>JAWNNO010004428.1:0-70363 GCA_035044985.1 Lordiphosa fenestrarum
ATATCTTCTATCATATCTTCTACAGTTTTTAAGATAGTATTATTTGGTTGGTACAAAGTATGTTATAGTCCGGCTCTACCGACTTTCTTTCTTTTTTTCAAAAGGCTTCAATATATTTCCCCTTTTTTTCTGCTACAGCAGATTTTCTGCAGTTAAAGTATTTAAAATTTCCAAGCTCCTTAAAATTTTTGCAATAAAATGCATGAAAAATAATGCATTTTTTAATGCAATTTTGTAGTGAAGAAGTTAATCAAAGAATTTGTCTTCAAATATTTCTTGGATACTGCATTCACGATGTTAAATCTTAATTCACTCACGAAAATAGCACGGATCAGCCATGTTCACTCAAGAATCTTTTCGTTCGCGCCACACCGTGACGCGGTCAAATTCATGGCACGGGAGCAGCTTTAGTACAGAGTATAAACATTTTAGCGGTCGGTGTGGAGAAGAGCTTAAAAGTGACTATCCAATGTTTTTCGCCTTGGCATAACATAATCTCAAATCAATAAATCTCGTCCTTGCCAATTAGAAACAAGTAAGGGCGCTGTAGTCGAGTTTCCCGACCACAAAATACCCTGTTCATTTGTTTTCATTTATTTCTTTGTGACAAAATGTCATCCTAAATGTAGGCAACACTTTTGGTAGTCCTGGCCAACAACTGGGTGGGGGGTTGTGCTCTTACTGTTTCGCTTATAACTCCGGTGTTTTTTGTCCGATCTGATTGTACTTTTCAGAATAGATAGATATTGGGCCTTAAATTGTGGATCTGACGGTTGTTTAGGTGTAGAATTTCTAGAGGAGGTCTTGGTTTTTTGGGGATAAAAGGGGGACGGGTGGGAATTTTCCAAATCTGAAACAAACTTGATCTGCGTACAGCATAAATCTACTTTCGTGCAAAAATTTGTGGCTCTATCTCTTATAGTCTCTGAGATCGACGCGTTCATACAGACAGACAGACGGACAGACGGGCAGACGGACGGACGGACGGACGGACAGACGGACAGACGGACATGGCTATATCGACTCGGCTGTTCATGCTGATCAAGAATATATATACTTTATGGGGTCGGAAAATTTTCGTTCTCCCTGTTACATACATTCGCACAACTTCATGATCCCCCTTTTCCCATTTTCAATGGGAACAGGGTATAAAAATACATAAAATGTCAAATTATAGGGATAAGGTCCGATTTCACATCTCTTTTATATCTGCTAAGTGTCAGATAAACTAAGGACTTACTCTGTTATTTACCAGTTTATGTGATATGTAGAAGTCGTGAAATGGACCTTAGTCGTTCAAAAATTGTTTACTTATATTATAAGCTGTGCCGGAGGTACATCGAGCATAATAAGATTATGCCTTTGCATGCAACATCCAGAAGGACGCATCTCCGACCCCATAAAGTATATAGTTTAGTTTGGTTTGCTTAGTTTTTATCGCAGTGCATCAAGAATATTTCTTTTAAATTATCGCACTAGTCACAAATGTTAGGTTAGGTAGTTCCCAGATGGGGTCACACATAGACCTTAGGGTCCTTAATGAGGCCGGGTGATTATTTGGGTACGTTTGACTTAGAAACGTTTTGGCAAATGCCAGTTATTGTTTTGGTGCCCTCTTGGCCGCTTCCTCCAAGAAGGGTGTGCAGAATTTTTAATCTTATCGTGGCAATTGCTGGGCAGCTGCAAATGAGATGTTCTAGAGTTTCTGCGACTCCAGATTCCATGCATTTCCTGCAGGTGTCCTCTGTCGTTATGCCTAGCTTTATCGCATGAGCGGCTGCTAGGCAGTGTCCTGTTAGTATGCTAATGAGCAGCCTGCAGTCTCTTCTTTGGAGCTGTAGCAGATAGTGCGTGAGTTTTATGTCTCCTGTCTTGCACGTAATTTTAGAGATTCTGCATCCGTTTGTGTTCTCCCACCTTACCTCTGCTTCTTTCTCTGCTATTTTCTCCATCTTGCTGTTAGCCGTCTGTATGGAGATAGGCTTTTGCAAGACTGTCTGCCATCTCGTTTCCCTCGATGCCCCGGTGGCTGGGAATCCAATAGATTTGCACCTTTCTGGAGATTCTAAGGGAATCTAGTGCTTCCCTGCTTGCCAGGACATTTCTGGAGTTGATGGAGTGTCCTTGCATTGCCTTGACTGCCGGTTGGCTGTCCACGTAGAAATTTATTTGGTTGTATGGATCGTGAATTTCCGCCAACTCCGCTGCTTTCCTTCTTGTGAAGACTTGCGCCTGGAATATGGTGCAGTGGTTTGGCAGTGGCTCTGCACAGTATACGGCGGCTCCAACTCCTAGGCCCATCTTTGAGCCGTCTGTAAAGAAGTGCGTTGCTTCTTGGGCCAGTCCTGTACTCCAGTTTTCTGGTTCCAATAGTGCTGATGTGCATATTGAGTTGATCTTTGGGATAATGTAGTCCGTGCTACAATTGATCTCTCTATCAACTGTTTCTATAGCTTTGTAGCGCCATGGTGCCTTTGCGAGAAGGCGTGCTTGGATGTCCAGAGGGTTGACACCTAAGATGTGTTCTAATGCTTTGGTTGGAGTGGACCTCAGCGCCCCCGTAATACAGACCAGTGCCTGTCGCTGGGTCTTCTCCACAGCTTTAGGTATTGGAATTGGTTTGGAATGCGACTGACAACAATCGTCTTCTCCTTTGCCCCCAAGAAAAATTATGCGCGTCTGTAAAAAGCTGCACTTTTTCCAATTGATTTCCAACCCATACACATTAGATGATGAAAGATAAAGTTGCCAAAACACATGAATGCAAATGGTGAGTTTTGAAAACCGAACAGCGCTTTGTACCGTCAACTGGGCCGTACCATTTAAAAATCTGAAGTCAACGCATACTCTTGCAGTTTGGGCCTTATTTGGAACATCCAACACTTGTAAACAATACCCAACATGAAAGCTCACACTGTTAACTCCCATGGTCAGAGCTCTTATCTGAGCTGAGCTTTCTATGAAGCGGTAGCCAGCGTCCGCGTCTGGCGCCGCACTGCAACTCCAGAGATCGAGAAATAAGTATTTAATAATCCGAAGCCCTTTTGTGCTAGTAAATAAAGGTGATATATTCGATATCCTCCTTCAAACAGTTCTCTTTTTTAGCTACTACAACTCTGCTAGGCACATGTGAGACCGATTTGCACACGATTACCTACGCTAACCTCTTGTCGACCTTTTCTTTTACAGCTTCCGCTTCCTTTGGGGCTAAACGACTTGGAGAATACCGAAAAGGCTTGACCACACAATCGGGGACCATTTAAAGTTCTATTGGACATTTCTTAAGTTCTGCTAGCTACTGATAAATGCTTTTAATTAGCTCGTGAACTCCCTCTTGGTATTCTGGTGGAGGTTCGATGCTGCTTACAGACTTACAGACAACGTTTAGCATATTATGAAAAAATCTTCTTCAGCAAATGACACTCTTTCAAACATGAAAATGTAAACCCATCTGGTCCAACTGATAAGTGAAATTTTGTTATAGTCATACCCAATTATGGCAATACAATCCATCGACAACCATGAACTTGTGTTTACCTCCATACCGTCAACTTCTACGTGACCAATAAAACTACCAATTAGGTTAGGTTAAATAGGCTGCTCGGCCTCTGCCGCATAGAAGGTGATGGATGCTTTCTATTTCCTCCTCGTTCCCACAGCTACGGCAGAAGTCATGGTGGGGCACGCGCATCCTGGTGGCCATTTGACCGATGGTGCAGTGCCCCGTTATGACTCCTACCATAGTTCTCATCCTGTTCTTGCTAAAGTGTAGGAGTTGGGAAGTTCTTTTAGGTGAGTATTTTGGCCAGAGTAATCGGGAGATGTGACAACCGGGTGCGAGGTCCCATTGTCGTTCTGCCCTATTTCTGGCCCTCCACTTCAATTCCGTCATGATGTCCTGCAGGGGTCTGTGAATGTCCATTACCGTGTGCGTCGCTGGCAGCGCTGAGCCGTTCATAGCGCACTCGTCTGCTCCCTCGTTGCCCGGTATGCTCAAGCTTTCATATATATGTAGCTATGATTATATATTAAAACATTGTATGTGTACGCTACACTACCTTCATGCAAAAATTTGTGGCTCTATCTCTCTGAGTCTCTGAGATCGACGCGTTCATACAGACAGACAGACGGACAGTCGGACAGACGGACAGTCGGACAGACGGACAGACGGACAGTCGGACAGACGGACAGTCCCATTTTCAATGGGAACAGGGTATAAATAGTTAATCGAGGAAAGGGCTAAAAGGGTTGGGCATTGGAAAACAACAAGATCCAAATAACTGTGATACGGATGTTAACGAACTAAATCAACGGTTTGTCCATTTTCAAGTTCCCGAAGTTACCTGCGATCAGTATTTGAACAGTGTACCTGATAGACTCTGTGATAGTAGCTTTACTTTTGCGTGTGTTAGCCAATGTGATGTCCTTCAAGCTATACTTAAGACAAAATCTAATGCGACAGGCCTTGACGACATAGTTTATAAAAATTATCCTGCCCAAAATTCTTAAACACGTTACATATGTAATGAATACAGTCCTCACTACATCCACGTTTCCTGAAATGTGGAAAGTAGCGAAAATAATTCCAGTTCCTAAACAAAAAAATGAATATTGCCAAATAAACAATTATCTTGTCTCGCACAACTACTTAAGCCGGAATCAGTCAGGATTCAGGAAAAATCGAAGCTGTATTACTACACTACTAAAAGTATCGGAAGACTTTCGAAACAAATTAGATGATGGGCATGTCACATATCTGACACTGCTTGATTACAGCAATGCATTTGACACTGTCAATAATAATATATTATGCACTAAGTTAAGCAAATTTGGTTGGGTTTGGTTTCTCAAAAACTGCATCAATATTAATTAAATCTTACTTAACTAACAAGCGCCAAGCTGTCTTATCCTCCCTCAGTGTATCGTCATTGTTATCTATAACACGTGGTGTTCCTCAAGGCTGATTATTGTCTTCTGTGTATGTGAATGATCTCCCAGGTATCCTGTCTAAATGTAATGTCCATATGTATGCAGATGACGTCCAATTGTATATCAGTCGTCCTTTATGTATAATTAATGAATGTGTAGATATAACGAACTCTGAACTGAAATCAATTACAGAATGGGCCAACAGAAATGGACTTGGATTAAATCCTTTAAAGTCTAAATGCCTTGTAATATTCAAAAATGACATTTATCTTAGGACTCTTGCTAGCCTATATGTTGAATGTAATCAAATAGAATATGTTGAAAAGGCAAATAATTAAGGAATAGTTTTTAACCAGACTCTGACGTGGACTGACCATATTAACAAAGCAGTTGGTAAGACATACAGCTTACTTCGCCAACTATACTTGACCCAACACCTTGTACCTGAAAACCTCAGACTTCTAATAGCTAAAACATACTTAACACCGACTCTATTTTATGGAGTCGAGCTTTTTGGACAAAGTAATGCTGAAAGTAAGCAAAGACTACAAGTTGTACTTAATGTCGTTGCTAGGTATGTTTTAAAAAAAAAGACGAACTGAAAGCATTTCTATAAAACCTATAAATTATACAATCTTTCCCTTACTGATTTTGCAAGCTTGAGAGTATTAATATTAATTCATAAAATAATAATCACTAAGAAACCTGCTTACCTCTTCGAAAAATTAAGTCTCTCAGATTCTAAAATGACTAACAATGTTGTTTGCCGAAAATATAAGATATCTGCGTCAGAAAAACACTTCTTTATATATGCTGTTCGATATGCTGTATGAAATTAAAAACGAGACGGAGACGGAAAGGCGCATAGCAGAGGGCTCCGGACACAGACTCTAAATTGCAGTGGAATTCGAACTAATACAGCGCCAAAACCGTGTCACAGGCTCAATAAGTCATACCACAACAGAATAATAGTAACTAAATGTGATGTGGAAAAGATAAATAATGCTGTCACGGAACTGTCAGCGAAGGTTGATGACCTAACAGCTGGAAATACGGCATTGAAGATAGAATTAAAGGAGTTCAAATCAAAATTGGAAATAGAGGCACAAAAATGATTAAATGTGGAGACTGATGTCAAAAGGCGAAATCTCATATTCAGAGTCATTGAGGCAAATAAAAACCCGGCTGAAGCAGTAAAGTCCCTGTGCAAAAATAAACTGCACATAACGGATGCAGCCATCGAAACAACTCGTAAACTGAGCGAGCATGGAGGCAAAATGAGCGTTATGGTGGCTTTCTACACTACCGATATTGTACAGGCAGCGCTAAAACTCTTCCTGAAAGGAACGACACTATATATTAAGCAAACGGAAGTTGCAGAAACAGATGACGCTTGCAGTTCGTAGAGAACTACTGGCCCTTGATAAGGAGAAGCGAGTGTATGTAAGGGATGATAGATTGTGCGTGAACGACCAATGGTTTTACTGGAATAACAACTGTTATTGCCCATATTGCCCTTAGGGTGTCTCTTTAAATATAAGTGCATTAAATCACAATGAGCAATCATGTCAATGGAAATATGTAATAATCGTTCTTTTATGTTAGACTGATCGTTGCACTCTCTCTTTGCAACTCTAAACCAATGTTAGCTACTCATTGAATTCCTGAAATGTTAAGTTAGCCCTTTGCTCTACAGATTATGTTATTTAAAGTCAGTCTTGAAGTTATGTCAACGAAGATCGGACGCGCGTTTAATTTATCGGCAACTTGAGAACTATTTGATTGATTAATTAAACACCGCCCAAACCTGAAGTTTTATGCATTCACAAAAAACGCTTTGTGACACAACATTATGGCGCCCAACGTGGGGCAGTGTTTAAACAATTTAATAAAACTTAATTTATCGTAAAACTTGTGTTTTGAAATGCCAATCGCCGTTACGTAAAGCCAACGGCACTCTAAGACATACACATACAAACCTCCGAGATCAACGGAAAGTTTGCATTGTTGCCGCGCTTTGCCATCGTCGTCTACCAGAGAAGTTGCCGTTGCCTCCGCCACGTGGATTCACAGTAATTGCTGTCTTAATCTGTTCTTCGCTGGCAGAACTCATATTCATCGCTTTCGTCACTACTGCAAATGCCTGTGAGTAGCCGCATTCTCGCTAAGGCCACTGATTCTGCCCAAGTCAGAGCACCGTCGCCATTCGCTCAATCGCTATTTTTCGTATCGTTCGTGGACCGGCCAGCCGCTGCGCTCATAATCGTTGAGCCCGTTGCCGTCCTCCCTTTTCGCTAACATTCGCTTACAGTATTGCACACACACACACACACGCATACTTTTGCTCAGCATAGCTGGATTTACGGTTAGCTGCTGCTTCTCATCAACGCCGAAATCGCTGCCGTCGCTGCTTCAACTCGTTATTCCTCGCTGCTGGTAAAACTTTGCACTCAGTTTAACCTTTTCCATTATGACGAACACACTGGAAGACTACAACCGTCAGCGGGCCAATATCAAACGAAACATCTCTTGTATCAAAGCCATTGTTGACGGCCAACTGAAGGAAGGGTCGAAAATATCATCCGCTGAACTTCAATGCCGCTTGGGGATCTTGAAGTCTTACTTTAAGCAGGCATTAACTGTGCAATCAGAGATCGAATCGTTGGAGCCCGCAGACAATGGACGCTCAGAGTTAGAAGACACCTGCGTGAGCATTGAACTGGCCATCAAACAACTCCTCGGCGAAGACTTAAACTGCACAGTTCTTGAAAACCCTGTTATGTCAATCCAACCACCGAGGCTGCCAAGACTAGCGTTACCCACATTCGATGGCAACCACACAAACTACAAGATCTTTATCACGTCGTTTCTTCAATTGATCAACAATGAAAATCTGGCAAACATTGAGAAATTTAACCATCTATTCAATTGTTTACGGGGCTCTGCGTTGGAAGCAATAAAGGGATTCCCAGTCACAGGTGAAAATTATTCCAAGGCCCTAGATAAGCTGCGATCTCGTTACGACAAACCAGCACTTATTTTCTCAGCTCTCAAGCTGAAATATCAGAACCAATGTTGATCTACATAGTCAAGGATAAGTGTGACCAAAAACTCGAAGCAAGTGGAATGAATCATTGGACTATGCAAGCTTGCCGTCATGGAATCAATGTGTAGGTGTACTCGAGCGGCATTGCCAGTTTCTAATCTCAAATGGCCCAACCCCGAACCAGAACTTCAGGCCAAATAATTTCAAACGCAATCACTCTCCTACTGGTCGTCACAACTCATCCTTTGCCCTTATTCATGTGTCGTGCGCGCTTTGCTCAAATCCTGATCACAAACTGATGGCGTGTGATCAGTTTAGATCCATGGACCCATGTCAGCGGTTTGATGAGGTAAACCAATACGTTAACTGTCTCTCCAAGGGCCATCAGATTTCCAAATGCTTATCAAAAAATTGCTGTCGTAATTGTAACCTCTCTCATCACACTCTGTTGCATAACAATCAAACTCCTCAAGACGCGGAACCACAGCTTACGGCTGAATCACCCCATCAGTTTGAAGCAGCTACGCATGCTCACGCGCAAGTCGACACCCTCCAGGGGTTATTTTGGCAACTGCCATGGTCAAGGACGCAGCAGGGTCCTTCAGGCTTGGCAGAGCACTTCTCGATTCGTGTTCACAGGTGAACTTTGTTACAGATTCCTTTTCTCAAAAACTACGCTTGCGACAGGGCAGACACAATATCCATATTCGCAGCATTGGTCAATCGCAGACAGACATTAAGTTTTGCTCTACCACTTCGATTAAATCACAAATTTCGCCCTTCGAAATCTCACTCTGTGTCATACCTCAAATTGCCTATCAACCTGACGCAGAAATTGACATCTCAAACTGGAATCTCCCTGCCAACATCCCACTAGCTGATGAAAAATTCTACAAATCTGGCCATATCGATATGCTTCTGGGTACTGAAGTGTTCTTTGATCTCCTAATGGTGGGACAAATTAAATTGGGCCCCAATTTGCCAATGCAGCAAAAGACTCTATTCGGATGGATAGTCACAGGGAAACACTATCCACAATGTCCAACAGGGTCGGCCGTTTGCTTCGCACAAAGCATAGTATCAATTGACAACAATCTTAGGCACCTTTGGGAACTCGAAGCAATTAACGCACCAAGCCAAAAACCAAAGCCTGAACACCAAATTTGTGAAGAACTCTACCTAAAATCAACTCAGATGGATTCCAGCGGACGCATTGTTGTTAAACTGCCCTTCAAAGACAACCCTAACCGTCTGGGAAACTCGTTCGATATCGCACGTCGTAGGTTCTTAAGTGTAGAACGGCGAATTTCACGCTCACCTGAAACCCGTAGACAATACAATTCAAATATGTCGCGGGTGACAAACCCAAACCTATCCGAACCTAACCACTACATACCTCACCATTACGTACTAAAGCCAAGTAGTGAGACAACACAGTTGAGAGTGGTTTTCGATGCCTCCTGCCGTACCTCGAATCAAACTTCGCTGAATGGTACATATTGCTTGTTGGTCCGACGATCCAAGATGACTTAGTTTTGCTGCTGCTGCGCTTTAGGCTAGTTCGCTATGCTCTAACAGCTGATATGACAAAAATGTACAGGCAAGTATTCGTTGACATTAATGATCGCAAGTATCAGTACATTCTTTGGCGAGCATTTCCAGAAGATCCATTGGCCACTTACCAACTCAACACGGTGACCTATGGAACCGCCTCAGCCCCACATCTGGCAATACGCAGCCTCCATTATTTAGCTGATCTTCATGGTGCTGACCATCCAATTTGTGCAGCTGTCATCAAATGCGCATTCTATGTGGACGATTTGGTATCTGGAGCAGACGACCTAACAGCACTTAGGTCAATCAAGGATGAGGTCACAGAAATTCTGCGTCGAGGTCACTTTCCGTTGACCAAATGTCACTCAAATCATCCCGAGTTCGTCGAGAGCAGCGCCAACAAACATTTTTGCACTCACGAAGACGGAGTAATTAGCGCACTTGGAGTCACCTGGAATCAGCACACCGATATGCTACTCTTCGACTTCACGCCCAAGAACGCATCTTCAGTCATCACCAAAAGAACCATCTTGTCAGTCGCATCATCTCTTTTCGATCCCCTGGGTCTACTTTCGCCACTTGTTATCGTCGCTAAAATCCTTCTTCAAGAACTGTGGCTGGCAGGGCTGCAATGGGATGAATCTGTGCCACAGGGAATACATTTTGCCTGGATCAAGTGCTTGGAGTCATTTAACGCCGTCTCATCACTATCGGTACCTCGCTACTGCCTTCAAATTGAATCGCAATCGCTTCAACTTCACTGTTTCTGCGACGCATCGATCCGAGCATATGGCTGCTGTATCTATGTGCGCACTGCGACAGCCTGTGGAACTCTATCTGTTCAACTATTTACTGCTAAGTCTAGAGTGGCACCCGTGAGGAAGAAATCGCTGCCCAAGCTCGAGTTATGCGGAGCACATTTGCCTGCCCAGCTCTATTCCAAGGTCAAGTCCATGTTCATGGACAAGCCGCATACTGCACACTTTTGGACGGATTCCCAAATAGTATTACATTGGCTGTCGCAACATTCGATAACACTCTCAGCATTCGTTGGGAACCGAGTGTCTGAAATACAGGAGCTAACGTCCATTAATGACTGGAGATTCGTACCAACTGCCTCAAATCCCGCCGACATTGTATCACGAGGTTTCACCACTTCGGAATTGGGGTCCTCTACATGGTTTCATGGCCCTCCATTCCTGATGCAGGCACCCACGAATTGGCCTACATCATCTCCATTGGCCTACATAGACATGGAAGTGGTCATTGCGGAGCAACGAAGAAGCACATTTAGCGCAACCGTGAACATCAAATATGTTCTTGAAAAACTAGCGAACATTAACGTGGCTTCGAGGAGATGTCTACCTATTTTCCGAATCATATTTTAACGTGGATACCAGCGGAGCGCATACATCAAAAAGGACGTGCCAGTGGAGGATGTTTATACGGTATAGAAAAGCGCATAAGTCACATTTGTAGATTTCAACAGCTCGAGAACAAGGCGGTTGTGCACCTTCAGCAGAATCATAGAATACTAACGATTATCCCGACATATTTAAATTGCAACAAATAGACCCGATACTACAGTGACTTGCATGATACTTTACTGGAGGGCGCGATCAACAACGTAATGGTAATAGGTGACCTTAATGGAAGGATTGGCGACCTGCAAGTGTTTACTGAAGGACCGGATACCGCACAAGAATTTGGAAAGATAGCCAGAGAATCTCGGGACAAAAAGCTAGACGCTAATGGAAAAAACATTAAGAAATGTGCGAGTGTGCAAATCTAACGGTACTAAATAGGAGAACAACTGGAGGTTTGGACGGCAGCTTTATCTTTATGCGAAGAGAGGCAGCATCGACAATAGATTACTGCCTAATCAACGGAAGGTGGCATGAAACTCTGGACGACTTCCGTGCAGTGTGTATTGAAGTCAGAAACTGGAAGTGACAGCTCTAACAAAAGCAGTCTACTGCCGCAGATAAAATGGATCCCGAAAAAAGCTGAACGCTATAGGACTAGACTAAACTTAGAACTCGCAGAGAACGGAAAAGAGCTTAAGGCTAGTCAGAATGGCATCCAAGTACTAGAGAACTGCGTCAGAAAGGCTGCTTAATGTATGGAATCTACCCGACCAGTAAATGCATTTTAAAGTAAATGGTTTGATCGACAATGCGAACTAGCTCGACAAGAAATTGCCATTGCAAAAGGAAGAAGTAGCAAGGATTTCTGGACACTAGCAAGAAGGTTAAATGGAGGCACAACCCGAAAGACAGTTCAAATCGACCCAACAGTATTAGCAAACTATGTTCACGGCATTTTATACACAGCAAGTCTCTTCAACCAATATAGCTACGACTTATCTAAAATCACTATAAACGAGTTGGATGAGAAAATAACGACGTCGGAAGTCATAACGGCAACAGCACGCTGCAAGGACCATAAAGCGGCGGGTATTGATAGAATACCAGCAGAATTTTTAAAGCACGCAACCCATCCGTTTATAGAAGCACTAACACGGGAATACAATAAAATATATGATAGCGGACAGGTGCCAGACTCCTTCCGGCAAAATATAATCTACCCAATATTTAAGACAGGGGATCCTGAGCTTCCGAGTAACTACAGAGGAATATCATTTCAAAATGTGGCTCTAAAACTATTTGCGGCAGTTCTTCAAAAGAGACTAACAGACTGGATAGACACAAACAACATACTCAACGAATGCCAAGTCGGATTTCGAAAAGGGTACTTTACGGTGGGTAGCATCTTTGTACTGACCAGCGTTGCCAATGGGTATCTGGAACAGGAGAAAAAGCTTTTTCTATTTTTTGTGGACTTTCGTAGGGCTTTTGATACCATTAACAGAGGATATTTAATGTACAAATTGAGTAACATTGGTATATCCACAAAGATGATAGCCGCTATGCAAAGCATGTACGAGAAAAACCAAACAACAGTCTGGGATGGAAGTGAGCACTTTGATTGTTTCGACACTAACACAGGAGTTTAGCAGGGAAGTCTGATAAGTCCATTAATATTCTCCTTGTGCATAAATGATCTGCACACATATTTAACAGGCAGAATTCAAATAGGCAACATGGAATGTAAAGCACTTATATATGCAGACGATATGGTGATCATGGCGGAGAGCTCTGACGAAATGCAGCGAATGATTGAGGAGACGGAGCAGTATTGTCTGCAATGGGACTTAGAAATAAATAAGGAAAAGTCAAAAATAATGGTTGTCAAGGATGGAAGAGGGCGACGCCCAGAAAATGAAAGATGGATGGTCGATGGCTACTCGCTGGAGGTTGTCAGGGCATACTCATACTTGGGAGTAACATTAACACAAAACATGAACTTTAAAGAACATCTGAACCAAAAACTAAAAGATTCTACAATGGCGGTGAACATTAATAACATTAACATTAATACTCTAAGTTATGCACCAGCGATGTATCTCACCACACTAAGAACGCAATTTGCGTTTATGAACAAAATCATGGGACTGCCAGAATATTGACTGCCCAAAATAGTGGCGCTAGAAATGCTAAGAGACAAAACGCAATGTTTTAAAAATTAGCAGCAGCTCTTTAATAAGCATTATGTAGAGTGCGATGTTCTAAATACTGCGGAGTGGTATGCAGCAGGAGGCCGTACTTGTGGTGATATACAAACATCTCAGAATTCAGTGTGAAGATCAAGCTAGAAGACCCGATACAGCGATAGTATTTGCACTTTATATAATACGCAATCGAGAGTAGGCTTGTTGATAATATATCAAAATATCAATATATCGATATTTATTACAAAAAAATAAATATTTATATCGAAATATTTTTTTTCCTGATATATCGCATATCGATATTATTTGGAAATATATTTTTTGATATTGTGGTTGGTCACACTACACTTAGAAATCTTAAAAAGAGAAGATGAGCGAGGGCAAGGAGCTTTTACACAAACATAAACGCACATAATGCCACATGCAGCCTTTGTGCAAAAGTAATTAAGTCAAGTGGCAACACCACTAATCTCCTGTCACATTTGAGGAACAAGCACCCGGCGCAAGCGTATTCAACATGTGTTAAGGTAAGAAAAAAATGTAATGCCAGAAAGTCTCGAGAATTTTCCCGCGTAATTTTTTGACAGTGTGTGTGTGTGTGCGCGTCACTAACCCAGTCGGACTTTGTGTCATGTGTTGAGAAGAATCAGCCGGTGGCATGATATTTCACGTAAATAGTCTCTACATGACTTTTTTTGCATGATATTAGCCCTTAATATATCATGAAAAACTCACACGTTATTTTCTCAGGTATTTGTAAGGCTAAATGTCTGAAATTTCATTCGAAAACATGAAAAACTCAGGGGTTTGTCAGCGAACGTCTCATGTCTTCCCACCTACGATATACAAAGTAAGTACATCTGGAGTACTAAGAAAGTAAAGAACCCAAAGGCTGATGACGTCACCTAAACGGTAACGGTTAAAACCCCAAGGCTCAGGTTTTGTCATGCCTTATTACGTGAAAAGTAAGCATGAGAAAGTACATTTTTCATGATGAAAAGTCCGACTGGGAAGCCTTTTTATTCTTTTGCATTTGTATGTGTGTGTACTTTCCGCGAATTTCGTTGCTTTGTAAATAATTTTGGAGGTAAAATCATGTTACCAATATATGTCATTTTTCTAGAAAATTGAACTTTTTCATTGTTTAAAAAATGAAATGAAGTCTTTTAAGTTTTTTCTTGTATTCTTACTTAAACTATTCAACCTTAAGATCTCTGTTCTTTAATGGAAAAAAGTTTATTGTTTTATTTTTAATTAATAAAAAGCTCAAAATAATTATAATGCATTTAAAGTTAATGTTATTTTGGGGGGTTTAAGATTTTTATACTGAAATATAAAAATATCAAAAATATCAGATATATCGATATATTTTGGTGATAAATATTGCAAAAACCTGATGATATTTTTAAAAAATGATAATCATCGATACGATATTTTTTACATATTTTCACAACCCTAATCGAGAGTGGATATAATCCGTTTAATGGCTTTATGCCCTATCCTGGCGGAATAAACTTTACTTGGAAGAAAAGGAGACAATTGAACTACAGGGATGTCCATATTCGACGGACCCATCTGGCAACGCCATAACTTTTGACAGAGATGTCAGATCGCTTAATGACATACCGCGTTTGAAGCGTCAGTCCAAGCAGATTTTTACCATGGAACAATACACGCCACGCGAGCGCTCTGAAATAGTTGAAATTTACATTCAACAGAACAAGTCAATTGTGAAAACTCAACATGCTTTTAAAAAATTAAAATTGCACATTGAATGGAACCGTAAATAAGCAAAATTGCCGTATTTACGCCACTGAAAATCCTCAGGAGATTCAAGAAGTGCCTCTTCATGACGAAAAAGTCACAGTTTGGTGCGGCGTTAGTGAGAAAACGGTCATTGGGCCGTTTTTCTTCCAAAATGAAAATGGCCATGCTGTTACCATCAACCAGGAGCGTTATCGCGACATGATGACCAATTTTGTGATGCCAATTATTCGTCGAAAGCGTATGAGGCAGTTCTGGTTTCAACAAGACGGCGCTCCACCGCACACAAGTCGCATAACAATCGAAATTGTTTCCGGGCCGTTTGATGTCGAAAAGTGGTGATTTGGACTGGCCACCGCGTTCGCCCGACTTGACGCCGCCTGACTTCTTCTTGTGGGGATATTTGAAGTCAAAGGTTTACGTTAACAAGCCAAGGACCGTAGAAGAGCTCAAGGACAACATTCGTGAAGAAATAGCCGCTATTCCGGCCGAAATGTTGGCGAAAACGATGGAAAATGCTGCAAAAAGGGCACAATACGCCATCAACGCCAGAGGCGGCCATTTGAGAGATATCATATTCAAAAATTGATGTAAACAAATCTACTTGGAACAAATTAAATGATTAAGATTGCCAACCGCCAAATTTTTATTTTTTTCTTTGATTTTTTTAAAAAAAACATGGGTCCGTCGAATATGGGCAACCCTGTACTCAATGGGAAAAATTGGAAAGAGTCCGCATTATTTATTAAAGCTAAATTATAGAAATAATATTATTCTGGAAAACTTTTAAAATAGAAAACTGGGAAAAATGTAAATATTTTTAAGAAAATTCAAAATTGTTAAATTTATTTTGTTAAAATAGAAGGCTAACGGTAAGCTTACCAAGCCAAAAATGAAAAATAAACAAACTACTACTACTACTATATGCTGTTCGCCTGTGGAATGACTTGCCACATGAACTAAAATCAATTAGTAGGTCCTCACTATTTCGAGCTAAGCTTAACACATACTTCAGTACAGGACAAATATAATCACAAAAAAAATTAAATTTAAATTAAAATTTTAAATTTTAACTTTAAGTTAATTTTGTTCTATATGTTGTGTTTGTGACTAATGTTATAGACTTAAGTATTTTAAGTAAGTTCGATCAGACAGCAATCCTGCCGACTTGGCGAGTCGAGGTGTTTCCCTGCAAGAGCTCCTAAACAATCAACTTTGGTGGAAAGGACCAGATTGGCTGCGACTTCCACAAGACCAGATCCACCAGAATTTTTTGCCGAAACAGATCTGGAACAGGGCCTTAAAACCCAATTTAGCCAGTGTGCCTTCATCGTTTGATCTGCTCACACGTTTTTCATATTTCGGAAGAGCCATGAGAGTGATGTCTTATGTACACCAATTTTTAGAGCGCTGTCGAAAGTCTCCTACGAATGAGCTGAACAACTATCTAGCTGCTACTCAAGAAGCGCTGAACCTGCTCCATTCTCAATTTAAATCCATTTCTTGATCAGATACATTTCTTGATCAGCGCGCATTTGGCGCAGCCCTTTACTAGTGAATTGAAATAGGCCAGCAAGTATTTATCCATCTTCCCACAGCGAAAACAAGAGTCGGTCCAGTCAAAATAGTATCGCTTCCCAGAGAATCCGGACGTTTGGGGCCATCAGAGGCTTTAAGCTATAATGAGCGATATCCGATTTTCCTTCCATATTCGTGCTCTTTCTCCCGCCTCCTGGTTCGTTTCACTCACTCCATTTATTCGGCATAAGTACACGGTGCGCCATATAAAGTGTCGGTATGGCAACACTGAATAACTTTGACATTTACCAACCGATTGCTTTTGTTAGACATGTTTTGGAAACATCAATCTAGTACAATTTTGACCATGGAACGCTTCACACCAAAACAACGTGCCGAAATAGTGACGCTGTTCACTACGCCGACGCCGACACTGAACCAGATTTTTGGAAACAAATTTTGATGACCGATGAGGCCCATTTCAAAATTGTCGCATATGGGGCACGGAAAATCCACACCGCATCCATGAAATACCTTTACACGACCAAAAAGTGACTGCTTGGGCCGGTGTTTGCGCCAAAACCAAAATGCCGCAAAAAGGGCACATTTTGTTGTGGCCAATAAAGGCGGCCACTTGATTGATGTTGTGTTCAAAAAGTAGTCGAAATAAATTGTACAGGACCAAATTAAAGGAACAAGATCAACTTATAGCAATCGGCTGTTTGTTTTTATATTTATTCAGTGTTGCCATACCGACACTTTATATGGCGCACCCTGTATGTTGGATACATAAGTAATGTTGCATACAGGAAAGGACTACAAGCCCAACTTATGGGTCCACATTTTCCCGTCCATTTCCCCACACTGGTGTTGATTTCACTGGGCCCTTCGACATTAAAAAATCAAACGGGTCTGGCATTTCTTTTTACCAAAGGGTACGTCAGCTCTTTGTTGGTTTTTGTACTATAGCAATTCATCTTGAGACCACATCAGACGACAGACCAATTTCTTGCTGCGTTTGCTCATTTCGTGGCACTACGTGGCTGCCCACAACGAATTTACTCCGACAACGGCAAAACATTTGTGGGAGCATCCAGGGTCCTAGAGCGCGATTTCCTTGAGGCTACAAGGAAAAGCATATTATCTGCCTACAGTCAAAATAATTTTGTCTGGCAATTCAATCTTCCTTGAGCACCTTACAAGGGCGGGCTATGAAAGGCAGGTGTTTAAAGTCTTAAGACACTGTTTCACAAGTCAACTTCTTACCTAAAGTACACTTTTGAAAATTGAAGTTTGTGTAAATTCAAGACCATTCTCCCCTATTTCTGAGCTTCCTGCTGATTTGCTATCCATGGCACAGCCCATGGCATTTTTTAGTCAGCGGGCATCTTTTATCTGTTTGCGAGCCAGAAATCAAGGAATATGCGATGTCCATCCTAAACCGCAGGCAGCGTCTAAAGGCTCTGAATAAATAATTTTTTCTCCGATGGAAAGAGGAGTACCTAAAAGAGTTGCACAAACGAACTAAGTGTCCGCTTCCATCTAGAAACTTAAGCCTGGTGACATGGTAATCGTCAAAGAGAATAACCTTCCATCGAATGATCTCGGCAGGATTGAAATTGCTGGAGGCAGCGATGTACGAGCAACAAGAGGAATTATAACAAGTAAGGGCGCTGCAGTCGAGTTTCCCGACCACAAAATACCCTGTTCATTTATTTGTTTTTGAATTTTTGAAGATGTCATCCTAAATGTAGGCAATACTTTTCTAGTCCTGATCAACAACTGCTGCTTTTATCAGCTCAACTGTTTCGCTTATAACTCCGGTGTTTTTGGTCCGATCTGATTGTACTTTTCAGAATAGATAGATATTGAGCCTAGCTTGATGTATACTAAACCACGAGGCTCTAACTTGAAAATTGTGGATCTGACGGCTTTTTAGGTCTTGGATTTATAGAGGAGGTCTTGGTTTTTTGGGGATAAAAGGGGGACGGGGTGGAATTATTCAAATCTGAAACAAACTTGATCTGCGTACAGCATAAATCTACCTTCGTGCAAAAATTTGTGGCTCTATCTCTTATAGTCTCTGAGATCGACGCGTTCATACAGACAGACAGACGGACAGACGGACGGACGGACAGACGGACAGACGGACAGACGGACAGACGGACAGTCGGACAGACGGACAGACGGACAGACGGACATGGCTATATCGACTCGGCTGTTCATGCTGATCAAGAATATATATACTTTATGGGGTCGGAAAATTTTCCTTCTCCCTGTTACATACATTCGCACAACTTCATGATCCCCCTTTTCCCATTTTCAATGGGAACAGGGTATAAAAAGGGCAGTGGCTAAACTTATCCTCCTCTCAATGGAAACTGATTTTCTTTGGGCGATTGTGCCGCAGATGCCGATTGTGCCAAAGAGACCAGCATACCCTGCTTCATATGCAAGAGAAAAACCGATCACCGAGCCACACGCCTGAGCGTGCATCTGCAGCATCTTCCACTTCCGTGGCACCTCTAATTTTATTGGCCACCCCCTTGGAGCACAAAAGCACTTCCATGCTGACTACTGCCACTGTACTGCTATACACCGGGCAGAAAACATTCAAGATGCGTGGACTGATCAAACCTTGCTGTCCGTTGAGTCGCATGAGTACATCCTTGGAAACGGGCTTCGGGCTTTCCAACACCCGTGTTGGTGCAGACTTAGAGTGCACGGCAGTCATCCATTCAAAGAGAACGGCTTTAGATAGAGAAGTCATCCTTAAGGTCGAGTCCTCTCTCCTGCAGGACACCCACTAAGGCCGTCAATGTGGAACTGGGTGGAAAGTTTGCCAATATCGAGCTGGCATCCACTATTTTCCTGGTGCTCGGAGCAAATGTCTATTAGACTGGCAATTATTCATACTTTTTTTTTCCGATTTTAAAATACCGGGCAGGAAAAGATTCGTTTTGGTCCCAATATATATAGAAAAAAAGACCGCGGTCAGACAAAGTTTGATTGACGAAAGATCGAAAAATTAAAATATATGGGTAAAATAAAGAATGAGGGTTGAATTTTCTCTCTAAAATTTTTTAACTTTCATTTTAAGTGATAGTTTTTTTTAAATTCTGTTAGGGGACTATCTCAGCAACTACTTAAATATAAAATATTTTGAGACTTGAATATAATCACAATAAAACACAAAATGTTCATAATTTTTTGTAGTTATCGTCTATAAAACATAAAATAATACATATGGGCATTTCCACAGCACGCACACGACAGTCGTATGCCTTTATTAACCTTCATCATAAAGAAACACAAAGATAAATTTTAAAATAATTTTGCCTCTTTTGGTTTATGGATAGCATTATGATAGCACTGTATTTAATGTAAAAACTGTCAGTTGCAGAAAGTCAGGTCCCAAGATACTGGAATATATATAGACATACCTGATGTGACAGAATATGGAAGTGGGTTTTGTTTGCTTTTACAAAAATGCAAAAATCTGCGAAATCCTTTCGAGTTTCTTAACACAACTTGTTTTAATATGATCAGCAGGCATGTAACTATATAAAATTAGCTGATTCGTCGAAAAAAATTTTGTTTATTTTTTATGTTAGACTCATTATGACACGTTACGTGACATACGTTATGTGACAAATTTTTCGGACTTCGGATGTTTTTCATAGTTTTAAGTAAGATACTATTTACAAATCATAAACAACATAAAATATTATATATATTCAGAAACTTAATATGGATATATTTAAGATTGGTTAACTGTACAAAATGAATAGATTGTTTTTATACTCTGTACCGAAGGTACATAGAGTGTTATAAGTTTGTGCAAAAGTATGTAACATCCAGAAGGAAGCATCTCCGACCCCATAAAGTATATATAATCTTGATCAGCATCAACAGCCGAGTCGATATAGCCATGTCCGTCTGTCTGTCCGTATGAACGCACAAATCTCAGAGATGGTAAGAGATAGAGGTTTGACATGTATGGGACATATGCTTCTTATGTCTGCAGGCAGATCAAGTTTATTTTCAATTTTGGCCACGCCCCCTCCCGCCCCCGCAATTTAGAAAAAACGTCATATCTCCCACAGTTTTAAAGATAGATGGCTTGTTCCTTTTGGACATATTTAGTTATTAGGATAACTTATCGATCCGCCAAAGAAATGAAGAAGATCGGATGAAAGGTTTTCGAGTTATGATCAAAAGACAAATTTTCTTGGTACAGATTATGTTATAAGTAGTCGGGCTTGACCGACTTTCTTTCTTGTTTATGTTATGAAATGTTTTTTTTACAGAAACTAATGAATTTTATGGATGCCATTGATGATTCGCACCTCCTTCCATTTCTCAATTAAGTGTGGAGAAATCTCATCAATCTGCTCTGAAGAAATATATATTAGCTGAATTCCTTTAATGTGATCTCGAGCACATTTAAAAAAAAATAAAGCATCGTGCAAGACAATATTTGTGGTTTTCGTTATTTGCCATACTTTTCTTTAAATGACAGCTCCTACTCCGTCGACGGCACCTTTACCATGGGATGTTGCAAAAAAATTCCATTCAAGATTTTTGCATCCGAATTAAAGGTCCGACAAGCTCCAATATATTTATTTTTAAACTGGCTTCCGTCTGAGAATATATACATTCGAAAAACTTCTATACTGGATTTGTATCTGCTCTACAAGTTTGGATCTGAATTGCTCCAAGTGCATGTTTATGACTTTCCATCGATGCAAACCATTTCTGGTTTCCTATAGGATTGGTAATTAACCGTTGCAACGTATTTCGTCTGTCGTTGATCTTGGAATTCTGTTTGATCCCAAATTGAGTTTTAATCACCATATCTCCACTATTGTTAACAGCTTTAGTCCGTCCCGTGCTAGAGTACTGTTCATCCGTATGGTGTCCGCAGTATAAAAAGCATGCTGATCGTATTGAATCAGTTGAGAAACAATTTTTGCTTTTTGCCCTTCGTGGCCTAAATTGGGACCCTAACCTCCGTTTGCCATCGTACTCCAGAAGACTCTTGCTTATAGACCTTCCTTCGCTAGCTAACCGTAGAACAGTCTTAGGTGTTTCATTTCTTCACAAGTTAATTATCGGTGATGTAGATTCTTCTGAACTCTTACGTCGCATTAACTTCTCTGTTCCTTCTAGGCCAACCAGAAACTTTTTTCCTTTAATCTTGTCTAGATACACAACAGATCTCTCTCTCCTTAAAAGCGTCCCTTTACACTTATCTCCGTGAAAATCTCTGACCACTCCCAGCTGTGAATAGGGGCATAGCTTGCCGGACTGGCTAATAAATCTTCCCCCACCGGGTCAGAGATTTTTCGGTTATCCTTTTAGTTTTATTTTAATATATTTTTAATTTGTAATTTTCTATTTTTGGTCACTCTTCCATTTTATCTTTAATTATAGTTTTATGCCTTTATTCCTCTATGTATTTGTAAGCCTGCATTTTCTTATTCTTTTTTCTTACCTCTTCACATCTCTTCAGGCCTGTTCCGGGCTTCACATAATTAATTAAACTTCAAATGAAATTAAATTAGAACGATTTTGTGTTCGCTGTTCTGGTATTCGACTTGCAATTTGACTGTTTCATTTCCAAATTGTTTTTCTTTTAACAACTCGCTGAACTTAATCAGTTGGATGAAACAATCAAAATACAAACTCTGCAATAGCTTAATATAGCTGTTTAATATCTCGCTTTATTTTAATAGCACTTAATGAAAATTACGAACTTACATCTGATTTCACATGCTCCAAGCAATGGGAATTCAAATCGAGTAATTCTATCAAATTTTGAAAACCAGAACAGGTAGCCAAGTCGAAATAGAGATAATTTAATGTAAGTGAAAAACTGAACAGGCTTGTATATTTGTTAAATGGTTTTGTTAGCTCTAATATCGACTCTGACCACAACAGGCTGTGAATCGGGGCAAAGCTGGCCGGACCGACAAATAAAAATCCCCCACCGAGTCGGAGTCGTTATTAGTTTATTTTGTAATTTTGTTAGGCTTTCTTTTTATGCCTCCTTAGTAAATAAGCCGTTTTATAACGTGCTTACAAATCTGTTGACAGCCTTTGTTTGTCGACTATTAATAAATAAATAATAAAATTTGCAAGATTTGTTCCCCAACCTTAATGTTAAATCCTTATTGTTAATATAGATAGTTTGTAAAACATAGTTGAAGATACTTAAAGTAAATGTAAGAGATGCTGGATAAAACTGAAAATGTCATTGAAGACCCTCTCTTATACTGCCATTGCTTGTCAACATGTTCGTTAGGCAACATTTGAATTATGCTTTAAAAAAGGTTATGCGGCTGCAGCGGCAGTTGAATAAATGTCTTCAAACGAAGGAGTTGTCTTGACGTTATTTGGCACCAGCTAGCAAGTAGGCTCACTATTACCGCGTCTCTAATTTAGTAAACTGTAACCCAGTAAAAATCAGGGCTGCAAACCCATACATTGTTTTGGATCTCCGGAACGCTGGTTCGAACCAAAATTTACCAATGGATAGGGTTCAAAAATTTCAGGTTCACGGTTTGTGGAAGAAGGTTTTGGTTCGAACCTTGGTTCAGTCCATGCTGGACTCAATATTAATATAAAACAAAGCAAAACATTTATTTAGTTACAAAACTTTGCTAAAATTTAGAAGTTAATTTAATCATAAGTGTTCTAATTATCGCTTTCGACCTAAAAACCACCCAAATCGTATAGAAATCTGGTTGTTTTTGGGTCGAAAACGATTTGTGGAACACATTCATATATTGGATATTATAAATATAATTAACTTTTAGGTAAAAATACCATTTCGTAGTTTTTGTAGAAAAATGTTTCACATGTGAATCATTGAAAAGCTTTGAAGTCAAGGACCTTGAAATCACAGGCTACTAGAGATGGGGATATTGTTAGTAGTTCGGAATTAGCTTAGTTTTAGCTTAGTTTAGCTTTAGTTGTTTTTAAATTCACTTTGCTGCTAATTTTAAGACTGAGTTGCTCAATACCCACCAGATAACAGATGGAATCGCTAAACAGAAGGTAACATTTTCTGATGTTCCCCCTTTTTGGTGAACCGAACCGATATTATAGATTCGGAACAGGTTCGGGCTCAGCTTTTATTTTTAAAGAGGTTCGGTTCAAGGTTCGGTTCACAGTAAAATAAGATTTGAAATTCCGGGTTCGAACCGGTTCGGTTTGCAGCCCTGGTAAAAATACTTATTGGAATTTTCATTGGCGCCCAAGCAGGGACATCCGTAATAGTTTCGTGGAAATTACGTTTGTCACAAAGTGCATTTCGGTACTGTGAGAAAACGCTTAATTTATAAATCGCCCAAGCTAGCTGGCTTGCCTTCGGTCGTGTGCTTGTTGCTGCTGCCCCGCACAGAACTAATTTGGAAGGAAACGACTCACCTGAAACTGTTAAAAGACGATAAATCCTCTACCACTTTGACCTGGAACCTTGAAGCTCAAATGCCCCGCAGCTACACTCCAGAGAGAAGGGAAGTTTTACCCCATGCTGCAGCCAACTCCCAGGTAAAAAGTGTCAAAAATTGATTGCACATCACGAGCGTTGGTCAGCTAAAATAAAGTTTCAAGCTCTCAAGCAAATCAATTGTTGGCGCTTCTTAATTGCATGCCCATCTGCTTATGCTTATACATACACACATACTTATGTATATGCTTTAGCAACATACCGACTTGTATAAGTCTCAAAGTGAACGCCCTTTGAAGTGAACCGCAGCATTGCCACTTAAACGGTTTTTTATACATACATACATACATACAAATTTGAATATAAGCGCATCGAAGAAGAAAGAAGCAATTACTGTAATCGGCTTCTTGCATTGAACTCCAAACAAACTGCTTCGGCAAATCACTTCTCGTTTTCTAAAAATAGCTCGATCGCTAAACAGGGCTCGTGTCAAGGTTACACTTACCATCGTCACAAACATAAAGCTGCAGCTATTCGTCAGAAGAGTTGTGTTGTTTCCCTGTGGGTTTTATAGCATTCTCTTATACACCAGTGTCGTCAGGCTGTTTAAGCTGCAAGCAATTCGAGTCATTGAAGCGGGCTTAGCTCAGCCATAATTAGACATACCTACAATTCTTTACATACATATAGCCTCTGTTTATACATATGTAGATCGCTGGGTTATATTTGATTTTTAAAATCAAAGACATCAAGATCATTTGCAGTGGGAATTCTTGCTAGTGGTTTGAGGCAGTCTTATTATTGTTATCAGTTATGACTGATCCAGCCAAAAAGCTTGCACTATACGTGCAGAAATTGGATCAAGTGATGTCGGATATTCAACGAATGAAAGCTGCATTTATTGAAAAAACAATTTCATTTAATAAAATTGAGCTGGAGTGTCGCTTGCAGCTTCTAAATGGATACATTGGCAAAACTATGCTACTCCAAGGGGAGATAGACAACTTCAATCCTGCTAGTGAAGGTCGGAGTTTATTAGAAGATCTATCTGTGAGCACAAAGGCCTTGTTTTTAGGAGCCACAAAGGAAGAGAATTTAGATTCAACGACTGTGCACAATGAGTCTAGGATTTCTTTCCAAAGCCCTCACTTTCCCAAGATGCGACTACCAAAATTCGGCGGTAAGCATTCTGAGTTCAAGAATTTTATAAGCTTGTTCAAAAGTCTGGTTCACAACGATCCGTCGCTCACAGAAGTCGAGAAATTTAGTTTCATGTCTGTCTGATGAGGCATTAGGCACAGTTAAGGCATTTCCAATTACGAACTCTAATTACTCCAAGGCGCTGACCACCCTTGAGGCAGTATACGATAAAAGGTGTCTTATGTTTTTCGACACAATATCGCAGCTTTTCGATATGCCCAGCATGACAAGACCGTCAAGTTCCGGCTTAAGGGGTATGATTGATACGGTGTCAGCGATATATGCCTCTCTGCATTCCGTCGGAAACGACAAAGATATTGCAAATGCTAAGCTCATCCACATAGTGTTATCAAAGGTGGATCATACTACTAAAGCCAAGTTTGAGGAGCAGCAAGCTTCCTCAGTGGTCCGAATGTGCTTCGCAACTTAATAGGCGATACCAATACTTGGCAGCCGAGGAATCTACAAAGAGTAAAATAAAGAGTAAAACTGACTCAAGTAAAGCAAACTACAAATCGTCATTTTCCTGTGCGGAAGGTAGTCGGAAGCCTGAGCATAAGTGCTTTTATTGCAGTTCGGCTGATCATTACATTGGCAACTGTCAGTAATTTAGTGCCATGTCCTTTGCTCAACGGTTCGATTTTGAAAAGGCTCAAAAATTGTGCATAAACTGTCTGAAACCAGGACATACAGTCACGAAATGTTTAACGTCCAAGTGCCGTGTATGCTCAAGGCCGCATCATACAGTGCTACATCGGTATGAAGTTCAATCCGCTCCCACTTCTGCTCTGGCGTCCTCCCCATCGGAGGCCTTTGCGAGTCATGTGCAAGGCACTGATCAAGTGCTTCTCGCCACCGCACTAATTAAAATTAGAGACCGAACAGGTCAATTCCAACCCGCTAGAGCACTTCTTGACTCAGGTTCTCAATTAAATTTTATGTCGGAGAACTTAGCGAAACGATTGCGTCTGCATCGTGAGAACACTGCTCTAAATATAGTGACTGTTGGCAAAACGAGTACATCAATAAAGCACAAAGTACATACAACAGTTCAATTTCGAATTAATGCCCATAATTTCAACGCTGACTTTTGGATTCTACGATCCATATCATCGTATCAGCCTGGCCATAAAGTGAGTTCTCACAAATGGAATATTCCACGAAATATTGAATTGGCAGATCCTGATTTTCACAGACCAGCTAAGGTCGATATTCTGCTAGGTGCAGAAGAATTTTTCGAGCTGTTGTGCGTTGGACAAATAAAACTAAGCTCAGAACTCCCTGCTATTCAAAAAACATTATTGGGCTGGGTGGTCTCTGGCAAATGTTCTCGAGCTGAATCTAGCAATATAGCAGCTTGCAATCTCACAATGCTCAATGAACAATGTTCTCTCGATTTGTTAGTTGAAAGATTATGGGAGCTAGAGCAAGTTCCAGTCAAATCGAAGGCCGCATTTTACACGGCTGAACAAGAAGCTTGTGAGAAACATTAAAAGGAAAACGTCGTTAGGCTGCCTTCTGGACGGTTTGAAGTCAAGTTGCCGTTTAAAATTGATCCATCTGTGCTAGGTAAGTCGTACGAAACTGCAAGGAGACGGTTTCAATCTCTGAAGCGCAGATTACAAAAAGATAAAACTCTTTACAAGATGTACAACGATTTCATGCGAGAGTATCTGGACTTGGGTCATATGGCCACACTCATGTCGTCTCCACCAGGTCCACACTACTACATCCCACATCAGTGTGTCCTGAGGCCTGAGAGTACCACAACCCAGCTGCGTGTAGAATTTGACGCATCAAGCAAAACTTAAACTTCAGTTTCTTTAAATGAAACGCTTATGGTTGGTGCTACTATTCAGAGGGAGCTGTATTCTACTCTAATTCGGTTTCGATTGCATCGGTGTGTCATAACAGCCGATATTTCAAAAATGTATAGACAGGTTAATGTTGCCGAAGCTGATCGCAAATTTCAATTAGTGCTTTGGCGTGAAAATTCTTCGCAAGACATTCAAGTATACTGTCTCAATACAGTGACATATGGCACAGCTTCTGCCCCATTTTTGGCAGTTCGATGTCTTGCAGAGTTAGCCAATTTGTATAGCGATTCATATCCAGTTGGAACAGCTGTCATTCGAAATGATTTTTATGTTGATGATATGCTGGCTGGCGCTGATTCACTTTCCGAACTAAGAGTCATCTGTAAGGAAGTAGAAGAAGTGCTAGAGCTGGGAGGATTTAGATTAGCGAAATGGGCAACGAATCATCCAACCTTGTTTGAAGGCATTAGTCACGAAAAAGACCTACAGTTCAATGTCGGGGACTCGGTCAAGGCCCTGGGAATGATATGGTCACCTAGAGACGACACAATTCACTATCGTCTAAACACTTTTGATTCCATAGCTCCCACTAAGCGCAACATTTTGTCCGTCGCAGCTAGGCTCTTTGATCCATTGGGCTTGCTATGCCCTATTGTCACCAAGGCCAAAATGTTGTTGCAAATTCTTTTCATTGGCGCCCAAGCAGGGACATCCGTAATAGTTTCGTGGAAATTACGTTTGTCACAAAGTGCATTTCGGTACTGTGAGAAAACGCTTAATTTATAAATCGCCCAAGCTAGCTGGCTTGCCTTCGGTCGTGTGCTTGTTGCTGCTGCCCCGCACAGAACTAATTTGGAAGGAAACGACTCACCTGAAACTGTTAAAAGACGATAAATCCTCTACCACTTTGACCTGGAACCTTGAAGCTCAAATGCCCCGCAGCTACACTCCAGAGAGAAGGGAAGTTTTACCCCATGCTGCAGCCAACTCCCAGGTAAAAAGTGTCAAAAATTGATTGCACATCACGAGCGTTGGTCAGCTAAAATAAAGTTTCAAGCTCTCAAGCAAATCAATTGTTGGCGCTTCTTAATTGCATGCCCATCTGCTTATGCTTATACATACACACATACTTATGTATATGCTTTAGCAACATACCGGCTTGTATAAGTCTCAAAGTGAACGCCCTTTGAAGTGAACCGCAGCATTGCCACTTAAACGGTTTTTTATACATACATACATACAAATTTGCATATAAGCGCATCGAAGAAGAAAGAAGCAATTACTGTAATCGGCTTCTTGCATTGAACTCCAAACAAACTGCTTCGGCAAATCACTTCTCGTTTTCTAAAAATAGCTCGATCGCTAAACAGGGCTCGTGTCAAGGTTAGTAGCGTGTAGAATTTGACGCATCAAGCAAAACTTAAACTTCAGTTTCTTTAAATGAAACGCTTATGGTTGGTGCTACTATTCAGAGGGAGCTGTATTCTACTCTAATTCGGTTTCGATTGCATCGGTGTGTCATAACAGCCGATATTTCAAAAATGTATAGACAGGTTAATGTTGCCGAAGCTGATCGCAAATTTCAATTAGTGCTTTGGCGTGAAAATTCTTCGCAAGACATTCAAGTATACTGTCTCAATACCGTGACATATGGCACAGCTTCTGCCCCATTTTTGGCAGTTCGATGTCTTGCAGAGTTAGCCAATTTGTATAGCGATTCACATCCAGTTGGAACAGCTGTCATTCGAAATGATTTTTATGTTGATGATATGCTGGCTGGCGCTGATTCACTTTCCGAACTAAGAGTCATCTGTAAGGAAGTAGAAGAAGTGCTAGAGCTGGGAGGATTTAGATTAGCGAAATGGGCAACGAATCATCCAACCTTGTTTGAAGGCATTAGTCACGAAAAAGACCTACAGTTCAATGTCGGGGACTCGGTCAAGGCCCTGGGAATGATATGGTCACCTAGAGACGACACAATTCACTATCGTCTAAACACTTTTGATTCCATAGCTCCCACTAAGCGCAACATTTTGTCCGTCGCAGCTAGGCTCTTTGATCCATTGGGCTTGCTATGCCCTATTGTCACCAAGGCCAAAATGTTGTTGCAAATTCTCCATTCCGATGCACCTTCATACGAATAGGGAAAAATTTAAAACAAACTTACGAAATCTTTCCAAAATTTCGATTCCTCGAGGGGTGTGTCTTGCCAATCACCAAAATATCGAAATCCATGGGTTTTCTGAGGCATCGAGTCACGCATATGGATGTTGCATTTACATCCGCGCTAGCACTGGGAGTCAAATTGATAGTAGGCTATTGACAGCAAAATCCAGTGTAGCACCTCTAAAAACCAAATCAATTCCACGACTTGAGCTCTGCGCTGCACATCTACTGGCTAAACTCTGGGAGCAAGTAGCACCGATGGTTGAAAGGTTGAGCATCACTAGCGTCACTTTTTGGTCAGATTCTCAGGTCGTTTTATACTGGTTAAAACGAGACCCATCCACTCCAGCGGTTTTCGTAGCAAACAGAGTTGCAGAGGTGCAGGAATTGTCCACTAACGCTACTTGGCGTCATGTGCCTTCAGAGCACAATCCTTCTGACCTTCTTTCACGAGGCACTGACATAGACAAGTTAGTAAGCTCGCTCTGGTTCAATGCAGGGACATCCCTGGGACATCCGTAATAGTTTCGTGGAAATTACGTTTGTCACAAAGTGCATTTCGGTACTGTGAGAAAACGCTTAATTTATAAATCGCCCAAGCTAGCTGGCTTGCCTTCGGTCGTGTGCTTGTTGCTGCTGCCCCGCACAGAACTAATTTGGAAGGAAACGACTCACCTGAAACTGTTAAAAGACGATAAATCCTCTACCACTTTGACCTGGAACCTTGAAGCTCAAATGCCCCGCAGTTACACTCCAGAGAGAAGGGAAGTTTTACCCCATGCTGCAGCCAACTCCCAGGTAAAAAGTGTCAAAAATTGATTGCACATCACGAGCGTTGGTCAGCTAAAATAAAGTTTCAAGCTCTCAAGCAAATCAATTGTTGGCGCTTCTTAATTGCATGCCCATCTGCTTATATCAGCTTTAGCAACATACCGACTTGTATAAGTCTCAAAGTGAACGCCCTTTGAAGTGAACCGCAGCATTGCCACTTAAACGGTTTTTTATACATACATACATACATACAAATTTGCATATAAGCGCATCGAAGAAGAAAGAAGCAATTACTGTAATCGGCTTCTTGCATTGAACTCCAAACAAACTGCTTCGGCAAATCACTTCTCGTTTTCTAAAAATAGCTCGATCGCTAAACAGGGCTCGTGTCAAGGTTACACTTACCATCGTCACAAACATAAAGCTGCAGCTATTCGTCAGAAGAGTTGTGTTGTTTCCCTGTGGGTTTTATAGCATTCTCTTATACACCAGTGTCGTCAGGCTGTTTAAGCTGCAAGCAATTCGAGTCATTGAAGCGGGCTTAGCTCAGCCATAATTAGACATACCTACAATTCTTTACATACATATAGCCTCTGTTTATACATACGTAGATACTTAGAAAATATCTACTTTCTAAACGTCAATCGCTGGGTTATATTTGATTTTTAAAATCAAAGACATCAAGATCATTTGCAGTGGGAATTCTTGCTAGTGGTTTGAGGCAGTCTTATTATTGTTATCAGTTATGACTGATCCAGCCAAAAAGCTTGCACTATACGTGCAGAAATTGGATCAAGTGATGTCGGATATTCAACGAATGAAAGCTGCATTTATTGAAAAAACAATTTCATTTAATAAAATTGAGCTGGAGTGTCGCTTGCAGCTTCTAAATGGATACATTGGCAAAACTATGCTACTCCAAGGGGAGATAGACAACTTCAATCCTGCTAGTGAAGGTCGGAGTTTATTAGAAGATCTATCTGTGAGCACAAAGGCCTTGTTTTTAGGAGCCACAAAGGAAGAGAATTTAGATTCAACGACTGTGCACAATGAGTCTAGGATTTCTTTCCAAAGCCCTCACTTGCCCAAGATGCGACTACCAAAATTCGGCGGTAAGCATTCTGAGTTCAAGAATTTTATAAGCTTGTTCAAAAGTCTGGTTCACAACGATCCGTCGCTCACAGAAGTCGAGAAATTTAGTTTCATGTCTGTCTGATGAGGCATTAGGCACAGTTAAGGCATTTCCAATTACGAACTCTAATTACTCCAAGGCGCTGACCACCCTTGAGGCAGTATACGATAAAAGGTGTCTTATGTTTTTCGACACAATATCGCAGCTTTTCGATATGCCCAGCATGACAAGACCGTCAAGTTCCGGCTTAAGGGGTATGATTGATACGGTGTCAGCGATATATGCCTCTCTGCATTCCGTCGGAAACGACAAAGATATTGCAAATGCTAAGCTCATCCACATAGTGTTATCAAAGGTGGATCATACTACTAAAGCCAAGTTTGAGGAGCAGCAAGCTTCCTCAGTGGTCCGAATGTGCTTCGCAACTTAATAGGCGATACCAATACTTGGCAGCCGAGGAATCTACAAAGAGTAAAATAAAGAGTAAAACTGACTCAAGTAAAGCAAACTACAAATCGTCATTTTCCTGTGCGGAAGGTAGTCGGAAGCCTGAGCATAAGTGCTTATATTGCAGTTCGGCTGATCATTACATTGGCAACTGTCAGTAATTTAGTGCCATGTCCTTTGCTCAACGGTTCGATTTTGAAAAGGCTCAAAAATTGTGCATAAACTGTCTGAAACCAGGACATACAGTCACGAAATGTTTAACGTCCAAGTGCCGTGTATGCTCAAGGCCGCATCATACAGTGCTACATCGGTATGAAGTTCAATCCGCTCCCACTTCTGCTCTGGCGTCCTCCCCATCGGAGGCCTTTGCGAGTCATGTGCAAGGCACTGATCAAGTGCTTCTCGCCACCGCACTAATTAAAATTAGAGACCGAACAGGTCAATTCCAACCCGCTAGAGCACTTCTTGACTCAGGTTCTCAATTAAATTTTATGTCGGAGAACTTAGCGAAACGATTGCGTCTGCATCGTGAGAACACTGCTCTAAATATAGTGACTGTTGGCAAAACGAGTACATCAATAAAGCACAAAGTACATACAACAGTTCAATTTCGAATTAATGCCCATAATTTCAACGCTGACTTTTGGATTCTACGATCCATATCATCGTATCAGCCTGGCCATAAAGTGAGTTCTCACAAATGGAATATTCCACGAAATATTGAATTGGCAGATCCTGATTTTCACAGACCAGCTAAGGTCGATATTCTGCTAGGTGCAGAAGAATTTTTCGAGCTGTTGTGCGTTGGACAAATAAAACTAAGCTCAGAACTCCCTGCTATTCAAAAAACATTATTGGGCTGGGTGGTCTCTGGCAAATGTTCTCGAGCTGAATCTAGCAATATAGCAGCTTGCAATCTCACAATGCTTAATGAACAATGTTCTCTCGATTTGTTGGTTGAAAGATTATGGGAGCTAGAGCAAGTTCCAGTCAAATCGAAGGCCGCATTTTACACGGCTGAACAAGAAGCTTGTGAGAAACATTAAAAGGAAAACGTCGTTAGGCTGCCTTCTGGACGTTTTGAAGTCAAGTTGCCGTTTAAAATTGATCCATCTGTGCTAGGTAAGTCGTACGAAACTGCAAGGAGACGGTTTCAATCTCTGAAGCGCAGATTACAAAAAGATAAAACTCTTTACAAGATGTACAACGATTTCATGCGAGAGTATCTGGACTTGGGTCATATGGCCATACTCATGTCGTCTCCACCAGGTCCACACTACTACATCCCACATCAGTGTGTCCTGAGGCCTGAGAGTACCACAACCCAGCTGCGTGTAGAATTTGACGCATCAAGCAAAACTTAAACTTCAGTTTCTTTAAATGAAACGCTTATGGTTGGTGCTACTATTCAGAGGGAGCTGTATTCTACTCTAATTCGGTTTCGATTGCATCGGTGTGTCATAACAGCCGATATTTCAAAAATGTATAGACAGGTTAATGTTGCCGAAGCTGATCGCAAATTTCAATTAGTGCTTTGGCGTGAAAATTCTTCGCAAGACATTCAAGTATACTGTCTCAATACCGTGACATATGGCACAGCTTCTGCCCCATTTTTGGCAGTTCGATGTCTTGCAGAGTTAGCCAATTTGTATAGCGATTCACATCCAGTTGGAACAGCTGTCATTCGAAATGATTTTTATGTTGATGATATGCTGGCTGGCGCTGATTCACTTTCCGAACTAAGAGTCATCTGTAAGGAAGTAGAAGAAGTGCTAGAGCTGGGAGGATTTAGATTAGCGAAATGGGCAACGAATCATCCAACCTTGTTTGAAGGCATTAGTCACGAAAAAGACCTACAGTTCAATGTCGGGGACTCGGTCAAGGCCCTGGGAATGATATGGTCACCTAGAGACGACACAATTCACTATCGTCTAAACACTTTTGATTCCATAGCTCCCACTAAGCGCAACATTTTGTCCGTCGCAGCTAGGCTCTTTGATCCATTGGGCTTGCTATGCCCTATTGTCACCAAGGCCAAAATGTTGTTGCAAATTCTCCATTCCGATGCACCTTCATACGAATAGGGAAAAATTTAAAACAAACCTACGAAATCTTTCCAAAATTTCGATTCCTCGAGGGGTGTGTCTTGCCAATCACCAAAATATCGAAATCCATGGGTTTTCTGAGGCATCGAGTCACGCATATGGATGTTGCATTTACATCCGCGCTAGCACTGGGAGTCAAATTGATAGTAGGCTATTGACAGCAAAATCCAGTGTAGCACCTCTAAAAACCAAATCAATTCCACGACTAGAGCTCTGCGCTGCACATCTACTGGCTAAACTCTGGGAGCAAGTAGCACCGATGGTTGAAAGGTTGAGCATCACTAGCGTCACTTTTTGGTCAGATTCTCAGGTCGTTTTATACTGGTTAAAACGAGACCCATCCACTCCAGCGGTTTTCGTAGCAAACAGAGTTGCAGAGGTGCAGGAATTGTCCACTAACGCTACTTGGCGTCATGTGCCTTCAGAGCACAATCCTTCTGACCTTCTTTCACGAGGCACTGACATAGACAAGTTAGTAAGCTCGCTCTGGTTCAATGGGCCAGAGTTTTTGTCCAAATCCGAAAACGAGTGGCCTCAATGTCAAAAGGTTAAGGTCCCAACGGCTCTTATGGTATCAGAAGACAGGAAAAATGTCACAGTACATGCTGTCGCTGTTCCAGAGCCACACCCAATAATCCAGTTAATCAACAAATTCTCGGTACTTCCGAAGCTCGTACGGATTATGGCATATGTAAACCGTTTCGGTTACAAAACAAAGGGGAAGGATTCCCCACTACTTTCAGCATCTGAGGTAAGACTTGCTTTCCTTAAGCTAGTTGAAGTTGTGCACACCGTTGAATTGCGACTTGAAATGGCTGATTTAAGTTTGCAGAAATTAAATCCATTTCTTCACGAATTTCAACACGGAACTGTGAAACTTAAGGTTTTAAGAGTGGGTGGCAGGCTACTAAACGCGCCTTTACCATATGAAACAAAGTTTCCAATGCTACTGCCTCGAAATACGCATTTGTCACAGCTTCTTATTCGCAACTTGCATTTGAAAAACCACCATGCTGGTGCGAAAGTGCTGATGTCTCTTTTGCGAGAAGATATATGGCTAATCAATGCTCGACAGGCATGTAAGAAAATCGTTAGAGAATGTGTGCACTGCTTTCGATATAAGCCGAAGTTTTTAGGCCAAATAATGGGCAATTTACCACAAGATCGAGTGCGACCAGGAAATGCATTTTCTGTGTGTGAAGTGGACCTTTTCAGCCCAATTTACGTCAGTTCGAAAATCCGCGTCAGGCCGCCTATTAAAACTTACGTAGCTATTTTTGTGTGCTTCGCTTCAAAGGCTGCTCACATTGAACCTATTGGAAATTTGTGCACTGATTGCTTCTTAAATTGTTTTAAAAGGTTCACCGGCAGACAAGGCGCTCCGGAACGAGCCTACAGCGACAACGCGACCAATTTCACAGGAGCGAGCAAAGTGTTGGAGGATCAGCAAGAAGCGTTCGCAGCACTGTCAACATATTCGTTAGGCAACATTTGAATTATGCTTTAAAAAAAGGTTATGCGGCTGCAGCGGCAGTTGAATAAATGTCTTGAAACGAAGGAGTTGTCTTGACGTTATTTGGCACCAGCTAGCAAGTAGGCTCACTATTACCGCGTCTCTAATTTAGTAAACTGTAACCCAGTAAAAATATGTACTTATTGGAATTTTCACTTAATATTTCTTTTTCTTGCCTCAAAATAGTTTTGTTGCGAACGCTTAACAAAAAAATGCAGTTTGAAAATGGGCAGTTGCACCTATAGCTCGTGAATAAGATCGGATAGGGCTCCAATAGCGTGGGTTAAAGTTATTCGGCAATCAACTTTTCGCCAATGATGCCATTTCACAGTTTTATCCATTTTTGTGAAATTTTTTACCGGAATCCAATCATGTTTTATATCTCGAACACAAAGTTCGCAATCGCTTGTCATACATTTTTCCTCCTCAATGTTTCTGCCTTCCTTACAGCTTTTCCCAGAGTTTGCTTACAAGTATAATAATGACATCCCTCTATCTTTTTGGCTTCCTTTTGCTTTCTTTCCTGTCTGTATTTTGATTGCCTTATACGGTTCTTTTCTTTTTTTGCCTTAACCAGTTTCTTCATAATGTTCGGCAGTTCTCGTTTCAGTTGCACCTCCACTTTCTTCCTCCTTGCATATTCCTTCCTTTTTTTGAGAAATTGATTCCATCTACATAGGTAAAAACACAGTATTAAATAACAATATTTGACTTTGGATGGTGCATCACTTACTATTGCAGACGTTATTGACGTGACGTGACAATCTTTGAGGCCAAAAACAGATAAATTTTTTAATGTAATTTGTTCAGGTATTTTTATACCCTGTTCCCATTGAAAATGGGAAAAGGGGGATCATGAAGTTGTGCGAATGTATGTAACAGGGAGAAGGAAAATTTTCCGACCCCATAAAGTATATATATTCTTGATCAGCATGAACAGCCGAGTCGATATAGCCATGTCCGTCTGTCCGTCTGTCCGTCCGTCCGTCCGTCCGTCCGTCCGTCTGTCTGTCTGTATGAACGCGTCGATCTCAGAGACTATAAGAGATAGAGCCACCAATTTTTGCACGAAGGTAGATTTATGCTGTACGCAGATCACGTTTGTTTCAGATTTGGAAAATTCCCACCCGTCCCCCTTTTATCCCCAAAAAACCAAGACCTCCTCTAGAAATTCTACACCTTAACAACCGTCAGATCCACAAGTTAGAGCCTCGTGGTTTAGTATGCATCAAGCTAGGCCCAATATCTATCTATTCTGAAAAGTACAATCAGATCGGACAAAAAACACCGGAGTTATAAGCGAAACAGTAAGAGCACAAGCCCCACCCAGTTGTTGGCCAGGACTACCAAAAGTGTTGCCTACATTTAGGATGACATTTTGTCACAAAGAAATAAATGAAAACAAATGAACAGGGTATTTTGTGGTCGGGAAACTCGACTACAGCGCCCTTACTTGTTTTTTATAATTTAGCGCATTAATCTTGCTTTGAATTTTGATTTTGAACCACTTGCGACCCACAAAGCAGAAGTTATGCTAACAAATGGTGATTTTCAGCTACGCACGCGACATAAGAAAATTGATGAAAGCAAATTAAAAATTAACCGTTAACTGATATCTGTTTTGCTCACCTAACTTTTTTTATACCATTGCAAAGGGTATTATAATTTTGCCCAGAAGCTTGCAACGCTTAGAAATATTCATTTCCGACCCCATAAACTATATATATTCTTGATCAGTGTGACGAGCTGAGTCGATTGAGCTTTGTCCGTCCGTCTGCCCGTCTGTCCGTCTGTCTGTCTGTCTGTTTCTACGCGAACTAGTCTCTCAGTTTTAAAGCTATCGAGCTGAAATTTTGCACAGAGTCTTCTTTTTGCTGCACACTACTAATATGTCGGAACCGACCGAATCGGATGACTATATCTCATAGCTCCCATAGGAACCATCGGTCGGAAAACTAGTTTTAGTATGAAAAACTTTTTTCTTTTAAATGGAAACGACTCCAAACTTTGTAATCGTAGGTTTTATATGTTTTTTTTTATAATTGTACCAAGTTTTATCAAAATCGGACAACTATATGGTATAGCTGCCATACAAAAGATAGGTCTAAAAAACAGTCTTAGTTAGAACAACTTTTTTGTTTTTAATGGTAGCATCCTGTAATTGTATTTGTTTGTTTCTCGGGATTTTACACAATTCTACAAGTTTTTGTCCAAATCGGATGACTATATCATATAGCTCCCATACGAACGATCGGTCGGAAAATAGGAAAAAAGTATTTTTTGAAAATATTTAAGCGAGCACTTGCAAGGGTATAAAAAACTTTTAGTTAACTGTTGTTGTAATACAGATTTAAGTGCAATGAGAGCAATCGTAACACCTCTCTTTAAGAAATGAATATTAAAGAGAAATTGCTCTTAAAAGTTACCATATGCGAGTTGGACTTAAGTGCCATGTTTGTGTGCAGATTTCTTTGCATTTTAACTATATTTCTTATCTAGTATCGAATAAAAGCATTTATTTATTGACCTTTTAATTTTCGGTCACGTTTGACCTTTCTGTGGAAATGCCCATATGAGATTTTGATTATTGCAGTTTTATTTTAATAAAATAATTATTAGATGAAAAAAGGTTAAATTAAAAAACTTGAAACAGTTCAAAACATTTTCATTTAGTCTAACGTTAACAACAAAATTATCATATTTAATTACGACTTTATGAGATCGTTATTTTGTGAGATGGACATAATTTTCGGTACAGCTCAACAAATTGAAGTAAAATGATTTTCGCCATCATTTTATGTGAGTTTCCGATTGTAATCCCTTTTATACTTCATTCTCATTCCAAGCCAAAGGGTCATATTTTAAAAAAGAGGAAGAGAGGCAAGTCTTTTGGATTAATTATACGTCGATTTTTCAATAATTCAAACACGGGTATCTTTAACTGAAGGCGTCGAACCATTTTTCTTCTCTTCTTTAGTTCTGCATAAGGATCAAAGAGCGACAAGGCTAAACATTCCAGAGCTAGGTACCATCTATACAGACGCTTAACAGCAAGATGGAGGAGATAGCAGAGAAAGAAGCAGGTGGAAAAACACCAGCGGATGCAGAATCTCTAAAATTATGTGCAAGACAAGAGACAAAAAACTTACGCACTATCTGCTACAGCTCCAGAGAAGAGACTGTAGACTGCTCATTGGCATACACTGCCTAGCAGCCGCTCATGCGATAAAGCTAGGCATGACGACAAAAAATTGTGCACACCCCACGGTTCTCTTCTTTGTAGGAAGCGGCCAACAGGCCCCAATTATTGGCATTTGCCAAAACGTCAAAAACCCTCCTGGACTTCTAAGTCAAACGTACCCAAATAATCACCCGGCCTCATTAAGGACCCTAAGGTCTATGTGTGACCCCATCTGGGGTCAGCCGGAACTACCTACCTGCCTACCTAGGTACCATCTGCGTCTGGTTGTTTTACCGCCATTTTGAATTAGTTTTGGAAAAGAAACATTTTTAGACTGAATATGCCCATAAAACAAGCATTGGTCGTCGAACTGCTCGTTTGAAAATCGTCAATGCTTTCTCCCAGAAATGCAAGGGAAAACTTCTCCTTCTAATTGACAATGTCAAACAAATTTGACTTCTTCAGATTTATTGGATCTTATTTTTTCCGACCAACAAACTCTATCTGCTCTAGAGATTCTAAGAAGCTGCGAGTTTTAATCAATCGTGATTTTAAAGCTGCTATTGTTTTTAGATACGTGAACAAGTGTAATGGAATAACATTTCATCAGCTGTTTTGCAGAGATGTGCTTATCGATGAAGGCACAGTGTTGCATTCTTTCTTTATTGTCTAATCCTAGAGCTACAAGTACATTATACTTATAATATAAAGCGCTGGTCACAAAAGTTGCTAAAATTAAGTATCAAACATTAATAGTCCCTACTTAAAAATTGTCTTAAGTCTTAATGATTTTAAATATACATGTGACTGGTTTTTTGTGAACTTTCTACTGTGTAAACCTGCAGTTTTTAGCCGGCTCGAGGTCATGTTATGCTGTCGCACAACTTTAAACGGAGACACAACACCACAAAGGAGGCTGGTAGATCGTACAGCTGTTTCAAGAGGAACCACCCTCTATCATCAGAGCTCATTGCCTACCAACTGAACGTTTCTCTAAAGTCTCTCCATGCCTGCGGTGGCATAACCGTTTGGGAATCCCAAAGCAGAATGCGCAAAAACATCGAGAGGCAGCGTAGAAACAGACAGTCGCTTTAGTGTGTGTGTGTTCCCCTGGTCTTGCCTTTATTAGTGTGACAGATACTCTCGCCGCTGCTAATAATTGTGACCAAAATATTTGTTTTTTTTTGTCTTTGTATCGTTGTTTGATGGTATCTTGTAAATTACGTCCTTCCTGTCCGATGTGGCTATTTTTGACTTCGTCCTGTTAAAAAAGTTTTTAATCTTGCTCGAGGGTTTGTGGGCTATTTGTATTTTTTGCCTGTCAAAGCAGTTGGAATGGGCGAATCTTTCTGACAGTTGTGGCACATAAGTGAGTAACTTGTGAGATTTTGGTTGCTGTCCTGGTTTTGAACTTCGTTTCCCGTTCTTGTCAATTAGTGAATTGATGATTCTCATTGGAAAGTCATTATCTGTCAAAATTTGTTTAATTTCTGCAACTATTTCCTTATAATATATTTCATCGCTTATGTTGAGCATCCGTTGTATACAGCCACGTGCCGTATTGATGATCATGTTCCTCGGGTGTTTAAAATATAAGTTAACTATCCTTCCTGATGCCGTCGGCTTTTTGTACCACTTGATTTTAAGTTGGTTTCCATGTCTACTTATTATGGAATCCAAATATGGTAGTTTAACATCTCCTTCTAATTCCATGGTGAATTTCAGGTTCTTGTGAAAAGTGTTAAGTGCGTCAAGAGTGTTTTGGACTTCGTCCTCCTTCGTGATGGCAAATAGGTAGTCTACATATTTGGTTAGTAGTCGTGGCTGCTTAAGATTTTGTAATGTGCTGTCCAGAAGTGTCTCCATCGCTATGTCCGCTATAACTGGGGATGCTGGTGATCCCATTGGCATACCTTTTAATTGGGTATAAATGTGGTCCTCGAACTTAAAGTACCTATTTTCGTCAATACAGAATTTCAAAATTTCCATGAAAAGCTGTTTAGGTATTTTTGTGTACTGTTGTATGTTGCTTCATTTTTGTTCTATGGTCTTTGATCCTAGGTCAATAGGAATGCTCGAAAATAATGACTACGTCAAATGAAATCAATTTTTCTTCGTCACATATATAGGTGTTGTTCGTCCGTTGTTTAAATTCTACTGCATTCTTGACGTTGTATATTGAGTATTCCCCCAATGAGTATTCCCCCAATAGAATAAAAAAGAATTATCACTTAAAATAAAATTTGTGACTGGTTTTTGTGACCTTTCTACTGAGTAAACCTGCAGTTAGCCGGCTCGAGGTCATGTTAATGCTTTCGCATAACTTTAAACGGAGACACAACACCACAAAGGAGGCTGGTAGATCGTACAGCTGTTTCAAGAGGAACCACCCTCTATCATCAGCGATCAATGCCTACCAACTGAACGTTTCTCTAAAGTCTCTCCATGCCTGCGGTGGCATAACCGTTTGGGAATCCCAAAGCAGAATGCGCGCAAAAACATCGAGAGGCAGCGTAGAAACAGACAGTCGCCTTTGTGTGTGTGTGTCCCCCTGGTCTTGCCTTTATTAGTGTGAGAGATACTCTCCCCGCTGTTAATAATGGTGACCAAAAAGTTTGTTTGCATAATTGCATTCAAACGGGGGTTTTAGTTGTTGTAATGAAACCATTTTATGTTTAGGCTCATACAACAACAACGCCGTGCCTTGCGTTTTTTGTATATGTGACTGGTTTTTGTGACCTTTCTACTGAGTAAACCTGCAGTTAGCCGGCTCGAGGTCATGTTAATGCTTTCGCATAACTTTAAACGGAGACACAACACCACAAAGGAGGCTGGTAGATCGTACAGCTGTTTCAAGAGGAACCACCCTCTATCATCAGCGATCATTGCCTACCAACTGAACGTTTCTCTAAAGTCTCTCCATGCCTGCGGTGGCATAACCGTTTGGGAATCCCAAAGCAGAATGCGCGCAAAAACATCGAGAGGCAGCGTAGAAACAGACAGTCGCCTTTTTGTGTGTGTGTCCCCCTGGTCTTGCCTTTATTAGTGTGAGAGATACTCTCCCCGCTGTTAATAATGGTGACCAAAAAGTTTGTTTGCATAATTGCATTCAAACGGGGGTTTTAGTTGTTGTAATGAAACCATTTTATGTTTAGGCTCATACAACAACAACGCCGTGCCTTGCGTTTTTTGTATATGTGACTGGTTTTTGTGACCTTTCTACTGAGTAAACCTGCAGTTAGCCGGCTCGAGGTCATGTTAATGCTTTCGCATAACTTTAAACGGAGACACAACACCACAAAGGAGGCTGGTAGATCGTACAGCTGTTTCAAGAGGAACCACCCTCTATCATCAGCGATCAATGCCTACCAACTGAACGTTTCTCTAAAGTCTCTCCATGCCTGCGGTGGCATAACCGTTTGGGAATCCCAAAGCAGAATGCGCGCAAAAACATCGAGAGGCAGCGTAGAAACAGACAGTCGCCTTTGTGTGTGTGTGTCCCCCTGGTCTTGCCTTTATTAGTGTGAGAGATACTCTCCCCGCTGTTAATAATGGTGACCAAAAAGTTTGTTTGCATAATTGCATTCAAACGGGGGTTTTAGTTGTTGTAATGAAACCATTTTATGTTTAGGCTCATACAACAACAACGCCGTGCCTTGCGTTTTTTGTATATGTGACTGGTTTTTGTGACCTTTCTACTGAGTAACTACTGAGTAAGCATTAACATGACCTCGAGCCGGCTAACTGCAGGTTTACTCAGTAGAAAGGTCACAAAAACCAGTCACATATACAAAAAACGCAAGGCACGGCGTTGTTGTTGTATGAGCCTAAACATAAAATGGTTTCATTACAACAACTAAAACCCCCGTTTGAATGCAATTATGCAAACAAACTTTTTGGTCACCATTATTAACAGCGGGGAGAGTATCTCTCACACTAATAAAGGCAAGACCAGGGGGACACACACACACAAAGGCGACTGTCTGTTTCTACGCTGCCTCTCGATGTTTTTGCGCGCATTCTGCTTTGGGATTCCCAAACGGTTATGCCACCGCAGGCATGGAGAGACTTTAGAGAAACGTTCAGTTGGTAGGCATTGATCGCTGATGATAGAGGGTGGTTCCTCTTGAAACAGCTGTACGATCTACCAGCCTCCTTTGTGGTGTTGTGTCTCCGTTTAAAGTTATGCGAAAGCATTAACATGACCTCGAGCCGGCTAACTGCAGGTTTACTCAGTAGAAAGGTCACAAAAACCAGTCACATATACAAAAAACGCAAGGCACGGCGTTGTTGTTGTATGAGCCTAAACATAAAATGGTTTCATTACAACAACTAAAACCCCCGTTTGAATGCAATTATGCAAACAAACTTTTTGGTCACCATTATTAACAGCGGGGAGAGTATCTCTCACACTAATAAAGGCAAGACCAGGGGGACACACACACACAAAGGCGACTGTCTGTTTCTACGCTGCCTCTCGATGTTTTTGCGCGCATTCTGCTTTGGGATTCCCAAACGGTTATGCCACCGCAGGCATGGAGAGACTTTAGAGAAACGTTCAGTTGGTAGGCATTGATCGCTGATGATAGAGGGTGGTTCCTCTTGAAACAGCTGTACGATCTACCAGCCTCCTTTGTGGTGTTGTGTCTCCGTTTAAAGTTATGCGAAAGCATTAACATGACCTCGAGCCGGCTAACTGCAGGTTTAAAATAAAATTTTTAAAATTTTAGAGAGAAAATTTGAAACTCATCCTATATTTTTCCCATATACAGGGTTGTCCATATTCGACGGACCCATCTGGCAACGCCATAACTTTTGACAGAGATGTCAGATCGCTTAATGACATACCGCGTTTGAAGCGTCAGTCCAAGCAGATTTTTACCATTTAATACACGCCACGCGAGCGCTCTGAAATAGTTGAAATTTACATTCAACAGAACAAGTCAATTGTGAAAACTCAACGTGCTTTTAAAAAATTAAAAAATGTGAATAAGAAAACCGTAAATAAGCAAAATTGCCGTATTTAAGCCACTGAAAATCCTCAGGAGATTCAAGAAGTGCCTCTTCATGACGAAAAAGTCACAGTTTGGTGCGGCGTTAGTGCGAAAACGGTCATTGGGCCGTTTTTCTTCCAAAATGAAAATGGCCATGCTGTTACCATCAACCAGGAGCGTTATCGCGACATGATGACCAATTTTGTGATGCCAATTATTCGTCGAAAGCGTATGAGGCAGTTCTGGTTTCAACAAGACGGCGCTCCACCGCACACAAGTCGCATAACAATCGATTTTCTGAAGAAATTGTTTCCGGGCCGTTTGATGTCGAAAAGTGGTGATTTGGACTGGCCACCGCGTTCGCCCGATTTGACGCCGCCTGACTTCTTCTTGTGGGGATATTTGAAGTCAAAGGTTTACGTTAACAAGCCAAGGACCGTAGAAGAGCTCAAGGACAACATTCGTGAAGAAATAGCCGCTATTCCGGCCGAAATGTTGGCGAAAACGATGGAAAATGCTGCAAAAAGGGCACAATACGCCATCAACGCCAGAGGCGGCCATTTGAGAGATATCATATTCAAAAATTGATGTAAACAAATCTACTTGGAACAAATTAAATGATTAAGATTGCCAAATTTTTATTTTTTTCTTTGATTTTTTTAAAAAAAACATGGGTCCGTCGAATATGGGCAACCCTTTATTTAAATTTTCTGATTTTAGGCCGACCGCGCTTCCATCAAACGTTGTCCGATCGGGGTCAATATTTTTTCTTTATCTATCGGGACCAAAACGACACTTTTCCAGCCCGGGATTTTGAAATCTTTTTTAAAGGGCCAGTCTTATGTGGGTGGATACTGCAACAAATAATCTCCATCCCAAGTAATTTTGCATCCCGTCTATATTGCAAGGCGGCTGACGAAAACCATCTAACTGAACCCTCCACGAGGGTGTCGGCTGGGCAATGGACACTGTATGTACGGCTCACAGCGGGTAATATCAAGTGTCTCTTGCTCGTCTGTACAGTCTGCGGAGGAAGACGAGAATGGCGATACATCCCTGCAGGCTGACCCTTTGGGACCGGAGGATGCGGACACCAGTCATGCAGTTGAAGGTCCTCCAGGTCCACTTGCATAAGAGCAAGATCGCCTCGGCGGAGCTCTTTTTAACCTTGGAGGAAGGGCCCGCCGTTGCGGCTTTAGTTCAGGAACCTTGGATAGCGGCGGGAAACAAGGTCTCCGGACTAAAGTCACAAAACTACAACATCTTTTACCCCACCCCAGTAAGTAGAGCAAGGACTGCCATTCTAGTAAGAAAAGGCATCTATGCGTATTTAATGACTAATTACAGCACGGACGATCTCACTGTTGTGGCCTTGGAGGGTGGCAGGGACGAGCCAATTCTTATGGCGTCCTGCTACATGGCGCATGAGCGAGAGGCAGCACCGGCTGAACTCGGAAGACTGACCGCGGAGGCAAGCTTCAAGAAGCAACCCCTCGTCATCGGAACGGACGCCAACGCACACCACACTGTGTGGAGCAGCCCGGGCATCAACGACAGAGGTGAGTCTCTCTTACATTTTATCATACAAACCAGTCTAAGTGTACAAAACGTTGCAGACGTACTCACATTTGTGGGACCAACCTCGGCCAACGTTCTAGACTTAACCATGACCTTAGGGAACAGTACTCATGCGTCAGACTGGAGAGTTCTTGATAAGCCCTCCTTCTCCGACCACAAGTACATCCAGTTCAAGATACAATTCGACTATTGTCAAACTAGAAATTTCTATAGGGACCCTCGGAATACCAACTGGGTGCAGTGATCATCTGGGAGGAGTATAAGATAAGACTTCGCTTATTCAAAAAAGAAGCAACGAAGGCAAAGCAACATTCGTGGAGAACCTTCTGCTCCAGCATAGAGAAGGTCTCGGAAACAGACAGACTCAGGAAGCTGCTTTCAAAGCAGCCACCTATGCAGAGTCAACTAAAAACGGAAAAAAGTCACTGGACAGGAAGCAGCAAGGAAGCTACATGCGGTCTCCTTGATGCGCACTTCCCGGGCTGCACAATAGTCACCGAGCCAGGTACGCTTCAGGTACCTAAACACTCAACAATCTTACACTCCAACCAACTCAGCATCTCCAGAAAGGTCCAAACATACTGGACTCCCAGCCACCGTGTCATCGATGGGAACGAAATGGCAGACAGTCTTGCAAAAGCCGGAGTCGTATTCGGCCAAGAAGAAACACTAAACATACCTATATCCATACAGACGCTTAACATAAAGAGAGAGGTGATAGCAGAGAAGGAAGCAGAGGTAAGGTGGGAAAACACCAGCGGATGCAGAATCTCTAATTATGTGCAAGACAAGAGACATAAAACTTACGCACTATCTGCTACAGCTCCAGAGAAGAGACTGTATACTGCTCATTGGAATACCAACGGGACACTGCCTAGCAGCCGCTCATGCGATAAAGCTAGGCATAACAACAGAGGACACCTGCAGGAAATGTATGGAAACTGGAGTCGCAGAAACTCTAGAGCATCGCATTTGCAGCTGCCCAGCAATTGCCACGACAAGATTACAAATTCTGCACACCCCACGGTTCTCTTCTTTGGAGGAAGCGGCCAAGAGGCCCCCAAAACAATTATTGGCTTTTGCCAAAATGTCAAGAATCCTCCTGGATTTCTAAGTCAAACTTACCCAACTTACAGGAGGTTCAGAAGTCGGCCAGGCTGACTCAAACTTTAAATATTTTGACGTTGTAATGCAACCTTTCCAGTGTCTTAAAGTATCAATTTTGGCAGCCAATCCAATCCCTGTTGAAATATCCGTTCAAAAGTTACGATTTTTGCAACGGCAAATCCGCGAATCCCACCATTGTGCGGCGTCTCTACACAATTTGGGACTTGGATTCCGTGAAAATGCTCACGGATTTTACAATTCGTCTTCTCTTTTCTTTCGCTCGCAAAGTTTTTTATGCATATCAGCACTTTCATCTTTACGTTTAAATTAAGCTGTTAGTACACATTTTAACTCATAATACGTACTATCAAAAACGAAATTTAGATACAAGTGGGCTGCTTCTGTAATTTTGCCACGGGATTGCACATATCGCTGCTTAGTATTTAACTCGTAGGCATCTGCATTTTGTTTAAAGTTTAAAAGCCAACGTTCAACTGGTACCCACCTTCCAGAAAAGGATTTTTGCTAAACAACCGGCCTTTCCCCGCTTTACATCCAAAAGCTGGAAATACATTTTTGCTATATGAGAATATTTATAAACCTCAGCCGGCATAGACTCCCAAAAATGGTAGCAAAACAGATGGCAATTTTTTGATAAGTAAGTCGGCGTAAGTCTTTAGCCAACACAAACTATTGGAATGACAAGCACGAACAGATATTGGAAGGCCAGCCAGCAGCAGCTGGCTCAGGCAAGACACAGTGAAACCCGAGCGTACTACAAGAGCTATAAATATATATATATATTTTTATACCCTTGCAAAATGTATTATAATTTTGCCCAGAAGTTTGCAACGCATAGAAATATTCATTTTCCACCCGATAAACTATATACATTCTTGATCAGTGTGACAAGCTGAGTCGATTGCGCTTTGTCCGTCCGTCTGTCTGTCTGTTTCTACGCGAACTAGTCTCTCAGTTTAAAAGCTATCGAGCTGAAATTTAGCACACTACTAACATGTCGGAATCGACCGGATCGGATGACTATATCGCATAGCTCTCATAGGAACAATCGGTCGGAAAACTAGTTTTAGTGAGAAAACCTTTTTTCTTTTAAATGGGAACGTCTCCAAACTTTGTAATCGTAGGTTTTCTATGTTTTTTTATAATTCTACCAAGTTTTATTAAAATCGTAAAACTATATGGTATAGCTGCCATACAAAAGATAGGTCTGAAAACAGTCTTAGTTAGAAAAACATTTTTGGTTTTTAAGGGTAGCATCCTGCAATTGTATTTGTTTGTTTCACATGCTTTCACATCATTTTACAATTTTTTGGCCAAATGACCGTATCATATAGCTCCTATACTAACGATCGGTCGAAAAATGGGAAAAAGAGAATTTTTTGAAAATATTTATGCGAGCACTTGCAAGGGTATAATAACTTCGGCACAGACGAAGTTAGCTTAGTTCACTCGTCTTTAACTTTTTTGGTATTTGTTGGAGCTTCTCTTAATGAGACTAGTGCCCATGCCCTATTGGAGAAAGTTTGTTTTCTGTTGCCCTTCAACTCAATCGCTGGGTTGGTAGGTTATTTCTTCAGAGACGAGAATTAGTGGCTAGCATGGTAAAAGATTTTGAAAGTTGTGTTGGGTGGTCAAGAAGCTTCTCAGAATATATGTTATGGTTATGTTCCAAGTTAACGTTCGTTTGCAGCGAACATGGTCTAGTGAAAAATGTGCGCATGGTTTAGTGAATAGTGTGTGCGAAGACTGTGTGGGTGGCCTCAGTTCGACCCAGCCTACGCAGAAAAAACAAATTATTTTTCGTTATAAAGACTAAAAACCAAACACATATAGTGCTAAAGCTAAGGTCGCACTTTAAGTCTTTCAATGCTTTCTTATTATAACAAAAACGGGAGCGGCCTGCCATGCCCAACTTCGATATTCCCGTTACTCAGGGGAATTAGTGTTTATTAACCTTCCTTATGTTAACTAACAGAGCATTACCATTAATTCGTATATTTCAACATTATGTAAGCAAACAGCGCATGCGGCTCAGATCAGTATGCAACGTTTTTTTAAACCGTGTATAACTCTGCCATTTATTATCCGATCTTTATGAAAATAAGTGAGATAGTAGATATTGGCCTAGTGGATGTACTGCTAAATATGATCTCGATATCTTAAAGTTTGTAAGAGATATACGACTTTTATATTGCGGGGGCGGTAGGTGGCGTGGCCAAAATTTGAAACAAACGATCTGCGTGAAGACAATACTAGTCTCTGAGATCCTGGTTTTTTTTCAAACAGACGGACAAGGCTATATCGATTCGGTTGTTGATGCTGATCAACAATATGTATATTTTATGGGGTTCTCCGTCGTTCTGTCTGTTACATACATTTGCACGACTTTAGTATACCCTTTTTACTAAAAACTTTTTTTTGACTATGCTAAGATCATAATCATTTGATGCTACGATGCTGATTACTACTCGGCACCGTATAAACGATTACAAGATAACACACCAGTATCGTGGCATCGTAAAAATTAATTCTTTTACATGTAAATACGGTGCTGGAATCACTCGTCGCTTGATTGCGGGATCAAAGTTGCATGTGGGGAAAGCTCGAGACATATTCTTCTGTTGAGTGTGAACATCACATGTTATACTTTTGCTCTTTGATGTTTATGCGGCAGTTACCCAGGGACTCTTCCACGTAAGCTAGGTGGCTTCCCAAAAGTCTTGTGACGTTAATTGAACATCGTGATCTGATTAGTATTGCCGTATCATCCACAAATTCAATTCTTGTAAATCATGGGTCTGTTGGTATGTCGGCAGTGTACAGTAAGTATAAAAAAGGACAGAGAACGCAGAACGTGCCTTGCAAGGCACGCGTTCTGCATCCTTTTTAGAGAGCAGCCCGTCTATGTATCTGTTCGTTAATCTTGGTGAGCAGCAGCATTAATGAAAGAGCTGAGGGCTTCAACTGAATTTTCAATATCTACTTTGCTGTTTATAGTGAGCACCATCGATAGTTTCCACTATCGATAGTGCTATCGAAAAAATTAAATTTTAAATAAATCTACAAATAAATAATAAAAACCATAGCAAATATTTTTATTTCCAATATTTTTCAAGGAATTGTAAATAGAGAAATTTAACACTTTCATAGGTAACTCTTAGGAGTTTAAGAAAATTAAGTTATATCTTTGGTATTTCATAGGAAACTTAAGAAATCAATTAATAACATTGTAAATTTTTTTTTTTTGGAAGACAAGAGTCATTTATTAAATAGCCTTTTGCCACCATTTTTGGAGGCTTATACTTGTGTGTAATATTAGGTATTAACAGTACTTGGCAGTGTTCAGTTCGGCTCACCGATAATGTATAGGTCTATTAATGTAAGTTATTAGTAAGAAAGTGTGAGAATTTGGTGTGAATAGTGTTCTGTTTGCAGCAGTTTTCTGCTGCGATAGTTTCGATAGTGGGCCACAACCATCGAAGGTTGGCTTAATTCCCAACTATCGATAGTGCTATCGATGGTTTTCCCAAAACTAGCAGTTACCAAGTTTGTGAAACTTTTCTTGTTATAGCTAAGTCTATGAGATCGGGTATTTTCTTTGGATATGCTGGCCAGTATGTAGGCCTTCCCACAGATACATAGTCGAGTTCGTTTGATGCGCGTGATTATTCTGTACAGTTGTTTACCTTTGGTTCCCCATCTGAGTAATTTGTGTCGCTAAATACATACCCCGATTAATCTACTTGGACTTTTTTAAGTTAACTTTTGTTGGAAGAGAGATTTTATGAAAAAGCTCTTATAGTGTATCATCTCTTTTAAAGTAAGAAATATTTAAGAGAAAATAAATATTGTTAAGAAATGTCATTAATGCACTTTTGCAGTCGATTTGGTCAACTTAAGAGAAAAATAAGTCGTGAATTTCTTAAACTAATTAAATTTGACTGTTGTAATTGTATATTTTTTATAACTTATATTTTTTGGTCTCGGTGGACCTTTCTGTGGAAATGCCCATATTTGAAAACTAAATAATTTGGCCATGCCACTTACCATTTGGTCTTTAGTACTTTCTTCATTATCTAGGGCACCATAATTAGGGGAAATCATTTCAAGCTGAGCACTTTCACCTGGGCATGTTTTTGATTTTTGGCTTGCAATAACCCACAATGGAACTTCCGTGAAGCTGGTTATTGTGAATGCAACGCATGCGATAAAAATAAACGTTATTATTGAAAAAACAGCTTTGACATGTCCTCCCAATCGCCGACCTGTGTATTTCGTATAATTGGCTAATTATAACATATTAAGCATTTGTTATGAGCTTACCAATTTCAGTTTCATCCCAGTTTATGCCACCCATTGAATATCCGAAGAACCCTCCCAGTCCAGCCATTATAGTGAAAGTAGATAAGCCCTTAGCGTGATCTTCGGGAACACACACATCCAATAAGTATGCTCTGGATGGGCTTTGACAAGCATCTGCGTCAAAGTCAAGTAGCACTGTTCCCAGCACAGTAAAAAATATTCCCCATGGATGGGAGGCTTTTGGGGTTGATGACATTTCCAAAGTCGCGGCCGTATCTCGGAGTAGAGTTAGACTACTATTTTGTTGTCGAGTGAATTTAGTCGAATTTTCAGGTAAAATAACATGAGAATTAACATCACCAAAACAATATCCCAAGGTTTCTCCGTTTGGCACCAACAAAAGTCCTAGATAGAAATATAGATAGATAGATATGTTTATTTTTTTCATTTCACAATTTTCATAGTTTATAACTTTACATTGTTTAAGTGCTAAAAGCAAACATTTAAAGGCTTGGTTTAAACCCGTCAGCCTTCCCTCTGTTGTATAAAAAACTACATTTACATGTGTAACGATATTTAACGTGCCAATTTTGTCGCAACTACAACGTAATTAATTTTATTAGCATTGCCCGCTATCGGTTTGTGCTTTTCTTTTCAGTTGTGCATCTTAACATTGCTAGTTTAGCAAATTTTATTATTGCGGCGTCTGTGCTGTGTATTTTGTTAGTGTTTTTGATTTGCTTGCTTAGCAACTCCCCCTCTTTACACAGGTTTGTGTGTGCGATCGCTTGTGCATTTATTTTTGTGCTTAACTCCCACTCAGCTTTGTTGTTGCTCTGCTCTCAAAGCTAAGAACGCTCGATATCGAACTGCGCTCTGTGGGTGTTTTTGTTTTTTGTTGATTTTTTGATACGCGCTTTGCTCCGCTTTCCCTTTAGTTTTGAGACCCTCTGATAAATTTGGTGCATTATGTCGTGCTGCAAAAAGGCCTGCACATTTAAGAATGCAAGTGAGTCGGAACAACTTCGGTTTGTTACCTGCTAGTTGTGCGACAATAGTATGCATATTAAATGTGCTCTGCTAAGTGGACGTGATCTGGAAAAAGTTTACTCGCCTAAAAAGGATTGTGGTGCTTTGAATTGGTCATGCCCTTTGTGCGCTGAAAAACAATTTAATTTCTCGCGGATGTTTATCGACGTGAAAAATAAATTCGACAAAATGCACAATCTAACTAAGCATCTCGCTAGCGAGTTTCTCGCCAGTTCCGAGATGCTTAGTGAGTATAAGTTCGAGTCACCACCCCCGCGTCGGTTGGAGCCTCAATTTTTAGATGTGCCACCACCCGTGTCCGGCAACTCGAACCAAGCTTCTCCCAATTGCACTGAAAGGTCTCCAACTATTTCATTGTCTGTTCCCCTCCCCGAATCAAGCTGTTGGAAATCGTTCAGATAATCCTTCTTCTGTCCGTAGATTCGAGCAGTCCCCATTAACGTCGACTGAACCTGTGGGCAGTGTTTCCGTCTGCGTTCCCATTCCTCCTCAACCTCCTCTACTGTCCGTGATAGCACCGCGTAAGCAAGTATTTGTGTCTAGGTTGTCTACGGAAACTACTTGCGAGTCAATTGCAGCATACATTGCGAGCAAATGCTCAGCAAGTGTTTCCCTTTCAAAGTTTAGTTTTGCTCAACCCCGTGATATAGCTTCATTTAAGTTAAGTGTTCCGTCTGAATCATTTCCAATCATATGTGACCCAGCATTCTGGTTGCCAGATATGATTGTGCATGAGTTCAGGCAAAAAAATCCAATGAGGCCGATGACAGTCAACTTGCCCTCATTTAGTTCATCCTCACGTGTAGCGTCTACTAGGGTTTAAAAAAACTAGTTCTGTCCGTCTGTCCTCTCATTGCCTATCAAAACGTTAGGGGCCTTTTATCTAAGCTCCATACGTTATTTTTGAATAGTGCATCTTTTGAATTTGACATAGTTGCATTTTCAGAGACTTGGTTAAAATCCTCAATTTCTGATTGTGAAATCTTGTCAAATGATTTTTTTATCTATCGACATGATCGACCAGATCGCAAAGGTGGTGGTGTACTGATCGCAGTTAAGACCAGCCACAATTCCGAACTGATCATTGTTGATAAGCCAGTGGATGTTGAATTTGTTGCCGTAAAGGTAACTTTTCCATTATTTTTTTATTTATTACTTGTTCTTATATCCCACCTTCGTCCGATATTGAAATTTATATGCACCATGTAGCCTGCATTAAAGATGTTTTAGCCCACTTACGGGACATTGACACATTGGTTGTTGTAGGTGATTTTAACTTGCCTAACATCACATGGTCAAATCCTAATAGGTCGACTTACCTTGTACCATCAGTACAGCATGATTTTTTAGATTGTCTGCTTGGCATGTCTCTTTTTCAAATTAATCCTGTACAAAACAATTTAAATAAATTGTTAGATCTTATTTTTGTCACTGACAGCACCAATGCCAGTGTCTCTAGGTCTCCCCCTCTATCCCTACCCGAAGATTCTTACCATCCAACACTGGAAGTCTCGCTTTCAATATTTGGACCTGCCCCTTCAAATTCAAAAATCTCTAATATACCTCGTCGTTGCTTCCGTAAAGGAAACTTCACTTTGCTAAGTCAACTCATTTGTGCAACAGACTGGTCTCCATTATACAATGCGGTTCATTTGGATTTTGCTCTTACCTTTTTCTACGAGACTATTAATTCTCTCTTAGATATCTGCATTCCTAATAGCGTCGCTTCCACCGCGTCACTTAATCCCCCTTGGTACTGTCCTAGGTTATCAAATTTGAAAAATATTAAATCTAGATGCTTCAAAAAGTAAAAACGTACTGGTTCAGCGATAGATTTTTCTAAATATTCAATAGCAAATTCTAACTTTACACTTTTTAACTCCGAGTGCTATAACAATTATCTTGCTCGGTGCAAAATTCAATTCGCACAGGATCCAAAGCAATTCTATAACTTTGTGAACTCTAATCGAAGATCTTCTTCTTTACCTTCTTCTTTTTTTCTGGGTAACCAAAAGGCTGGCAATGATTCCACAGCTGTTGACTTATTCGCTGATTTCTTCCAATCAACTTATTCCTCTACCCAATATGCGAACACTTCTTACCCTTATCCTTATAACATTACTTCTTCCAACTCTATATGCGATCCCGAAATTTCCGAATCTTCTCTTCTTTCATTTTTAAAATCACTAAAATCCTAATTTTCTCCCGGGCCTAGCTGTGTGCTCAAATAGTGTTCTAGTTCTTTATACCAACCATTGCTAAAGCTTTTCTATCTATCACTCAAGTCGTCTGTCTTCCCATCTCTTTGGAAAGAATCTTACATTATTCCTCTCCATAAAAAGGGTGGGAAGTCGGATATTTCAAATTACAGAGGCATTGCTAAGCTTTCCGCCATTCCGAAATTGTTTGAAGAGATTATAACCTCCACATTGCAGCATTACTGTAGATCTATTTTGTCACCTTTCCAGCATGGTTTCATAAAGCGTCAACAACGACCAATTTGCTCGAATTTACTTCGTTAGTTAATGATGGATTCCTTGTAAAATGGCAAACTGATGTCATTTACACCGACTTTAGCAAAGCCTTTGACTCTGTCAACCATGATCTTCTCCTCTTTAAGCTCGATCGATTAGGATTTCCCTCTTTTCTGCTTTGGGTTTCGTCCTATCTAAAAGATAGAACTCAAAAAGTTCTGCTTCGTTCTAACACTTCAAAACCTGTGACTGTAACCTCTGGTGTACCTCAAGGTAGCCACCTGGGTCCTCTGTTCTTTACTCTATTTATCAATGATCTTCCTACAATATTATCATATTCACCACTAAACTTCTTTATACAGCTTTAGTCGGTCCCGTGCTAGAATACTGTTCATCCGTATGGGTTCCGCAGTATAAAAAGCATGTTGATCGTATTGAATCAGTTCAGAAACAATTTTTGCTTTTTGCCCTTCGTGGCCTAAATTGGGACCCTAACCTCCGTTTGCAATCGTACTCCAGAAGACTCTTGCTTATAGACCTTCCTTCGCTAGCTAACCGTAGAACAGTCTTAGGTGTTTCATTTCTTCACAAGTTAATTATCGGTGATGTAGATTCTTCTGAACTCTTACGTCGCATTAACTTCTCTGTTCCTTCTAGGCCAACCAGAAACTTTTTTCCTTTAATCTTGTCTAGATGCACAACAGATCTCTCTCTCCTTAAAAGCGTCCCTTTACACTTATCTCCGTGAAAATCTCTGACCACTCCCAGCTGTGAATAGGGGCATAGCTTGCCGGACTGGCTAATAAATCTTCCCCCACCGGGTCAGAGATTTTTCGGTTATCCTTTTAGTTTTATTTTAATATATTTTTAATTTGTAATTTTCTATTTTTGGTCACTCTTCCATTTTATCTTTAATTATAGTTTTATGCCTTTATTCCTCTATGTATTTGTAAGCCTGCATTTTCTTATTCTTTTTTCTTACCTCTTCACATCTCTTCAGGCCTGTTCCGGGCTTCACATAATTAATTAAACTTCAAATGAAATTAAATTAGAACGATTTTGTGTTCGCTGTTCTGGTATTCGACTTGCAATTTGACTGTTTCATTTCCAAATTGTTTTTCTTTTAACAACTCATAGCTTAATATAGCTGTTTAATATCTCGCTTTATTTTAATAGCACTTAATGAAAACTACGAACTTACATCTAATTTCACATGCTCCAAGCAATGGGAATTCAAATCGAGTAATTCTATCAAATTTTGAAAACCAGAACAGGTAGCCAAGTCGAAATAGAGATAATTTAATGTAAGTGAAAAACTGAACAGGCTTGTATATTTGTTAAATGGTTTTGTTAGCTCTAATATCGACTCTGACCACAACAGGCTGTGAATCGGGGCATAGCTGGCCGGACTGGCAAATAAAAATCCCCCACCGAGTCGGAGTCGTTATTAGTTTATTTTGTAATTTTGTTAGGCTTTCTTTTTATGCCTCCTTAGTAAATAAGCCTTTTTGTAACGTGCTTACAAATTTGTTGACAGCCTTTGCTTGTCGACTATTAATAAATAAATAAATAATGATTTAACGATACAATTTTAATATCCTATTCTTAAAGTAAATTTCAGACTGTGCTTATTATTTACAAGTCTTTAAAAATTCACATTCATGAGATTTCTTCTATACTTAATAGCCATCTCGGTGTAACTAGATAGATTATTCCATCCCATGTCCCCTTAAGGGCCATAAGCACCTCTTCTTCGGTAAGAGTACAAGCATTTAAATATCGGCATTGAAATTCCCTCAGAACTGGACATCGTCCTACAAAATGCTGCATGTCCTCTTGCTCATTCATATTGCATAGAGAGCAAATATCTCCGTTTATAATTCTTCTTGGGCAGCTGTTTAACCATAAGAGATGTCCTCTGACCTTCATTATCCAAGTTATCTCGTTTTGCTTGAAATACTCATTGCAGTATGAGGGCCCTATTGCTAAATTTAGATGTTTGTAGACCCTTGATGTACTTCCTGAAGCCTTGTTCATGTGTTGCTTGCGGTTGTCATCTTTGATCGCGTTTAGGAGCCGAATATTTTCCTTAATCCAATTAGCATGCGAGTGGTCGTCTCCCAGCATTATGCCATGATAACATTTCTGTTAGCCTCGCAAACCATCCCAAATTATTGGTCCTCATTTTATCGGCTAAGACATGCGGTAGTCTATAGTCTTCATACTCATAAATTATTCTTGCCAGACTATAGATTATAAGTGTCAGACTATAGATGTGACCATCTTCTAGTCCAGCGTCGATTCCCAATATATAGTTCGGCGTGCTATCTGGCAGCTTGAGAATCCTTTTTAAGAAGTATCGCTGCAATTGGTCTGCCTCTTCCATTATTTCTCCGCCCCAGACTTGAGCTCCATAGCACTGAACCGTTCTGCTTACTGAATTGAAAATTTTCCATTTAGATGCTAGGTTCACAGTTCCTTTGTTAATAAAGTTCGACCACACCGAGTTTTACTCGCCTTTGCTTCTTTTGTCCTGGCTGCCACATGTTTTTTAAAACTCATTGTCGGCGTCAGGATAACCCCAAGGTATTTGTACACCTGTACCACCTTCACCTGCTCCTCCTGAAACGTCCAGTTCTCCGATGCCGCCAGCCTGCCGCCTTTTCCAAAGACCATAATCTCTGACTTTGGCTTATTGACTTCCCTGCCTGACAATATGCAGAATTTCTTGAGGTTATTGATCATTTTCTGTAGGGTTGAGGGATTGTCCGCTACGATCACAATATCATCTGCGTACATTAATACCCTAAAGTTTGTGTTATCGATATACAGGCCACCTCCCAAGTGTTCGTGCAGATCATCTAGGTATAACGCAAATAGCAGCGGCGACATAAGACATCCTTGCTTTACTCCATTTATTGTTTGAAACTTCTCAGAAAGCTCATTTCCAGTCCAAACAGCGCAATACGTTTGCGAGTATACTTTTTCAATAAAATGAGCTTGTATACCAGGTGTTTGAGGGGTACTCGGTCAAAGGCTGACTTAAAATCTACAAAATAAGCATATACTTTTTTTTTCCTTCAAACTTTATGCGAACTATTGAAGCTAAATTGAATATGTTGTCCATCCATGAGTATGCTCGTCGGAAGCCTGCTTGGAATTCGTTTAGTTTATCGTGCTTTTCCACCCACTTTGATAATCTCGTCGACAATATACTCATCAAAAGTTTCGCTACGCAGTTCATAAACGAAATACCTCGGTAGTTCATCGGGTCATTAAAATCTCCATTTTTGTGTATTGGACATATTATACTGTTGATGAAAGATTTATCCAAGTCGTTGCTCTCAAACACTCTATTGTATAAAATTTGATCAAGCATATCAATGGGCGCGTTTTTAAAAAACTCTTACTGAACTCTGTCTTCTCCAGGAGCTTTGTTGGGCTTGGCTTTATTTAGTGCTGCCAATAGTTCCTCTATTGTTACAGCTGCGTCTAAATCTGAGTTCTCGATATACATCGGTGCATACTGGAATTCCATGGCGTTTTGTTGAGGGTTGAGTAGATTATTAAAATGATTCCTCTTATTTCTCTGACTATCCCCCACCAGTCTTTGCTATCCTTTATGGAGATAGTGCTTGCCTCAAGGTTCTGCTCATACTCTATTTTGCTTCTTTCGCATAACACTCTATATTTCTGTTGCGCATTTGGGTAAATTCGATTGTCTTCTGCTGCGTTTGTTCTTCTAAAATTGTGCAATGCGACAAACACTTACTGCCTCTTCTTATAGCATTTGGCGTTAAACCATTTGTTATTAAAATTCGTTGAGAAACCTCCCTTGTTGTTCGGAGCTGCTTTTTTAACTGCATTTAGAATATCCTCAATAGACCGTTCTTGTCTTTGAGCTTGAAGCACATTGACATGCTTCTGTACATTTTTTCCTTTATTCTTCAGCTTTTTTGTCGTTCCAGGGTAGCTTTGGCAGCAAGTTTGGCTTCCTTTCCAATGTTGTCGAACCCGATAAAACAAATTTCAGCAGTATTGGCATGTGGTCTGACCAGATTTTGCTCTCCACCTCAAAGCTTATCACACGTTCTAATATCGCCCCGTCAACTGCACATACATCTATAACTAAGGTCCCATTTCTGTTTATGAAGGTAAAATCTCCTTCTAAGTCGCCTTTTGTTCTGCCATTTAAAATTATCAGATATATAAAATAGAAATATAAATGAATGTGGTTAATTAGCGTTAAAAATACTTTAATAGCTAGTCTCGCAGCGACTTATTCGATGTGCTACTTGTTAAGAAAATGTGGTGGGATTCTGAATTCTGTGGGAAAAAAATGTTTTTCAGTCCTGCACCCATTTTCACCTTACACTTGGGATTGTACACTTACACTTCTTATACTTGCAGGCAGATGAAGTTTATTTTCAATTTTTGCCACACCCTCTAACGTCCCCGCAATTTAGAAAAATCGTCTAATCTGCCACAGTTTTAAGGATACATGGTTCGTGCCTTTTAGGCATATTTATTAATCAGGATTATTTATCGATCCACGAAAGGAATGGATGGAAGTAACATCGGATGAGCAGTTGTCGTTGGTACAGAGTATGCTATAGTCGTGCTTGACCGACTTTCTTTTTTGTTTTAATTAATTTTTATTAAAATGTACAACGCGAGCTGACTGCTTTTGAAAGTGCCGAATGTTTCTCCCAATGCCATCCGAACTCGGAGCTGTACACAAACCTTCAACTCGCTAGGTCTGGAGCTGCACTTTTGTACTCTGCATATCCGCCCCCATTAGCGGCCGCCAGTAACCACCATACTATGCACCCGCCCCCTAATCTTTGGTTGTCGTGTACAACGTCCAGTGCAGAGCACTGCACAACAAGGAGTGATTGTCAAGGCTTTTAGATAATCCAGACCAGCTAGTAATTCATTAATATTTTTTTGTCTGGATTGTGACGTAAGTACCAACGATTCCGCCATTTCGTTACGTTAAACATTATAGTAACACGTCAGTGCTGTCAACCCGCCAGTGCTGACCTTTCAGTTTGGGATTTAAGCGTATGAAGCGCAAAGCACATGTTGTCAAGCCGTACCAATTCAGTGGGATGTGCGGCAATGACCATTTTTACCACCCTAGTGGGCACACTATCAGGCCCGGGCGCCTTTTCACCCTTTATTTTTCGTAGGGCACTTAGCACCTCAGCTTCGTCAGTGAGTTGCACAGCCGTAGGCAGGGTTCGTTCGTGGTCTTCCCGTAATAAGGCAGTTGGTTGCTGAGGAAATAGTGTTTTTTTTTTTTTCATAAGATGTTCAATTTTAATTTATTTCATGCTTATATACTAATTGATCAAAGTTTATATCTTAAATCTTAAGCTAGTCTCCAACAATGAGCTCTCTGCTTAATCTATATTATACAATAGTGGATTCCCTTTTTAGAATTTAATTACTTATATATCTACAAATTTATAACTTAATAGTGAATGTATAATGGGGCTGCAGTGAAAATAATGGAAAACAATGCATGAGGACTTATAATAAAAACTTGGTTATTTGAAGGTGCGTGTGGGAATGGTAGTAAAATGGGGTGGGATATTAAAATGGAAAGGGATGTTTTAGCTTGGATCGTGGATCCACCAGAATTTGTTTTTTATGTTTTCAGAAAAGCAAGTATCTTTCGTTGATAACGACACGTCGAATCTTATGTTTAAATCAGTTAACTGTTTTTCATTTACAGATTTTTTGTTTGCTCTTCTATATATATAATAATATAGTAGGTATGCCCTCATCGCTCTGGATATACCCATTTTTATCCATTATATAGTTTCTTGTTTGAAATCTGCAGTTTCTAGCCGGCTCGAGGTCATGTTAATGCTTTCGTATAACTTTAAACGGAGACACAACACCACAAAGGAGGCTGGTAGATCGTACAGCAGTATCAAGAGGAACCACCCTCTATCATCAGCGATCATTGCCTACCAACTGAACGTTTGTCTAAAGTTTCTCCATGCCTGCGGTGGCATAACCGTTTGGGAATCCCAAAGCAGAATGCGCGCAAAAACATCGAGAGGCAGCGTAGGAACAGACAGTCGCCTTTGTTAGAATGTATCCCCCTGGTCTTGCCTTTATTAGTGTGAGAGAAACTCTCCCCGCTGTTAATAATGGTGACCAAAAAGTTTGTTTGCATAAATGCATTCAAACGGGGGTGTTAGTTGTTATAAATGAAACCATTTAATGTCTTAGGCTCATACAACAACAACGCCGTGCCTTGCGTTTTTAGTACAAGTGACCGGTTTTTTGTGACCTTTCTACTGAGTAAACCTGCAGTTTCTAGCCGGCTCGAGGTCATGTTAATGCTTTCGTATAACTTTAAACGGAGACACAACACCACAAAGGAGGCTGGTAGATCGTACAGCTGTATCAAGAGGAACCACCCTCTATCATCAGCGATCATTGCCTACCAACTGAACGTTTCTCTAAAGTCTCTCCATGCCTGGGGTGGCATAACCGTTTGGGAATCCCAAAGCAGAATGCGCGCAATAACATCGAGAGGCAGCGTAGAAACAGACAGTCGCCTTTGTGTGTGTGTGTCCCCCTGGTCTTGCCTTTATTAGTGTGAGAGATACTCTCCCCGCTGTTAATAATGGTGACCAAAAAGTTTGTTTGCATAATTGCATTCAAACGGGGGTTTTAGTTGTTGTAATGAAACCATTTTATGTTTAGGCTCATACAACAACAACGCCGTGCCTTGCGTTTTTTGTATATGTGACTGGTTTTTGTGACCTTTCTACTGAGTAAACCTGCAGTTAGCCGGCTCGAGGTCATGTTAATGCTTTCGCATAACTTTAAACGGAGACACAACACCACAAAGGAGGCTGGTAGATCGTACAGCTGTTTCAAGAGGAACCACCCTCTATCATCAGCGATCATTGCCTACCAACTGAACGTTTGTCTAAAGTTTCTCCATGCCTGCGGTGGCATAACCGTTTGGGAATCCCAAAGCAGAATGCGCGCAAAAACATCGAGAGGCAGCGTAGGAACAGACAGTCGCCTTTGTTAGAATGTATCCCCCTGGTCTTGCCTTTATTAGTGTGAGAGAAACTCTCCCCGCTGTTAATAATGGTGACCAAAAAGTTTGTTTGCATAAATGCATTCAAACGGGGGTGTTAGTTGTTATAAATGAAACCATTTAATGTCTTAGGCTCATACAACAACAACGCCGTGCCTTGCGTTTTTAGTACAAGTGACCGGTTTTTTGTGACCTTTCTACTGAGTAAACCTGCAGTTTCTAGCCGGCTCGAGGTCATGTTAATGCTTTCGTATAACTTTAAACGGAGACACAACACCACAAAGGAGGCTGGTAGATCGTACAGCTGTATCAAGAGGAACCACCCTCTATCATCAGCGATCATTGCCTACCAACTGAACGTTTCTCTAAAGTCTCTCCATGCCTGGGGTGGCATAACCGTTTGGGAATCCCAAAGCAGAATGCGCGCAATAACATCGAGAGGCAGCGTAGAAACAGACAGTCGCCTTTGTGTGTGTGTGTCCCCCTGGTCTTGCCTTTATTAGTGTAAAAGAAACTCTCCCCGCTGTTTAAAATCAGTAGTTAAAACAAAAACTTTCGACTCGCGATAAAAGACTTTAATGGACATTCATAAGCACTCGTGCTTATGTTGTCCAATAATATCTAACAGTTGATATTTAATTAAATTAAATTAATTGAATGACTACGCGTTCAAATACAGCAAATGCTAGTGCAAAGAACACTAACAGCACCATGAGTCAGAGCCAGCTCAATGCCCAAATGCAACAACAACAAGACGATCGCCGGCTTTCTACACAGCGCAACAACGCTTATTTTGCAATTGTCTCTCCCGAGCCCACCGCGACGTGGAGCTCCCAATGCCCCACCCCCTCTCCCCAGCCCACGATGATGAACTTTTCGGCAAATGCAACAAAAAGTACGGTAACGCTTACTCCAGCGCAATTAACCTGAACGAACTCAACAACAACAACTATGCAGAAACCAGCGTCAACTCAGCACGCGCTCCCACTTACACATACACAAGTGAGCACAACACCCACCACCCGTTCGTATGTGCAGACCGGCATCGATCGGTATGTAAAAATAAACAAACGAAAATTAAGCCCGCAAAACAAAAAAAGCGGTAATACACCAAAATTGAACAAAACAAGCGATAAACCTGCGGACAAAGATCCCCTCACTGGGAATAGGTTCCAAATTCTCGCCAAACAGTCTGACGCTGAGACTGAAGAAAAAGCTGCAAGTGCCGCAAAACCAAAGCCTCCGCCAATCTACATTAGGGATACTAGCTGTACGGCCCTAGTAACAAAGCTTGTCTCGCTAATAGGCAATAACAACTTCTATGTGACATCCGTCAGCAAAGGCAACATACGCGAAACCAAGCTCCAAGTTAACACCGATGACGACTATCGCGCTGTCGAAAAATGTTTAAGAGCTGAAAATAAAAGCAACTACACCTACCAACTAAAAAGTAGCAAAGGCCTACAAGTTGTAATCAAAGGTATTGAATCAAGTGTACCTGCAACGGAAGTTGCTCATGCTTTGGAAGAAAAGGGATTTAAGGTCAAGTCCGTAATAAATTTAATAAACAGAGACAAAAAACCCCAACCGCTTTTCAAAGTTGAGCTGAGCCCGGAAGACATAGCTCCTAACAAAAATGAAGTGCACCCCATTTACAAACTACTTTTCTTATTGCACCGCAGAGTAACTGTAGAGGAACCGCACAAGCGCACAAATCCAGTGCAATGTACCAATTGCCAAGAATTTGGACACACCAAGTCCTACTGCGCTCTGCGATCTGTTTGTGTAGCATGCGGAGAGCTGCACAATACTGCCTCATGCCCCGCAAACAAGGAGGATCCATCATTTAAAAAATGCAGTAACTGTGGAGGTAACCACACCGCAAACTACATAGGTTGCCAAGTATACAAAGATCTAAAGAGCAGGATTAATACGCGCACGGAATTTGCTCGTTCCAATGGAAACTTTAATACGTATACACCCTCGCAATCGACCCCTGGAGTCTTCTTCACAAAAGCTACGAGATCGTCTTTTGCCCCATCGACTACTACCCAAGGCGTTTCTTTCGCAAGCGTCTTGAAACAAGGAACGATTTCACACGAAACTCGAACTGAGCCGACTCTGACAACAAAACATGTGGAGCAACCATCAAACCAAAGTAGCTTAGAAGCCATGTTTCTATCCTTACAACAAACCCTGAAAGATTTTATGCTGTATATGCAAAACGCAATGCAAGAACAGATGAGAATGCAAGGCCTTCTCATTCAACTGCTCGCTTCGCAACAACCCAAATAATGGCTCTCCTAAGAGTATCACTCTGGAATGCAAATGGCATTCCTCGCCACAAAGTGGAGTTATCCAAATTTCTAGAAGACAATGAAATCGACATAATGCTTCTTGCGGAAACTCATCTGACGGACCGATATAATTTCCAATTATCGGGATATGCATTTTACGGCACAAATCACCCAGATGGTAAAGCCCATGGCGGAACTGGTATCCTAGTCAGAAGCCGCATCAAACATTATCCACTAACGGGATATTCGGTAACCTACCTACAAGCCACATCGATATGCGTAGAATCTAAACGAGGCAATATCATGAAATAAAAAATGCTATCGGAGATCTACAACCCAGAAAAGCGCCTGGACATGATCTTATTAAGCCTAAAATGATTATGGAACTTCCAAGTCCTGCCATAACATATACCTCAAGACTTTTCAATGCAGTACTGCGATGTGGATACTTCCCAACCCAATGGAAAAAGTCCACAATCATAATGATCCATAAACCAGGAAAGGATAAAACCCAAGCGTCATCATATAGACCCATTAGTCTGCTACCTTGCTTATCAAAACTTTTTGAGAAGATCTTACTCCGTAAAATTGATTCCCATGCACAAAATATCATTCCATCACACCAATTTGGGTTCCGAGCTAAACACGGGACTATTGAGCAAGTCAACCGCATAACTTCAGATATTCGGACTGCGTTTGAAAACCACGAATACTGCTCTGCCATTTTCCTAGATGTTGCCCAAGCATTTGACCGCGTATGGTTGGACGGTCTTACATTCAAGATAAAGACAATGCTTCCACCAAATACACACAAAGTCCTAGAAAGTTACTTCAGTAACAGAGTATTTACAGTTCGTCAAAATGAGTACACAACAGAAGAGTTCACCACAGGAGCCGGAGTACCGCAGGGAAGTGTTCTTGGTCCTTTCCTATACGTACTATACACTGCCGACATACCAACAGACTCTCGACTTACAATAAGTACTTTTGCGGATGATACGGCAATATTAAGCAGATCACGATGTCCAATTAACGCAACAAGACTTTTGGCAAGCCATCTTACCGACGTGGAAGAGTGGCTGGCAAACTGGCGTACTAAAATCAACGAGCAAAAGTGTAAGCACGTGACGTTCACACTCAACAGAAGCACCTGTCCCCAGCTATCACTAAACGCGACTTTGATCCCGCAATCAAACGATGTTGTATACCTAGGTGTACACCTTGATAGAAGGCTAACATGGCGCAAATACATAGACTCGAAAAAAGTTCAGATAAAGCTTAAGGCCAACAGCCTTCACTGGCTAATTAACTCCCGTTCCCCTCTAAAGCTGGAATATAAAGTCTTACTGTACAAGAGCATCATAAAGCCTGTCTGGACCTATGGCTCGCAGCTATGGGGAAATGCTTGTGCGAGCAGCGTGGACATCCTCCAAAGATCACAGTCGAGAATCCTTAGAACCATCACTGGAGCGCCATGGTACATTCGCAATGATTGTATCCACAACGACTGAGAAGCTTCTTGCCCACCCAAACCAACTTGCAAAATCTCTCACCATGCTGGCAACGCATTCTCGCCTCCGAAGAAATGACCTACCAACCCAGCGACTGACTTGAAGGGCCGTAGAGCACAAACTACCTCCAATAGGGGATAGTTTTTAAAATAGTTTCTAGATTAAGATTTGAAAAATTATTGTTAGTCTCTTTAAGAGAAGATCCAATAAATACAAACCAAGCATAAAAAAAAAAATAAATAAATGCATTCAAACGGGGGTGTTAGTTGTTATAAATGAAACCATTTAATGTCTTAGGCTCATACTACAACAACGCCGCGCCTCGCGTTTTTAGTACAAGTGACCGGTTTTTTGTGACCTTTCTACTGAGTAAACCTGCAGTTTCTAGCCGGCTCGAGGTCATGTTAATGCTTTCGTATAACTTTAAACGGAGACACAACACCACAAAGGAGGCTGGTAGATCGTACAGCTGTATCAAGAGGAACCACCCTCTATCATCAGCGATCATTGCCTACCAACTGAACGTTTCTCTAAAGTCTCTCCATGCCTGCGGTGGCATAACCGTTTGGGAATCCCAAAGCAGAATGCGCGCAAAAACATCGAGAGGCAGCGTAGAAACAGACAGTCGCCTTTTTGTGTGTGTGTCCCCCTGGTCTTGCCTTTATTAGTGTGAGAGAAACTCTCCCCGCTGTTAATAATGGTGACCAAAAAGTTTGTTTGCATAAATGCATTCAAACGGGGTTGTTAGTTGTTATAAATGCAACCATTTAATGTCTTAGGCTCATACAACAACAACGCCGTGCCTTGCGTTTTTAGTACATGTGACTGGTTTTTTGTGACCTTTCTACTGAGTAAACCTGCAGTTTCTAGCCGGCTCGAGGTCATGTTAATGCTTTCGTATAATTTTAAACGGCGACACAACACCACAAAGGAGGCTGGTAGATCGTACAGCTGTTTCAAGAGGAACCACCCTCTATCATCAGCGATCATTGCCTACCAACTGAACGTTTCTCTAAAGTCTCTCCATGCCTGCGGTCTCATAACCGTTTGGGAATCCCAAAGCAGAATGCGCAAAAACATCGAGAGGCAGCGTAGAAACAGACAGTCGCCTTTGTGTGTGTGTGTCCCCCCGGTCTTGCCTTTATTAGTGTGAGAGAAACTCTCCCCGCTGTTAATAATGGTGACCAAAAAGTTTGTTTGCATAAATCTTCTTGTTTGATATAAATTTTGTAGAGTTGCTGATTGGTGACCTGAACATAGAGGTGCATGCTCTTAATATTCTTCTCTCGAGGAAATAGTGTCTTAACTATGTCTGTCAGCTGTTGAGGACAGCTTGGCATAGGTTTTTTGGCCAGCTTCCCCTTGATCACCTTGTAAGCTGTGATAAAAGGCTGGCTCTTTCCAACATCGCGTCTTGCTTCTCTTAATGGCAGCTTTGAGCAGGGCACGCTTGCTACGGAAGTCAGCCAATTGTGCGATATAGCTTTCTGAATTTATTTATGATTTAATATCCTAACGGTACAAATACAATGTACTTATTTTTGCGTTAGTCACGACTGTTTAGTCTAATTTAAATTTATATAAAATTGATCCTATCTTAATACTATACATTGATTGCTTATTTATTTCTTACATTTGTGATTACCTAGTCTTCTACTAATTTTGTCTTCTTAGATGGGTTATTAAATGGGTTAAATTGCGTTCCGTTCCTAATTAATTTAAGCTGTGGGAGCTCGGTCCATCTACGAGCTGCGGCAACATTAAAATGATTTTCAGACATCGACAAGTGTATTCTGGGACATATAAGATTTTGTGTTCTTTTCGAGGCTGCAAAGTTTAATATATCAAATAGATAAGTAGGTTCTCTAGTGGTAATAATTTTGTGCAGAAAAACAATTATTCGATCGTCCAGACCAAAAATGCTGTTAGAGTATGGCGTTATATGGTCGGTGCGTTTATGGTCGTAAATATATCTTGCAATGGAATTGAAAACCACTTGTAATTTGTGCATGCTGCTTGCGTCACAGCTTCCATAAAATTCCATAAAATAATGTTGGTACTAGGCATGTTTTTGCAACAGTCAGTTTAAGGTAACGTGGCAGACAATTTTGAGTTAAAGACAGTTGCCTGAGCATACTATAGGTTTTACCTGTTGCCTTTGCTAAATGATTATTCCAAGACAGAGCGCTAATAAAATTAATTCCAAGGTTAGTAGCATGATCTACGTACTCAATAGCGGTTCCTTCAATAGTGAGTTTAGCCAGCTGTCTGGTGTCTATTGCTTTCTTGTAAATAATTATGCATTTGGACTTCAGAGGGTTAAATCCTAGCCCATTTGCATCAGCTCAGTTGCTTATTGCATCTAATTTACTATTGCATATACTTACACAAACATTAATCACCCGTAACGGCCCACTAACATATAATTGAACGTCGTCGGCATACATATGGACATCAATTTGACAGATTATTAGGAAGGTCATTTATATAAATAGAGAACAGGAAAAGACCTAACACCGAACCCTGAGTAACGCCTCGCTTAATGGGTAATACATTTGACATAGATTTGCCCGACACTACAGCTTGCCGTCTGTCTACCAGATATGTTTTAATTAGATTTAGTGCAGACGTCGAAAGATTGTATAAATTCTTTAACTTTGTGAATAAAATATCATGATCTACAGTGTCGAAGGCTGTGCTGTAGTCCAGTACTGTCAGAAAAGTGAAATTACTGTCGTCAAGCTGCTTGCGGTGCTTGTCCTCCGCAACTCTCAATAGCGCTGTTGTACAACTCCTGTTTTTTCGAAAGCCGGATTGCTTTTGGGTTAATAGAGAATTTTCATTAAAGTTCTGCAACTGTTTTGCCATTATTTGCTCAAAAACTTTTGATAAAAATGTTAAGATGGATATGGGCCTGTATTCGTCATTAGGTTTAGAAATAGGGAGAATTTTACCAGTCTTCCACTTGTCAGGAAAAGTAGAGGTCCTGAGAACAGTATTTATAATATGTGTGATACGGTCAAGCAGCATTGGTAACAGAATTTTTTGAAATCGATCAATCGAACTCGATTGCCTTGAAGTACCTATAAGTAAACGAGATGAACGTGATCTAAAACTATTTCGTACCTCATAAAATTGAGGTCCTGTTTAGAAAATGCAGGAGCAGAAATCTGGACGTATGAAAGAACCTTTTTAGTGTCGCATACGAAAAAAAATGTCAAGTAGAGTATCACAGGTGCTAGAGACATGGGTAGGTACTGAGTTGTCGACTGTTGTTATGCCTAGTGATTTCATGTCAATCACTAGACGTTGTTCCAAAAGCAAGTTACTTTTGAAAGGTCAGATACGTAGTATACTACATTAAGAAGTTCTGAATAGTCAGTATTACGATGTGGGCGGTAAATGCACCCAATTAATATTTGTTGGTCCAGACATTTGTTAATTAATTCGATAAAAATATATTCAATGGTACTGTGTTTTATGAATATGCATACTCTTAAGTCTATTCGTAATATATATTGCCACTCCCCCAGCATGTTATAAAGGGTCAGATCGATATAACTCATAGAATTTATTTTATTTTATTAAAAATCTTTTATCAGATCATGAGTGACACAAACAACTCAGCACCAAAAATTTCAGGACCTCAGGCCGTAAAAAACATGAGTCCTGTGCTTCGACAAACGGTAGGGAGCAGTATGGCTCCCGTTGCCAAGCTTGAGCAGCCCTCTACTGCCTCTACTAAGAAAACTCTGTCATCAACAAGCAGCTTGGACTTCTTCCAATGGGGCAGGAAAGATGAAGATTGCTTGCAACAGCGCCTTGGTGTACACCAAACCCGATTCCAGAATGGGTCACTGTCGGTTGAAGTGTGAAGACGTGTTTTTGTCAAGCTCCGGTTTTATTCGTTGTAAAATCTTTAAAGTCAGTTGTTAAAACAAAAACTTTCGACTCGCGATAAAAGACTTTAATGGACATTCACAAGCACACGAGCTAATCTAATAGTTGATATTTAATTAAATTAAATTATTTGAATGACTACGCGTACAAATTAAGCAAATGCAAGTGCAAAGAACACTAAATACACCATGAGTCAGAGCCAACTCAATGCCCATATGCAACAACAACAAGACGATCGCCGGCTTTCTATACAGCGCAACAACGCTTATTTTGCAATTGTCTCTCCCGAGCCCACCAGCACGGCGACTGTAAGCTTCCCTACTACCACTGCGACGTGGAGCTCCCAATGCTCCACCCCCTCTCCTCAGCCCACGATGATGAACTTTTCGGCAAATGCACCAAAAAGTACGGTAACGCTTACTCCAGCGCAATCAACCTGTACGAACTCAACAACAACAACTATGCAGAAACCAGCGTCAACTCAGCACGCGCTCCCACTAACACATACACAAGTGAGCACAACACCCACCACCAGTTCGTATGTGCAGACCGGCATCGATCGGTATGTAAAAATAAACAAACGAAAATTAAGCCCGCCAAACAAAAAAAGCGGCAACACACCAAAATTCAACAAAACAAGCGATAAGCCTGCTGACAAAGATCCCCTCACTGGTAATAGGTTCCAAATTCTTGCCAAACGGTCTGACGCTGAGAGTGAAGAAAAAGCTGCAAGTGCCGCAAAACTAAAGTCTCCGCCAATCTACATTAGGGATTCCAGCTGTACGGCCCTAGTAAAAAAGATTGAAGTGACATCCGTCAGCAAAGGCAACATACGCGAAACAAAGCTCCAAGTAAACACCGATGAAGACTATCGCGCTGTCGAAAAATGTTTAAGAGCTGAAAATAAAAGCAACTACACCTACCAACTAAAAAGTAGCAAAGGCCTAAAAGTTGTAATCAAAGGTATTGAATCAAGTGTATCTGCAACGGAAGTTGCTTATGCTTTGGAAAAAAAAAATGGATTTAAGGTCAAGTCCGTAATAAATATAATAAACAGAGACCAAAAACCCCAGCCGCTTTTTAAAGTTGAGCTGAGCCCGGAAGACATAGCTCCTAACAAAAATGAAGTGCACCCAATTTACAAACTACTTTACTTATTGCACCGCAGAGTAACTATAAAGGAACCACACAAACGCACAAATCCAGAGCAATTTACCAATTGCCAAGAATTTGGACACACTAATTCCTACTGCGCTCTGCGATCTGTTTGTGTGGCATGCGGAGAGCTGCACAATACTGTCTCATGCCCCGCAAACAAGGAGGATCCATCAGTCAAAAAAGGCAGTAACTGTGTGGGTAACCACACCGCAAACTACAGAGGTTGCCAAGTATACAAAGATCTGAAGAGCAGGATTAATACGCGCACGGAACTTGCTCGTTCCAATGGAAACCTTAATATGTACACACCCTCGCAATCGACTCCTGGAGTCTTCTTCACCAAAGCTACGAGATCGTCTTTTGCCCCATCGACTACTACCCAAGGCGTTTCTTTCGCAAGCGTCTTGAAACAAGGAACGATTTCACACGAAATTCGAACTGAGCCGACTCTGACAACAGAAGCCATGTTTCTATCCTTACAACAAAACCTGAAAGATATTATGGTGTATATGCAAAAAGCAATGCAAGAACAGATGAGAATGAAAGGCCTTCTCATTCAACTGCTCGCTTCGATACAACCCAAATAATGGCTCTCCTACCTACAAGCCACATCGATATGCATAGAATCTAAACGAGGCAATATCACTCTGTCTGCGGTTTACTGTCCCCCACGATTAACAATATCAGAAAATCAATTCCCAGATTTCTTTAACACACTTGGTCAACGCT
>JAWNNO010004429.1:0-11587 GCA_035044985.1 Lordiphosa fenestrarum
GATAAACGGATAAGCCCCACCGCCAAACAGTGACCACCTGCATCTCTAGAGGATTTTCAGTGGCAGAAATACGGCAGTTTTGCAGCAAAATGTCCATATTCGTCATATTCGCCAAATCCAATTAAATGGTATGGTGCGATTCAGCAGCTTTGATCAGCGCCCATAGAGAATCTTGGAGGGGGCTATAGGGCAGAAACCCGCCCAGAGAAGCAGCATATTCGCAGTAATATTATTTATCAACAAATGCAGGAAAGTATTAGGACTTCAGCCCATCTAATCACCCTCGTAGATCCTGTACTGATCAGAGCCACATGTAAGTCCATTACGAAGCTTACCTTCATCTTTCATCCTTTGTAAAGTTCACCTTCATCTTTGACCCGACATTTCAGTTATACAGCTTGACGGTCTTGGCCGCTGCATTTAGTGCCCCTCACTTGCCTCTGTCTTGTGCAAGCTGGCGCCAGCTGATCTTTTCATCTTAGATTCGGTTGTCCCTTCTTGAGTCTTATGCCAAAGACTTCGCCTTCCGTTAGTACACTGTAGATTCTTATGCAAATAGGTTTTGCTCTATTCTGAACCATTGAACCATTCTGAACCAAACAGGTTTCAAATGCAAGTGTTAAGAATAAGATTATTCATCCACTATTCCACTTATTAGGCAATGGGCATGGTGAGTTTGAATCATTTTATTTGGTATCTTCCCCTAAGGTTGAGTCAGAGTATCCTTTTCCTAACATTTTGTTTAAGGTCAACGTCAACTACAAAAATAGATCAAGTTGAAAGGCCACACTGCGTATGAGTAATATTAAAACTTTGGATCCCCGTCGCTACCAATAAAACATTACTTTATTAACTTTTTTCTCGTTAAAACTACACCATAAGCTGTCGAATCAGTGGGGTATCCCCATTTCACCTTAAATTTTCCATACAAACAAAGTGCTTAAATTTTCCTTACAAACAAAGTGCTTTCTAATGTGCTAGAAAATTAAGAAAAATTGCGAAATCAAGCAGAGATGCAATCCGATCATTAACTCAACAGCACCAAACCGAAACCCAACCGCTTATTTCAGCTGGTAACCAAAGCCGACGTCCTTTGGAAAACCCTTAACCGAACCGAAATCTACAAGTAAAAACAGTTCGATTCAACTCAATTGGGGGTGTCCCAGAAATCTCTAGAGATTTTCGTGTAAACGCTTTCATTTCGAGCTACAACTGCTTATCTTTATATGTGAAATGTTTCCAAAATGCTGGGCTACTAGATTAGATGACAAAAGTTGAGAGACTTGAAGCCGACTGTTCAAGGCCAAGTAGGTTTGATGCGTACGGTTTCCTTTCTCTATAATCTAGTAGTCTGCAGCATTGCTGTCACTTTACATCTAAAGTTCTCCTAGTTTAGTTCAAAGTTCAATCGTTTATACGAAAATCTCTAGAGATTTCTGGGACACCCCCGAATAAGTAGTTCGAAGACGTAAGCCTTTCTAAGCTATTTACTAACAGACTTTCAGATAAGTTAAGATTCAAACTTTACCTGTTTTCAAGAACGGTTTGTCAATCACTTAAAACCGGTAATAGCCCTTTTAGCAAATCCCTCTTCAGACCACATTTCTTCTTGCAATTGCCAATTGAATTGTCTGAATTGTCTTCTCTACAATACTCCCATGTAGTTTATTTTCCAAACCGAAATTTAACGTTTGTAAAGAGCTCGATTAAGCAATCCCACGTATCTTTGCTGTTCTCGGCCTAGTGGCCGACAATACAATCAAATAATGGTCTGATCGGATAAAATTTGTATTAAGATTTTAAAGCTAGTTGAATATTTTCTAAGAATTCAATTTCGTAAGTATGCAAGGGGCCAAAACATTCGGAAATTCCAATTCAAAATCGACCTTCATAAATTATAATAAGTCGAGTACCCCGACCACAAAATACCTTGTTCATTTTTCACACATACACACAAACGCATTTCTCTGATCCTAAATAAGAGATTGGCTCGTCATTAAATAAATTAAAGTTTGTTTTTGAATTAAATGTAACCGGTTCTTAGAATAGTTATTAAAGGGCCATCCTGAAAGTAGGCAACGCTATTTCGTCCTTTTAGCGGTTTTAGTTCTAAATGACGTCGCAGTACCCCCGCTTCTACAATTGTTTCGCTTGTTTTTTGTCCGATCTGATTGTACTTTTGAGAATAGATAGATATTGGGCCTTTCTTGATGTATATAAGGCCACAAGGCTCTAACTTAAAAATTGTGGATCTGGCAGGTTTTTTTTTCCGGATAAAAGGGTGAGGGGGCGTGGAAATTTTCAAAATCTGAAACAAACTTGATCTGCTTACGGTATACACCTACCGTCATGCAAAAATTTGTGGCTTTGTCACTTATATATAGACAGACGAACAGAATAACAAACGGACATGGTTATATCGACTCGGCTGTTCATGCCGATCAAGTATATATTTACTTTGTGGAATCGGAAGTGTTTCCTTCTCCCTGTTACATACATTCGCACAATTGCATGATCTCCCCTTTCCGATTTTCAATAGGAACAGGGTATAAAAATAGAGGAAAGTTAACTTCGGCTCAGCCGAAGTTTGTATTCCCTTGCAGCACGTTTTTATAAATAATTTGACCGGCATTTCCACTGAAAACAAACAAGTTTTCCTCACTAAGACTACTAGACTGATTTTGTGAGTCTTCTTTTCTATGACAGCTTTACTATATAGAAGTTCGATTTCGACCAAACTTATTGGAATCATGGGAAAGCATAGCAAACTAAGAAATACAAAGTTTGCAGGCGTTTTCTTTGCACACAAAAAAGTTTTTCTGACTAAAACTATTTTCTTGACCGATCATTCCTATGGCAGCTCTAACCTATAGTCATCCAATTTCGACAAAACTTTGTAGAACTGTGTCAAAGCTTATAAAATGTATATATGACAATTTTTAAACCTCTTCAAAATTGAAACATTGAACATTATAAAGTTTTTCTTACAACGACTATTTTTCTTACCTAACTTTTCTATGGCAGCTATACTATATAGATGTCCGATTTCGACCAAACTTGGCAGAATCATGGAGAAGCATTGAAAACTAGTAAATACGGAGTTTGAAGAAGTTTGCATTGAAAACAAAAAAGTTTTTCTCACTAAAACTAGTTTTTCGAACGATCGTTCCTATGGCAGCTACAGGGTGCGCCATCTAAAACAAACAACCGATTGCTATATGTTGATCTTGTTCCTTTAATTTGGTCCTGTACAATTTATTTCGACTACTTTTTGAACACAACATCAATCAAGTGGTCACCTTTATTGGCCACAACAAAATGTGCCCTTTTTGCGGCATTTTCCATCACTTTTTTGAGCGTCTCAGTCGATAAAGTGGCGATTTCGGCACGAATGTTGGCCTTAAGCTCTTCAATGGTCTGTGGATCGCTGGCGTAAACCTTGCTTTTTAAATAGCCCCACAAAAAGAAGTCTGGGGCGGTCAAATCTGGAGATCTGGGTGGCCAGTCAATATCGCCTCTTTTTGATACCGGCCCAAACAGTCACTTTTTGGTCGTGTAAAGGTATTTTGCTTATTAACACCACCAGAAAGCGTGAAATGGGCCTCATCGGTCATCAAAATTTGTTGAGTTGAGTTAGCACAATTGAACGATTATTTTCAATGAACAGCGTCACTATTTCGGCACGTTGTTTTGGTGTGAAACGTTCCATGGTCAAAATTGTACTAGATTGATGTTTCCAAAACATGTCTAACAAAAGCAATCGGTTGGTAAATGTCAAAGTTATTCAGTGTTGCCATACCGACACTTTATATGGCGCACCCTGTATATGTGCAGCATATTTGTACCAGAAAACTTTGAGCAAAGTTTGGTGGGGGATAGCATAGAAACAGACGGACAGACCGACAAGGCTAAATCAACTCAGCTCGACATGCTGATCAAGAATATATGTATACTTTATGTGGTCGGAAATGCTTCCTTCTATGCGTTACAAACAACTGGACAATTTCAATATACCCACTGCAAGGGTATAATAACTCGAAAGGTACTTACTTATTATGTCTCGAAACAGTCTAAACTCAAGTATTTTGGTATAGAAAAATGCTACTTGAAATAAGAATTTGGTGCTTGAACCAAGTATTGTCGTACTCACCGTACTATTGACACCGCTTGTACTTAAATCAAGTACAAATATCTAGGTGGATTTCTGAGTGTATGCTCTTTGGAATATTAGTGCTTGTACTGCCCTCCAATGGTGTCCACATCGAATCTAAGTTGTATTTAGAATCGAACGTTCGCCTTAACTCCACAATTTATAGTTTGCCATCGATGGCTTTTGCCAAACCATTCCGAAATGCTTGCGAAACGCTGAGCTTAACCCCAGCCAATCCGGCCAGAAGCCATTCCATTCCGCTTATTCTCCGGAATTGTAAATTCTGCAACGTGTTTCGCGCTGCGCTACTTATGATTACTTTTCGCTAATCGCTGTGCATTATTTCCTTTCAATTTGTGGTTTTTTATTTACGTGCAGTTGAGCGCAATGCTGACCGCAAACTCACACACATACACACGGGCGCACATCACGTATGGACACACACAAGGACTTGGGGCACGTAGCAAAATTATTTGGGTTGAAAATCTTTTCGAGCTCCCCACGCACGTGACAACACAAATAGTTTTCCAATGGGTTTTTTGTTGCCGGAATAGTTGATATGCGCTCTTGTTGTTTACATTGCATTTCTGACATTTTCCTTTTGGCCACTAAATCCATTAAAATTATATTTGTGGCCCGGCGTATGCTTTTGATGGCTTGCTCTAATTCCATTTTACTCGAATTCCAATTTTTATTGTTTTTTGTTTTTCTGTATTTTTGCCTGTGAATGTCAAAATAAATTGAAGTTATTTTTCATGTTTTGCCGGCGAGGGGGGTTGTGAAAATTGGAAATATCTCTGCTGTGATACGTGCATATCCTGCCAAACTCCAAGCCAGCCACAGTCAGGCTGGCCACAACAATTTTCTAATTAAATTCGATTTTCGCCATGCATGTGGCATAAATTGTTTTGTCATTTTACGGCTGTTGTGTGTGTGTGTGTGTGAGCACAAATCTTATGCAATTCTGCATGCCACTGCCGCCTGCCCCCTCTGCCCATCCGCCATCTATATGTGGCATTGGCAGTTTTTGGTTTTCTCCCAGCCTTAAGCAACGAACTTGTATATTCATTTGAGATTAGCAAAAATTGAAAATCCTTTGCCCCGGGTTGCAAAATTTTATACATGTTCTCTTCCCCGTGTGTGTGTGAGTGTGTGTGTGTGTGTACAAGGAAAATAATAACCTGTATAATTGGTGTACATGCCCAACATGAGCCCGAGCAGACCGATTTGCCCCTCTTTTGTCCTCTGGCATGGAGCTTTTCCTTTTGTATTTCGTTTGTCTACACTTGCAGAGGGTACATACATTTTGCACTGCTCTTTCAAGTCGTTAATCCTGCTTAAAAAGCCTTCAAAATGGCAGTGCCAACTTGTGTTTAGAAGGTAAATAAGTTGAGGCATGGTTCGGATCGAATGAGGAAAGCGACTTTCAAACTTAGTTACCAACTGTCGTTTCCGACTTGTTTTCCGATTCTCTAAAATCATAATTATAATACTTAGCCAAAAACTCACAGTAAAGTGCAAGTTTAATAGGAAGTTAAACCCGTCATGTCCAATACATTTTATTTTGTTAAGCTGTATTTTCACTTGTCCAGATCTCAAATGAGAAGGGTGAAAAATATCTCAGTTTACTGTGGGTTGGCTGTCAAAAAACTTATAAGAAAACTTAGATGATATATTTCGTATCAGTTTGACTATAGTGCTTGTCTGATATCTCATTCGAGAAACTTTCAGTAGATATCAGACAAGAAAGAGAGCGTAAGTTAAAGTCGGCCCTGCCCGACTTCGATATACCCGTTACTCAGGGCAATTAGTGTTTAATAACCTCATGCGGCTCAGATGAGTATGCAACGTTCTTTTTTACTCTGCCATTTATTATCCGATATTTATGAAAATTATGAGATTGTACATATTGGCCACATGCACTATACTGCAAAGTCTGAGCTCGATAGCTTACAAATTCCGGCGGCGGGAGGGGGCGAAGCCACACTTGAAACAAACTTGATCTGCCTGCAGACAATACTAGCTTACATCTAAAATTTGGTTGCTCTAGCTCTTCTAGTCTCTAAGATCTAGGTGTTCATACAGACGGACGGACAGACGGACATGGCTATATCGACTCGGCTGTTGATGCTGTTGAAGAATATATAATATATACAGGGTTGCCCATATTCGACGGACCCATGTTTTTTTTAAAAAAATCAAAGAAAAAAATAAAAATTTGGCGGTTGGCAATCTTAATCATTTAATTTGTTCCAAGTAGATTTGTTTACATCAATTTTTGAATATGATATCTCTCAAATGGCCGCCTCTGGCGTTGATGGCGTATTGTGCCCTTTTTGCAGCATTTTCCATCGTTTTCGCCAACATTTCGGCCGGAATAGCGGCTTTTTCTTCACGAATGTTGTCCTTGAGCTCTTCTACGGTCCTTGGCTTGTTAACGTAAACCTTTGACTTCAAATATCCCCACAAGAAGAAGTCAGGCGGCGTCAAATCGGGCGAACGCGGTGGCCAGTCCAAATCACCACTTTTCGACATCAATCGGCCCGGAAACAATTTCTTCAGAAAATCGATTGTTATGCGACTTGTGTGCGGTGGAGCGCCGTCTTGTTGAAACCAGAACTGCCTCATACGCTTTCGCCGAATAATTGGCATCACAAAATTGGTCATCATGACGCGATAACGCTCCTGGTTGATGGTAACAGTATGGCCATTTTCATTTTGGAAGAAAAACGGCCCAATGACCGTTTTCGCACTAACGCCGCACCAAACTGTGACTTTTTCGTCATGAAGAGGCACTTCTTGAATCTCCTGAGGATTTTCAGTGGCGTAAATACGGCAATTTTGCTTATTTACGGTCCCATTCAATGTGAAATTTTAATTTTTTAAAAGCACGTTGAGTTTTCACAATTGACTTGTTCTGTTGAATGTAAATTTCAACTATTTCAGAGCGCTCGCGTGGCGTGTATTGTTCCATGGTAAAAATTTGCTTGGACTGATGCTTCAAACGCGGTATGTCATTAAGCGATCTGACATCTCTGTCAAAAGTTATGGCGTTGCCAGATGGGTCCGTCGAATATGGACAACCCTGTACTTTATGATATCGGAGATGCTTCCTTCTGCCTGTTACATACATTTGCACGACTTTAGAATACCCTTTTTACTCTACGAGTAATGGGTATAAATACTGTACACTGCCGACATTCCAACAGACGCTCGACTTACAATAAGAACTTTTGAGGATGTTACGGCAACAAGAGTTTTGGCAAGCTACCTTACCTAAGTGGAAGGCCAACTGGAGTATAAATATCAACTAGCAAAAGTGTAAGCTCTTCACGCTCACCTTCAACAGAAGCACTTGTCCCCAGCTATCCCTAAACGCAATCAAACGAAGTTACACACCTCAACAGAAGGCTCACATGGCGCAATCACATAGACTCGAAAAAAGAGCCTTCACCGGCTAATTGACTCCCATTCCCCCCTAAAGCTGGAATTTAAAGTCTTACTGCACAAAAGCATCATAAAGCCAGTCTCTGGACCCATGGCTCGCAGCTATGAGGAAATACTTGTGCGAGCAGTGTGGACATCCTCCAAAGATCACAATTAAGAATTCTTAGAAGCATCACTGGAGCGATATGCTACATTAGCAGTGAGTGTATTCACAAAGACCTCAGCATCCCATTGATTGAAACTGAAATAGAGGAACATAAGCGCAAATATGCTGAGAAGCTTCTTGCCCATCCTAACCAACTTGCAAAATCTTTCACCATGCTAGCAACGCAATTTCGTCTCCGAAAAAAAGACCTACCAACCAATAGGGGATGGTTTTTAACATAGTTTCTAGATCAAGATTTGAAAATTATCATTGTTAGTCTCTTTAAAAGAAGATCCAATAAAACCCAAGCAAAAACAAGAAAGAAAGTCGGTCAAGCCCGACTATAACATACTCTGTACCAAGAAAATTTGTCTTTTGATCATAACTCGAAAACCGTTCATCCGATCTTCTTCATTTCTTTGGCGGATCGATAAGTTATCCTAATAACTAAATATGTCCAGAAGGAACAAGCCATCTATCTTCAAAACTGTGGGAGATATGACGTTTTTTCTAAATTGCGGGGGCGGGAGGGGGCGTGGCCAAAATTGAAAATAAACTTGATCTGCCTGCAGACATAAGAAGCATATGTCCCATACACGTCAAACCTCTATCTCTTACCATCTCTGAGATCTGTGCGTTCATACGGACAGACAGACGGACAGACTGACAGACGGACAGACGGACATGGCTATATCGACTCGGCTGTTGATGCTGATGAAGAATATATATACTTTATGATATCGGAGATGCTTACTTCTGGATGTTACATACTTTTGCACAAACTTATAATACTCTATGTACCTTCGGTACAGAGTATAAAAATATGCTCGAAAATATCACAATATGAATTGTTCATGAGGACGGACGGTCGGACAGACGCACATAGCTGTTGATGCTGAGCATTTGTATCGAAGAAACAGTTCGCTCCTTCCAAGTGATAGACTACTGCTATAGACTTCTCTTCGATACCAATTGTTAATTTATTGTCAATTTGCCCTGCACTTATTTTTAAAATGATTTTTTGATTTTTTTGCAGAATGTTATAGCGCCCCCCCTAAATAAGACCCTAATCAAATTAGATGAGGAAAAAAGTCTGCACAGGCGTCAGTTTAAGATCCATTAACAAGACTTTGCTTTGACGGGTACTTGAACCCAATATGTCGATGTTTCAATACAATAGTCTTGCCCATATGCTGCAAGGCTTGCTGCTAGATAAATACCAAAGTCTTTTTTGGTTATGGCTTCAATCTGTCCTCTGATTATGTTGCTCTATCTTTTAAGCTTTTATTGGTCGTGTGCGCTTAGATGCAGCCGTCCACATTGTTAGTCTTTGAGGTGCCCACAGAGTGTGATGATTGTGGTATGGCCGTGTCTTTCAATTAGACCAGCGATGTTCAAGAAGAGAGGCTCTCTGACGCTCTCTGTCTCTCTCTGACTTCGGCAAGCATTCGGCATGAATTACCGAAAGTGTTCGGCCCCTGGGGGCTATGGGTGAACATCGCTGACCTAGACACTCCTTTAAAAAATGTTTTTTTAATATTTGTTTTTTTCGAGATTTACCAGGAAAATGTCTAGTCCGTTCTAATAGCAAGAACGAAGAATTATGCATGGTAGAAAATAGGTTTCAATAAAATGTTATTTAACTGGATAAGAGAGAACGGGCCCACTTACTTGAGAGCGAGAATACACGTTTTCGTTGCAATGCACTGAAAATTAAAAATGGTTTCAATAAACTTGTTAGAGTATAAAAGCCGCGGCAAGTCAGTCTTCGATTACTTGTAAGTAGCTTGGTCTTTCCCCAGGTAAGGGGTACCGGAGGCAGGCTACTTCAGATGTATTATATTTTGATTCACTTATCGTTGGCAATGTTTAATTTATAAGCAGAGCATTTTCCATCCGCCTGGTACAGCTGCTGTACATGACCAGCCAAATACAATTACCCAGTTCATTGGCCCAGCCTGTTTGCCTTGTTCAAACTCTTCTCATACATATCTGGCATTAGCTGTGCTTATTATTGCAGCTGCTGTTCATTCTTTTTCGAACTTCAAACTTAATTTATTCCCCCAATCTCGCCTAACATCATCCGACTACGGCAACTAATCTCAGCTGAGATGCTTTCAATTCCATATCGCTGATCCGCATACAAAGTAAACAAAATCCCCTGCACCTTGACAAAATTAAATTGAATATTGTAGAAATATGTTTGCTGCATCCTGTGGGGCAAACCTTTACGAGAGCTATTAAATATTTGTCCTGCTGCCGTTGTCCTCGCCGATATCGTCTCATCGACGGCGGCGCCAACAACAGAAACAATGGCAACAGCAACAGCGACAGCATTTCACTCAATTCAATTACCTTAAGAGTGTCGCCATCAAGTGTCTGCTTGAAGCAGGACGAAGACGACGCCGACAAGGACATTGACTAGGACTGGGGGGAGGGACCTCTGCCAGCCAATAGACGGTCGCTTGTTGTTGGCTTTGGCATTTCAAATCCCACATTTGATGTGCTTAGAGCTAGCAGCCCTGTCTGCGAGATCCTTTTTTCTTCCTTTTTCCTTTTTTGGACTGCCAACTGACAATTTCCTTTGGCTTTACCTGTAAACTCAACTTGATTTATTGCCCTGCCCGGGCATGGCGTGTAATAAAATTTTAATCGATGTCGTACATTTGCATACCAATTGCAGCCAGTTGGAGTCAAGGCGACCGACTGCGTTGCATGGCCCCATAAAAACGCATGGCAGGCGAAGCCTTAGGAGCTTCCAAAACTTGGCCCTCCGTGCAATTTGATGCGCATTTGCATAAAGAATGCAGCTAAATGCGGAGCAAGTGCAGCTGCAGCGCGGGAAAAAGCATAATTATTATATGGCCATGATCAGCGGAATGCGAAACTTTGGCCCGTTTATGGCCATTGTATTATTCTTGAATTAACAACGGAAATGAAAAATGAAAATGGAAAATTGTTTTGCCGCCACTCCCCGGCCAGGCGTTTGGGGGGCGGCGTGGGCGACTTGTCATTTCGCCTGGCAGTAAATTACATAAATGCAAAAGCGAAATCCTCCGGCAACCGCATTCCTTTCGCTGCGGTGGCTGCTGCTGCGCGTAATGAAAAAACTTAAATGGAATATAAATATGTTTGTAATATGCATAAGGTGGGTCGCTCTCAAAGCAGAAAAGAAAAATGTTCTTAATAAATAAGTGAGTAATCGGAACAAAGTCTGCATTCACAAATGTAAAGAATTTTTCATATTAAAATCAGATTCCACAAAAGCAGGACAGCAGCTAGATAGCAGTTCAATGCATCACAAATTCTCAGAAAAATACAGATTTTAATAAGCTTGTTGAATGACTCAACCATGGCCCAGCTGCAATGTAATCTGTGTGCTGTGTCAAAGTTCATAAAAGTTTGTTAGTCTTTTCATTCAAATAGTTTTCAAAGCAGCAATGGGCAGCGAGGAGAGAAGAGTCACTGCAGTTTTTCACAAAGACAATTGAGAGAATCAAGGAAAACGAGTAAGCCGACTGCTGTTTTTAGTGCTCACCAACACAAGCACATGTTTCTGTTCTCTTCATTTCAAGTAACAGAACGAGTACGCTATCAGTTATCTCGTTCTTTGAAATGTACCTCCTTTTGGCTGATCTGCTTATAGCTTTAATTATGATTGATTATCTATTCTATGTGAACAGAACTATTATAGACGAGTTGCCTGGAACATGTTTTTCATATTGAATCAAAAGAGCAAAGTAAAAGTACAGAAGTACAGAAAAGATCGAATGTCACAGTTCTAGAAAGACCGAAAGACAATTTGATTCTATTTTGACCTACATTTTAAAGAGTGTTTTTTTCTT
>JAWNNO010004430.1:0-13921 GCA_035044985.1 Lordiphosa fenestrarum
TGTGGGCAAAAAGTAAGGTAATTAGTAAAGTAATTTGTTTGTAGAATGAAAAATCTTTATTTATTCTTCTAAATCAATTTCATCCCCTTCAAAGTAATCCCCTCCCGATAAAATACACTTATGCCAACGTTTTTTCCAATCCTCGAAACATGCCAAATAGTCCCTTTCTTCGATTTTGCTTTTATCTCCTCAATCGACTCGAAACGCGTTCCCCGAGAGACCACTCTTGAGTTTTGGGAATAGCCAGAAGTCACACGGAGCCAAATCAGGCGAATACGGTGGTTGCGGAACGATATGCGTAGAATTTTTTATGACTTTTTTGCAAAAAATTGAGAACTTTCGGTACCAAAACGAGATTTGACTTTTCGTAGGCCCAAATGGTCTTTCAAAATGGTTTTCACAGATCCTTCTGATATTCCGATCATATCAGTAAGGTCTCTAACAGTCAACCGACGATTTTTGCGCACTAATTCCTCCACTTCATTGACGTGTTGGTCATCTGTTGACGTCGATGGTCGTCCGGAGCGCTCCAAGTCATCCACACGTTCTCGACCCTCTTTGAAGTCTTTGTACCACTTATAAACATTTTTTTGTGACATGGTAGAATCACCAAAGGCCTTCCGCAACATCCTCGACGTTTCCGCAGCCGAAAATTCATTCCGCAAACAAAATTTGATGGCACTTCTCTGCTCAGACATTGTAAAAATCGAAAAATGCACTCTTGGTCGTTTGGAAAACACAAGCGTAAATATATTACTGATAATGACATTCACATGAAATTTGGCACAGATGTCATCAACAGTCCTGCCAACTCAAGAAAAAAAGAACTAGCCCAAATTGTTAGGCCCGCGAAGTTTAAATTGAAAATGTACCTTACTTTTTGCTCACAGTAGTATGTATACTTAAATAGACAGCCGAACGGCTAAACAAAGGCCAACTGGTATTAAACTGGTTGGAAAAGGCTGTTCCAGAAGACAATCGGTATTTAACTGTTGTTGTAAATGGCTGCTACCGGGGACATCTGCCGTCTGCCTATGGCTGCATAAAATGTACAACTTCAATACATTGATTTGGATGCAAAGTGCGCAATTGATTGGTCTTAAATTTGACATTTATTACTTCTTAGCTTTAAAATTAAATATCCCAAACCATTTTCCGATTTTTTAAAGCCAAGTTATACCAGTTTAAATACATGTGCTCCAAATTATTAAACTTTCTACTGCCTAAAAGTATGCCATGGGAAGTCACTAAAGCTGGTTCTTAGCTACATTCATTGCATATCTAAGGGCGGTACAAAATATGGTAATTTTTGGACAGCTGTATTCAAAGTGATATATCTTTGCTTAAAAAAATCAGTAGAAATATATGGGATATGCAATTTTAAAGCTAAAAAATAGTACTTTACTATAAAATCAGAGCGTGCCAAAACACACTGAAATGTGGCCCAAAAAACCAACATAGAAAGTGTCAAATTATGCATATCATGCAAAAGCAGCTTAAAGCAGCTTTCTTTATAATAGAGTCATATTTAGTTCTTGCTCTACAAGCTCATCTGAAATTCCAAATAATTATGTTACAACGTTCAGTATAAAATATTAGTATATATTCTAAGAAGTAATCTGCAAAAGTACACATTTGTTTATCAGATTGACAAATCTAAAAAATGTTAATAGTTGTTAGTAAGCCACCTGTTTTTAGTTATTTATGACACAACCTTGAACCGGCTAAGAACCTTTTCTTAAAATTGATTGACTTGGGTTCCTGTTTCGAATTCCTAGTAGAATTTTGTATAAAGGTTTTTGAACCCCGGCTTACAACTCAAGGGTTAGCTTTGCTCTCCATTTGTTCCTTCAACGGGCACACACATGGTAGACTGTTCATGGTAACTGAATCCTGAATCGCAGATACAACGATTTCGGCTTACACATTTTCCATTAGTGCACTTTCTGCAAAAAAAAAACACAACAGAACCCCTGTTAGGCTACTTAAGTTTAAATGATACTTAGACTTAACTCACTGATAGCAATCGGCCTGACAGACACCATCTTTCATTTGATAGCCAGCTCCACAGTCGCACACATTGTTGTCCCTGCATAGACCACCTATGCCACAATCTGGCTCACATACCGGCTGGCAACCTTCATCCGTCAACTGATAGCCCTTGGCACAGCCACACACCTCTGGTTCCGTGCAATTGTGCCGGGAATTGTTACCACAGCCCGTGCTGCAAATGGGTCGACAGAATCGTCTCGATTCATCCAATTTATAGCCAGTATCACACAGACAGCTACCATCTAGGAAACAGCGCCCGTTCTGGCAACCCAATGGACAGGCAAACACACAGTCGCCATTGTCATTCTTTACGAATCCCTCATAGCAGTTGCACTCTCCGGGCAGACGACAACCACCGTTCTGACAGCCACAGTTGGGCCGGCAGATTGTAGAGCCAAGTAAACGTTTGGCTGTGTAGCCCGTACAGCAGACTTCAATGGAGGTGAGCTTATTGGCCACATCGGTTTGTATGACATTGGGTAGAGTATAACGTGACACTGTTTCGGGACTGAGAGAGTGAAGAGTTGATAAATTGGTTTTACTTAAAGAAGGCTAAGCCTCCACTTACGGCACCCAGATGCGACATTTGTGTCGTCCCACATCTGCCAGCGTCTCATGAGAACGTATCAGATACTCTCGACTTATGGGTGGCTGTGGCTCTAAGCCCTGGCGAATGTCTGGACGATTGTACATTAACTGGGAAGGTGGAGGTTGTCTACGTCGGCCATACATTTGATTCGGGTCCAAAGCCTGTGGTCTTCTGGCCTCATATTCGGAGTAGGCACTTATCAAGTGCAGGCCCCAAATTAACGGCAGAGCACTTAGAACTAGCCACATTTTTAGAAGCTTGCTGAATTCCTACTAAACACTTGAGATTTGCGATCGCTCTACTGGCCTAGTATGGCTCCGTGTGCTTATCAGCTGATAGCCTCTCTCAGAAGCTTTGATCTGCTCCCCCTAGCTGCTGCTCTTCCACTCACTTGACACACATCAGTCTTAAGAGCTCATTTAATTCAATTAAGCAACAAAATTAACTCAAGCTCTGCTTATCTTTTAAACAAAACAAAAAAAAAAGCCTTCTTCTCTGGCTGCCGGAACAGTAAACAATCTCGACTTGAAAGTGACGGTACAAAGATGTCGCATCTGTTGCGCTCTTTGGCACAGCAAGCCGTATTGCTGGTGTTGTTCCTTTGTTTGTTGCAAGCCTTGGAATTGCAGTTGCACGAGCAACAGTTGCGGCAACAACAGTTGGATGAGCAACTCCTGATACGCCAGCAACAGCTGCACGCGCAACAACAACGAGAGCAACAGGCTATACAACGGCGCTATTACACGACCACCACGAGTCGTAAACCCTATATCATTCCACAAGGTCTATCGCTGCCACGACGGGGCGAGCATCCGGATAAATGCAATCGAGAAGTGCCGTAGGTTTACAACATTTTGATGAAACCAGATTCGAATTCACATTTCGGTTGAAGAGCTGTAAGCCAGGGATTTAGTGGGATTGCACAAAAGTTTGTTCCTTACACAGATAATTTGATTGGTATATGGCATATCTACCGACATCACTTCAAAGACTTAACATATTCAGTGCAGAAGTGAAGCCAAACTTAATATGCAACGCGTCAAAGCAAAGTCTTCAAGCCATGCTCCCATATTCACCTTACTTCTAGAATTTAGGGCCGATTTCTAATCTCATCAGATATACTAAGATTATGCTCTGGTTTTTGTAGGTTTATGTGACAGATAGCTCTATGTAGAAGATTAGGGAACGGCCCTTAGACATGTAAACGCAATCAATTACAAATTCATGCATGTATGTGTATTTTCCTTTAAAAACTTCTACACCCGGTCACTTTCACTAGCTGTTGGCGCCGGCTGTCAAATAGCTAGCCAAGTTAAAGCTTTCAAAACGTTGCCGTTCGGATTCTCTATTGCGAAAATAAGAAGATCGCCAGAGATTGAGAGAGGCACGACTTGTTGAAAATTAAAAATGCTTGAAAATGCAGCAAGAAATTCCGTGTAGAGACATTTCCCCTGGCCTATTCCCCTTTTCGTTTTCGATTAAATTATGAAAAAGGTAGTGCAAAATGATAATCTTTCGAATGGTCACACTAAAAATTAACTATTTTCGAGATATGTGCCAACAGCTGCCGTTGACTCGATTAATTCACTTTACCTATTCCTTTCCGTTCCAGAGCTGTCTTCTTTCAGTACGAAAAGGAGGTGAAAATAGTGGGCAATAGTACCACAAATCGTTTCTTCAATGTCATCGAGGTATGCTGCAAGGGCTGGCGTCGTTATGAGTACGATTGGAGCAAATGTGTTCCGGACTGCGGGGAGCGCTGTCAGGAGAATGGTTTCTGTCTGGCCGGTGGCATTTGTCAGTGTTTCGATGATTTCGTTCTCAACTATCGAAACAATTGTAATTTATATTGTAAATGAATTGAAATATTTATTGTATAATGTTAAACATTCACCAGGTGTGCCCACCTGCCCGCTGGGATGTCCCCATGGACAGTGCTTTTTGAATGGCACCTGCCGGTGTGATCGGGGCTTTGAGTTAGATGGCTCTCGACGTTTCTGTCAACCAACCTGCAATCAGACCTGCGGACATAATGAGGTATGCATGGAACCTGGAAAATGTGTCTGTGCCGAGGGCTATGCACGTGGTTTACGTGAGTCTACGGCCTTGGGTTGTCAGCCCTTATGCATACCAGATTGTGGCTATGGACACTGTGTGGGACCAAATCAATGCGAATGCTTTCCAGGCTATGAGAGAAGGCAGAATGGCAGTTCGTGTGAAAGCAATTGCTATATGTGAGTACTGAGTAGAGTAAGAGAGTTGAATTTTAACTACGATATTATTTGTGCACTTCAATTTAGAAGCATTAATTATATACAACAACTTTTTCAATTTCCTTCCACCTCTCAGGCGCTGTGAGAATGGTTTCTGTGCCAATCGCACTACCTGCGTGTGTCAGAACGGCTATCGCTATGACCAGAATACTACTAGTTGTCTGCCGGATTGTGCCGATAACTGCGAGAATGGCGTTTGCATCTCACCGGGCAATTGTCGTTGCTTCAATGGCTATCGCAGAAATCGAGAGAAATGTGAAGCTATTTGTGAGCGTGGCTGCGGTTTCTATGGCACGTGTATAGCCCCCAATGTCTGTGGCTGTGCTGTGGTCTCTGGCCCAGAGAGAACCTATCAGAGATGCGAACATGGTTTTTGCGATTCACAGGGACGCTGTCGCTGTTTGGAGGGTAAGACGCGTTTCATTGACAAATGCATGTCACCGGATACAGTGACCACATATGCTTCAATGAATCCGCCACTGGTGAACGCCTCACTGATGCACGAGTTTGATTTGCTGTTGGGCAGGCACTTTATTTTGGGTGGCGCAGAGAGATTGGGCGAGTCCATGTGGTGGCTGTGAGCGAGTGGAAATAGAAATTGATAAGCAAATCACAATTGAGAGACAATTTTTCATATTCATAAGAGATACCATAAATTTGTTTTTAATAAATATTTGAACTTTTCAATTGTAATTTGTTGATGATCTATCAGTAGAGTGTCGTGTGTTGGAGAAGGTGAAGGCTGAATGCGGCTAAATTTAAGCAAGTGGAAATCTGTTCATTTTAGTAAGTGAAAACTAATAATTTATCAATCAAAAATTATTATGAAATACAGAAAAGTACTCAAAAAAGAAGCTAAATAAAATCGCCCATCATTAGGTATTTATGGGTAATTTGCACTTTTGCTGTATATTCATCATAAAGCCTCTCAGAATCAGAATCTTGTAAATGTACAAGATAATAAATTAGACCTAGGAGTGTTAAGGACATCAGTAAAAGGGTTTCAAATCAACCATATGTTACCTGTGGCATCACTAGAATTGGATCGAATCGGACAATATGGCAACCAACTTATTTTTAAAGCCCCATCACTATAATACCTTTTTATACTCTGTACCGTAGGTACATAGAGTATTATAAGTTTGTGCAAAAGTATGTAACAGGCAGAAGGAAGCATCTCCGACCCCATAAAGTATATATATTCTTGATCAGCATCAACAGCCGAGTCGATATAGCCATGTCCGTCTGTCCGTCCGTCTGTCTGTCCGTATGAACGCACAGATCTCAGAGATGGTAAGAGATAGAGGTTTGACATGTATGGGACATATGCTTCTTATGTCTGCAGGCAGATCAAGTTTATTTTCAATTTTGGACACGCCACCTCCCGCCCCCGCAATTTAAAAAAAACGTCATATCTCCCACAGTTTTGAAGATAGATGGCTTGTTCCTTCTGGACATATTTAGTTATTAGGATAACTTATCGATCCGCCAAAGGAATGAAGAAGATCGGATGAACGGTTTTCGAGTTATGATCAAAAGACAAATTTTCTTGGTACAGAGTATGTTATAGTCGGGCTTGACCGACTTTCTTTCTTGTTCAGTATGTGTCGTTTCGCTGAAGTGTAAAAATATATCAAATATGCGGAAAAGTTTACATTACTTCTTTCATTTGAAGCAAAAAGACAGCTGATTGGCTTCTAATGCTGAAAGAAGCAACTGGAGAACATGTTTTAGCGATCGATTTCCTCATGTGAGTTTTGGTATGGACGTTAAAGATATTGTGATTTTAATGCTGATGCAGAAAAGTTTGAAGACTCCGAATTGGAGGCTATGTTGGATGAAGACTAGTGGCAAACTCAAGAAGAATTCCCCAAAGCAGCCATATCTGTTCGCCATACAAGCCATAGAAATGATCCAAAAGGTAGGATATGGGTTGCCGTATACATTGAAGCCGATAGACTGCCAAAAAAAGGGATTCTTGCATCGTATAGTGAATTGTGATGAAAAATGTGTTCATTGGAAATACCTTTCTCACGTCACTACGCCAAAATCGACGCCAATGTCGATAATTACGGTAGCATGGTCATGCTCTGTACTTGGTGGGATCAATTGAACTGCTACAACAGGGTGAAGCCATCAAAGAACAACTCTACCGTGTGTTTGATCCAAAATAAAAGCAAAGGCACTGCAAGGTAATTTTGCAAAATGCCAACGATCGGCCAGTCTGTCAAGACATGCCTTAAAAACGCTGAAATGGAAGGTTCTATCTGACCAAGATATTGCTCCTCTGCTGATCGTTCTTTTGGAGAACTTCATTTAAGCGACGAGAAGTGGCTGCTGTACAAAAAGAGCGCCCATTTCCTCTTAGAATGCAAAATTGTTGAAGAATTAAGATTCAAATATTATATAAAGAAATTTACCTTAGAAGAAGCTAGAGATTGACTCAGCGGAGAAAACTGGATAGCGATTGCTTCTTATTTCTTTGCTGCTCTTAAATTTAGGTAGTATTTTTAAACAATACTAAAGCTTAGCAATTCTTTATAATTGTGCCAAAAATCAGCAAAAAAAATTAACTTATTAATTGAAATTAATTTAAAATGTTAATGGATTTTAACTGATTTTAAATGATTTAAAAACGAACGAGCTTTGGTAAAACTCATTTCCTTAGTTAAAACTTCTTTCCCGATTCGAAAAACCCACATAAATCACGTGCTCATCTCTAATTGCAACATAATTATCTATCCTCAGCCATTGACAATGCCTTTGTTTCACGTCGTATAAAAGAGCAGTTTGATAGAAAAGACAATTCAGTAGCTGTAAGCCACTTGAGAGCAAGCGCGGAACGGTATACTTGTATCATCAAAATGTACTTGAAATGTATCATCATCATAGGCTGTCTCGCATTTTCAATAAGAGCGCAGTTCTGGAAGAGCACGTTAAGTGAACACCAAAGCTGGGAGCGTGAAATGTTGGCCTTGCGCGAATCGGGCATTTGCTATAGAGAAGAGAAGTAAGTTTACCACAACGGTTCATATCCTAAGCTAAAGTCATATATATTTTTGGTTGTTTTTCACAGAGTCCACACCTACGATCCGGATATTAGAAAACGAACGATTTCGTATTGCTGTGTGGGTTATGTGAATCGTGGAACTAATCAGAATCTTAAATGTGAGCCGGTGTGTACGGTAGATTGTTCGAATGGCATATGTGTGGGGCCTGACTATTGTGAGTGTGCTCCTGGTTATTTGTGGGAGAATAAACGTTGCAGAGAAGATAATTAAATAAAGACGAAAAATATGCGAAACAAATCAATCTATTGAACAAACTCAACAGAGAGCAACAAACAATAACCTCTACTTCATTAGCTTTATTGATACGTCCAATGGCGAGGTGCTGATTAGGAGGTCGGTTGAAAGCGATTTGAATTTGAGTTTTGCTTATTTGTTAGTCGCAGTGCAACAGTCGGCACAAACGGACGTAGTCGTTGTAGAAAAACCAAAACCCCACATCCAAGTGACATCATCATGAGCTCATCATCACCATGGCATCACTCACTCTCGCTAACCATTCTCCTAACTCTACTCTTGGCCCAAGCCCAGAGTCAGTACAAGACGGCTGGCATTAAAACGCGTCAGCCGCCGCCATCGGGTAATCTTCAGCTAGCTGGCAATGCCACCGCACAGAATCATACCAACTATGGATGGAACCAATATGTACCTGCCGAGACATATCAACCCAATGTTATGCCGCCTTTGTATGGACATTATGTGCAACCCAATAACGCCCCAGTGACACGGGCTCCCGAAATTCTAGATGAAACGGCCTTGTTTATTAACAAAACACGCTCCTCAATGGCCAGCGGTGTGTGCTATAAAGAAGTTCCGTAAGTAGAAAAACCACCCTCCAATTGGCATAAGATCACGAAAAAGCTATCATCTAATTGTAAAGAAATTAAAAAATAAGCGACAATAAACATGAACTAGCGACCTCGACATCCTCCACTGTCTTGATAATGAAATACGTCTTGAATTTAATCAGAATGGGGAATTATAATTGTACATACGCATATGAATGCACATACTTACGTACATATGTACAAGCCAAGCCATTGATAGTTGTTATGGAATTATGCAATGCGATAAATGCAATATGCAAAAATACTGAGGTCCAAGTTGGAGATTGAAGAGCAGAGAGGAAATGTGTCGATAAGGGAATATTTGTTATATTCTTTAAATATAAATTCTCTTAGTAGGCAAAGCTTGTTTTGAACTCATAATTGATGCAATGGAAAATAAAAACCAAATGCATGATTTGTTCAAGTTTTAAAGAGTAAATACTAAGGATCGTTGTCTAATCTTCTACTTAGTCACAAATACCTTTAAACAACAGATCAAAATTTATGTTTATCTGTCACATAGCTGCTATGTAGAAGATGTGAAATCGGCGCTAAGTCTACTTACTTTATCGTGTTAATAATGACCTTCATGGAGCCTTTTGGAAGACTTAAGAAGATGAATCTGTTCGAGGGTGGAGCTGCCAGCTCAGTATGCTTCATTTCACAAAGGAGCATAGCTAGTCGAATTTTCGAACTATCATAAAAATGTGTCTGTATTAAATGAATACTTTTGCGTATCAAGTACATACTCTAAGGATCAAATGAATATCCAAAAAATCAATTTGAATTTGGCACTAGAAGGATACCAAAAATAGATACTATGTATCAAATTGATATTGATACCATATTTTTGGGTGTAGTAGATTATTGGAATCAATAAATTAAGAAGTTTGGAGACGTTTCCAATTGAAAAGAAAAAGTTTTGGTCAATAAAACAAGTTTTCCATACTTAAAATCTACAACCCTGATTTCGGTATCTTTTTGAAATGAATATTTCTTAAAATTTATTTTATACCCTTTAAAGCTATCGCGATCAAACTTTGCACGAAGTCTTCTGGTACAAATACCGGCTCGATCGGATGACTATAACATATAGCTGCCATAGGAACGATCGATCGGAAAACTAGTTCTAGTGAGAAAAACAATTTAGTTCTTAATGCAAACGTCTCCAAACGTCTCCGTATTTACTAGTTCTCAATGCTTTACCATAATTATGCCAAGTTTGGTCGAAATCGGACATCTATATAGTATAGCTGCCATAGAAAAGTGAGGTTAGAAAAATAGTCTTAGTATGGAAAACTTTTCTGTTTTCAATGTTAACCTCTTTAAACTTCGCTTATATTTATTTTTTTAACTTTTAGACAATTCTTAAAAGTTTTGTCAAAATCGGATGACTATAGGTTATAGCTACCATAGGAATAATCGGTCGAGAAACTAGTTTTAGTGAGAAAAAAATGTTGGTTTTCAAAGAAATCGCCTCCAAACTTTGTATTTCTTAGTTTGCTATGCTCTCCCATGATTCCACCAAGTTTGGTCGAAATCGGACATCTATATACTTAGTACAGCTGTCATAGTGAGAAAAACTTGTTTGTTTTCAGTGGAAATGTCTTTCAAATAAGTTAGAAAAACGTGCTGCAAGGGTATACAAACTTCGGCCTAGCGGAAGTTAACTTTTCTCTATTTTCGGATATTAAAATATCCATTTTATGTTAAATGGAGCTGAAAATCATCCAAAGGATATGATAAATGAATTTTATAATATCAAAAAAAAAGGCTATGAATGTCGATAGATTTCAGATGAAGTTCTGAATAGATTCGGTTTCAGCATTCTTCTTACACATGGTTCGGTATAAGGTTTAGTTCAATCCCGGTGAACCTGTGCTTCCTAATCATCCAATTTCCTATCTTCCAGAACCACCTCTTTGCTACAAAACTCTCACGATAAGTTTGTAGGCAATGGCACCACTCCGGACATGAGTCGCATTCAAGTCTGCTGCGAAGGCTATGAGCGTAATCCTCACATCTATCGTCGCTGCGAGCCGATCTGTGCCGATGATTGCCCCAATGGTATTTGCACGGCCCCCAACACCTGTGTCTGCATGCCCGGGCATGTGAGAACAACGCTGGGCAAATGCATCTCCACCTGTCCCCTGGGTTGCGGTAATGGAGTGTGCGATGATCACAATGAATGTCGCTGCCGTGAGGGTTATAGCCTCGATCCCGTTAGCCGTAAGTATTGCCAGCCAGAATGTAAGCCAGGTTGTGCTCAAGGACACTGTGTGGCACCGAATAAGTGTGAGTGCCTGGAGGGATATCGTCAGGCGGCCGATGGTAGCTGTGCACCAGTCTGTGATCGTTGTGAGAATGGACAATGTACGGCGCCGGGACACTGCAGTTGTCTGGCGGGTTACTTGAAGGTGGCCGGCTCTTGTGAACCCATCTGTGAGCAGTAAGTCTGGCCAAAAACTTTGGATGAGAGTTGTTTTTAATCAGAAATCATTTTCTTTCTAGACCCTGCAAGAATGGACGTTGCATAGCCCCGGATACCTGTGAGTGTGCATCCGGGTTCGAGTGGGATCGTAAGTCTGCCCAGTGCACTGCTCACTGTGATTTACCCTGCCTGAATGGAAACTGTGTTGGCCACAATCAGTGCGAGTGTAAGCCGGGCTATAAGCTGGATGACCTGCAGCGTAACATCTGTCAGCCGCATTGTCCTCAGGGTTGCCCCAATGGTTTCTGCAGTGCACCCAATTTCTGCCTCTGCAAGCCCGGTTTCATCAAGAGTGGCATCAAGGGACGCCAGAGTTGTCAACCTGCTTAGTGGCTTAAAAGTTCGAAATGTATTTCTGGGATTTAGTTGAGCTTAAAAAGACGTCCTATGAGTGCATTAAATTCATAACCAAATTGAAGATTAAGGTATGCGCGCTTTTCACTTGTGTCCAGTTGCTGGCTGAGATGTTGGCTTGGCAAGCATTGATCTATGAAATGCTGTTCGCTGGCTGAACAAAGGCAGTGTCCATTGGCCTGGCAAGAACCCCGCAAGCAAAGCTGTTGGCCCGGACCACAGCCACAGATGTTGGGTGCCAGGCATTGGCCATACTGGCCACAGGAGCTGTGGGGGGCAGTTAAATATAAAGGTTATAGGATAAGAAAACTGGAGACACACACACTTACCCCTCACACTTGGGTTCACAGCTCTGACCTTTCAACTCATAGCCCTCAAAGCAGCGACATTTACCCGGTGCTATACAAACTCCATTTCCTTGGCCACACTGATCCTGGCATTCAGGTAAACAGCTGGTGGAATTCAAATCAAAGCGATAACCTTCGCGACACTGACACTTGTACCGGGATTCACAGAAGCCGTTCTCGCAATTACTGAACCAAACAGATATATATATTGGGTACAAATAAGTAAAAGTTGCAACAGGCCACTCACATATAGCACTCTGCCTCACAGACATTACGATGCGGACGCTTCATATAGCCAGCAAAGCATTCACACTGATTGGGACCCACACACTTGCCCAGACCGCAATCCGGTGTGCATATGGGCTGACAACCCAACTCCTGGGTACGCCGGTAGCCCGGCTTACAGCTGCATTTACCCGGAGCCGAGCATTCCTCATGAGTGCCACAGGACTTGTTACACAGCGGCCTGCAATACGAACGCGACTCCTGATCCAAAACATAGCCCGTCTGACAGGCACAGGTACCATTTAGATAGCAGCGTCCATGCTGACACTCGATGGGACAGGTATGTATGCAGGCACCACGTTCGTTGCGCACAAATTCGGCAAAGCACTCGCAGCGATCCGGAGCACGACAGAAACCATTGCGGCAATTGTCGGGTGAACTTTGTGTACAATCCGGTACACATTGACCCGTGTAGATATCCTTGCGATAGCCCTTGCAGCAAATCTCTATGCGATTGTAGAAGATGGTCGAACCATTTCCACGTATGGTTAAGTGCTTTTTGGTTTGGAAAAAGATGGCGCTACATAAATAGAAGAAGATTGAAGGGTATTGCCAGTGGGCAGGCAGATTTGCTTTGGACTACTTACGGTACCTCACGCTGGCAAAGATGCTGTTGATGTGCTTGCGTCAGACTCAGCGATTCAAATTGCTCGGGAAGGCTTATATCACCGTAGAGTTGAGGCAATTCTGCAGCTGTGGCCAAAGCCAGCAGCAGAGTAGCAGCTAAGTATGTGTACATGACTCCGCCGTAGCTGTTGTTTAATGCTCCAGATTCGTTGTCAGAATGAGGGAAGTACACACTGGAAATCTTATCAGCTTAAAGCTTGAGGCGAAATACTAAATACAAAAGCTTTGAAATCTGGCAAAGCGGGATTCATAACCACAATTTAAAGAGCGCCGGGATGGGCGGGACCTTTTGTAAGTGAACATAATTGAAGCTAATTTCAGAAGCTCCCAAATATTTGTACACTTGTGCACAATTTTCACAGGTGTGCAAAACAGATATTCATTTCAAAATTCTGAAATTTCTACCTACCGGTCATCATTATTATACCCTACTCTTATTAAAAATGAAAAAAAGGGGAATCATGAAGTTGTGCGAATGTTTGTAACAGGAAAAGGGACACATTTCCGACCCCATAAAGTACATTTATTCTTAATCGATATAGCCATGTCCGTCTGCCTGTATGAACGCGTCGTTACTGATGAGACAGAAAACACCGGAGCTATAAGCGAAACAATGGTTTTTAGAGCCAACTGAACCGCGGTTTCGGTTCGGTTCAGTGGTGCATAAAGGCACATTATGATATATTTTGAATGAAAATTTCCAATTTTGAATATTGGATTCCTATAAACCATTAGAATGTCTTTACAATCCTTATAAGGATGTCCGAAACATTTGATGTTGGACTTGCAGAATGGTGATGGTGCCCTTCGAAAATAGAGAGCGTCAGCTAGAAAGGAATTCGTCTGAAGCTTCTTACACACCCTAGTTAACATATAATATGAGAAAAAACACTCTGGGCTTTCAACTTTCAGGAAAAGAAGGCATAAATATTCAGAGATCGGCGGACAATTGCAGAAGACTTTCAGGATTACATGTTCAAAAAATTGATGGCAAGTCATCCTTAAAGG
>JAWNNO010004435.1:0-294699 GCA_035044985.1 Lordiphosa fenestrarum
ATATAAAATAAGACAACGTTTGTAATTCTCAAGTACGAATCCCTGCAATCAGAGAACTTTCTAACAGACATATACCCTAGCACTAGACAGAACCAATACACTAAACATGGTTTATATCAACACAAAATCACTCTCCCATAGTTAGACCCAAAACACTAGTCACAATCAAAGAAAATAAGTTAACATATGTACAACAGAAAGAAAGTGTACTTAAATAATGTATTTAAAGGGATAATTTGATTCAGGAGGTATTTTGGTGTTGTCCCTTCTACTGCTGTCTCTAGACTTACTAGATTTCTTAATTTCAGAGAAAATATTTTTTGGGTCTTAGGAAATTTTTTCTTCATTTAAGAAAATGTTTTTCTAAAATATCTGATCAATCAAATTTGACCCATTTTCGAAGGCGAACTTCTTATTTTAGAGCGATTTCACCTTTTGTTTTAGAGTAAAGAACTATGCAACTTAACCAAATGTTAAATATTTGGTGCGTAATTAGCTGTCTTAAAAATTCCTCTTTTGCAACCAATCTCATTTTAGTTTAGAAGAAGATGTCATTTGATTTGACAAGGTTTTTGCGTCCAATTAATTTTTGTAATGAATTCGATATACACTTACTCGTGCACAGTAGAGTGGACCGAAAAGCGGCAAAATGGATAAAAGTAGTTCTCAGCATTCCTAAAGCTAAGATTTGATGCATTATTATTAATTGTGAAAACCTAAAAATAATATTACTTCCATTTTAAATGGCCTCAAAGTCTTGCAAATCATTACTCATACGACTCGTGAAAAAAAAACGAAATTTTTCAACGAACACAGTTAGTACACTTCAATTGTGGTAGTTTTCTGAAATTCAAGACGGCAACCACAATTTCTTGTAAATATGGCAGCAGAGACTTTTGTGTTATTGGTCAGATTTTTGAACCCAATTTTCAATTCAACGAAAAGATGTTTTCATATCTGCATTTTTATGCAGCACAAGCTACAGAAAACTTTCAGTTGAAGAAAACACAAATGTAACAAGCTCACAAGGAATAACCAAGCAAACATTTACTATCGCGAAAGATAAGAGTGCGATTCGCCAGTAGATAACGCCTTACTCCAGCGATATCGCATTATTATCGCATTCTCATTTCCCTACGGGAAGAAATGTTACACTATGCGATAACTTCGGGGCGATAATAAAGCGACACTTCTTGGAGATAGATAAGCGATATTTCTGGGAGATAGGAAAAAGTCTCTTCTTAGCGATAGGAAGGCGATTCTTGATAATCGCTTTGGAGATAAGAACGTGATTCTTCCTAGAGGCAGGAATGTGGTTCTTCGCCCGAATATAAGCCAAACAAATTAAAGGTGTTTCGAATTCTGTTATTTAACAGTCCGATTTCGCACCTAAGGTAAATAAGCGATGCCAAAGTATTTTCCTTTGGTAATATTGGAAAAAGTCGTTCAATCTCTTCAAGAAGAATTGCATTTGGGTCTTCTTAGGGAGTGTTAAGCGGTATATCGCCAATTCTCAGATGGGAAAATATACTCAGAAAAATATACAAGCTTTATGTGGTCGGAGATGCTTCTGAGATATGATTGATCATTCCGGTAGTCAAACGTCCAGACGGACATGGCTATATTAACTCGGCTGTCGATGCTGCTTAATGGTTAATTGGGCCGAAGGACGTTTCCTTGTGTGTGTTACATACTTTTAGCACAAACTTAATATACGCTGTGTACGTTTATTACGGAATATAAAAAGCAAAAAAAAACTTAAATTATAATCAGATTCAGGATCAGAATCACTTGCAGGAAAACCCACATACTTTTCTCAAATTATTATTAAAATTCGCATAATTTTTAGATCAAATTATCGCCGAATATAAAAAAAAGAACACAAATGTATGTAAATAGACATCAGTGCGTATGAGCGATTAAAAAAAAACTTTACATCCCAAGCTAGGATTCCTAACGAACTTTTCGGACTTTTCGTAATGTGGAATTCAAGAGTCGATTTTCGATATAGTCTTTAAGAAATGGGAGATGCTCAGTAAAATAATTACTTACAGATATAAAAATACCAAAAAATTTAAAACTGTCCTAAGAATAAAAGCCCATTTGGCAATTAACTCTTCATTTCAACAGAACAATTTTAAAAAGTTTGAGTACTTTGCCAGAACACGAATTAATGACACTTTTGAAACATTTTTGTGAATGTGGAAGTTGTATTACCAACTACGTATGCTTAAGATGCGGCAAACACCACAAAAAACAGGGATTATCAGTCATTGTCATTGTCAGTGGTGGGCAAGGTTTTAAGTTTAGGAGCAGTCCAACAATAACAACAGAAAATACAGCCCTTTTAAGCTAGGCTAGGCTTTGCACCTGATGCGCCGAGTGAACCGTTTCTAGCCGTTTTGTTTTTACGGTTTTAAGGAAACTGGATTAGAAACTGGCTTAATTTGGGGTTTGGGACGGTTTGGCTCAAACCGGGTTTCAATTAGTGTAGCTTCCCCACTCGATATTGCATACCAAATTTTGATTTGTGCATAACTTTCGTGTTTGTTTGATTTTATCTTATTCAGTTTTTCAAAATACATAGTAATCCACTGTTGAGGCTAATGAATAATATTTGATATCGAAAAGTTGCTTGTTGTATAGATTCGCTGAATTTCGTGATATCCTTTCTACACTTTCTTAATAGATTCAAGGAATTGAAGTGGAAGCTTCCATCCCTTCTGACTGAGACTCCCAAATTTTCTACCAACTCATAGTTACAGATATAAGGAATGCTTTTACTACTAACTATAAATTTCATACGCTCTTCCTTTCAATTCTAAGAGTCAGAATAAAACAGCTTAGAATACAAAACTGCCGCTTCCGGTTTCGCTTGACTTAAAAACTTTTAATGTATGGCAACTTCTAATGTTTTCTTTACCCCATGTTTTCATTGCAAATCAAAATTGCACCAATTATACTTCTAACGATGTGCTCAAATATTCTTTTATAGTTTACAGAATGAATTACTGGAGTAATAATTTATTAACAAGCAGCTGACAATTTCTATTAAGAGTTTCCAACTTTCGAGCGGATATAACGTTGAATTTAAAGCATTTCGCCAGCTTTTTCCATTAGAGAGCTTCTGCTAAATAGTTACCACTCAGCAATTGCTTAAACAGTGAAACAAACAATTTAAAATTTTATTCCAACTGTTGTACTTTGGACACAGTCCTTGAAATTTTTGTCACAATTAAAATATGCAAATTAAGTTTTCCCCATTTCAGCCTTACAAATGACCAACCAAACAACACGCACGACTAAACCACTCGCTGGCAGGCACAGAAACAGAAACAAAAATTCGTAGACTGAATTTTTGATAAGCTGCTTTTGTTCTGCCCCGGCAACTGTCCACAAAATTTTGACAATTTTGCCCCAGTAAAGCCTAAATGGCTAAAGGGTAGGAGGGGGGGAGTGCGAGAAAGGAAATTGCTGGTCTAACATCAGCGTATGACCGGAACAATTGTGGGAATTTATGGCGAAAAGTCAATTATGTCAAAAAGGATACTTTTGATGGTTTTAAATTTGTGCCCAAAGGATTGACACGTCTACTTATATCGGGATGGGGGGGGGGGGGCAGGGCCCAAAGCCAATTTGTGTGTGTGTGTGTACTTCAAAAAGGCATTAAGCCAGAGCGCATAAACAAAAGTTACGCATACGCAGCGTTAACCGTTGACGGGTTAATGTGATTTTAATGTACTTTTTTACCAACCCCCCTTCAAAAACAAAGTTGCCTCGACGGGTTGAGTTGTATGCGGTTTTGACCGAATGTGAATGTGTGAGTGTCTGTGCTAAAGTTTTGTGCAATTCCATTTTTATTTCAGGTGCATTAAGCAAGTTTTGCATTTAATGCGATTTTGAATTCATTTTAATGCAAATTGATAAGCAAATATGGCCTTGGAAACTTATTATTATAATAATATACGCGTATCTCATCTTGATAGCGTGCAATTTAATGCTTTTTGTTGTGTAAACAGCCATGCAATAAATGCAATGAAAACTTTTTTAAAAAATGTTTGCGGAAAAATTGGTACACATTTTATGTTGTTTCAACTTAATGAAACTGCACAAGGAAATTTATTATCCATTATCTTATAGATGGCAAATTAAAACAGAGATAATAATTGAAAAACAGAGAAATCAATATTTAGTTTGAGTACTACGTTTTAATGTTTGAAGTAATACCCACAGATCGGATCAACAATTTGTTTGCCAAGCAACTTTTAAACCATTCAAAATGATTGGAATCGCAGAGGAACTAATTAAACATTTTGGTAACTGTAAACTTATCTCAAGTTCAACAGAGATATAGGATTTTGGTTTGGTGAATCTGGACCAACGAAAGCTAAAACAAATAAGAAACTGAACTTTAAATGTTTCAAAATAACAAGGAAAATACTTTCAATTCAAAGGAAGAAACCATTAGAGAAATAGTATTAGTTAGATGCGATAACAACAGGTCTCAGATCATCAACTTATTAAATATTATCAGGAATGCAAAGAGATCCACTTTATCGCTTGAAATTGATGAAATGAGAGAAAACTCTGATTTATTTTTACTCCCATTTTCCTATTACTCTTAAGGTTTACTTTCAAAAGGAAACTTTTCTAGAACCAAAACAGTCAACTTCATTTTTAGTTGATATAAGTTGAGCTATGAATAATAATGAACTATCTTTACTGAATTGATACTTCCAAAATATTTTCGGCTTAACACAGCCCAAAGTTCCATCCAAGCCTCTTTCAATCTCTGGGCTTGTGTGCTTCAAGTTTTCGCACAAGTGAAAGGGAATTACAGCTCCGAACGGTCAAATTTGAAGAGGTTTTTCATTTCTAGGTAATTCAAAGCTGACGCCAATAGCTTGTAAAGATGACCGGATGTACAAGTTTCTTAAACTTTTTTATTTCATTTTGGAATTTCTTTAAATATATACTGAATTTGTTGAGACATATGCTGCAAAGAACTTGTCATTCTTGAAAGCTTAAAAAGAAAGGTACAAAGTACTTGATATTCTTAAAATCTTGTGAAGAGAATTACGCCCTTGTGAACTTCTACACTGGTAAAACAATTCGCCCTGAAAACTAGAAATTCTCCTACGAAATCCGCTTAAGGCGATTCACCCTAGAATTAAGAAAACTTTTTCTCATTTATGGAAAATTTTTCTGAAACTTTGAAAGTTTTCTATAAATGAGAAAATATTTTTCTTAGTTTTAGGGTGAATCGCCTTAGAACGGATTTCATAGGAGAATTTCTAGTTTTCATGGCGAATGTTTTATGAGTGTAGGCAAAATTTGTATACAAATCAGACAAGCTGCGCCAAGACATTAGGCTAAGCTAATCTAAGAAAATCGAGATCCATGTGCAAAATATCCACTTTATTTTACTGTCATGTTCCGGCTTTAACTTTAGTGAATTCGAGTGCGATACTTGTAAGCTTTTCTGGTAAACAATCATGGTAATCTTTTAAACATGTGCTTACTTTTAAAACAAAGGACTCAATATGAAATATTTTAATATACTCCATCAATTTTGTACAACATCGACTGAAACCAATTCGAGTTCGATCAATTTGGTCGAAAGTGAAAACCGAAAAATTCCTGTTAGACTATTTTAAGTAAAAATTGAAATTGAAGTCCCTTAAAACACTTGCAAAATATTCAAAATAATAATACAAATACAATAATACTAGTAAAGAAATGGCAAATCTAACAACAATATTCTTATTATTAGAGTGCTTAATAATTGAGGTGGGTACAGGCCACAAAAGAGCCAAGTCTAGCCTCTTTGAGAAAACGCAATTGAAATTATAAAACCGACCATCTAAAGTCATACTTATGTATTCCTTAATTAAGTATGTCATTTGATATTAAAAAAACCTCACAGCACCAAACATCCAACTGAAATGAATTAACCAAACACCACAACTGTATAGATACCAGTATAAGGTAGAAATTTACCTAAACTTTAGAAGCAAAGTGATTTAGTCTGATAAGTATACAGAAAAATAGAGATCCATTTGGGCTGGATATGTCTTAAATAACCTTTTAATCATACAACGGAGCTGACAATCATTGAAAGGATATGAAAAGTGATCATCTTTTGGATAATTTTCATTACCGTTGTACGATTAAGAATATATTGAAGACATATCCAGTTCAAATGGATCTTTTTTGGATCAAATGGATTCGGGAAATCATCCTGTGAATATGTCTAAAAACCTTTTTATACCCTTGCAAAGGGTATTATAATTTTGCCCAGAAGTTTGCAACGCATAATTTCCAACTCCATAAACTATATATATTCTGGATCAGGGTGACGAGCTGAGTCGTTCGAGCTCTGTCCGTCCGTCTGTCTGTTTGTACGCAAACTAGTCTCTCAGAAAAAACACTTGGGAATTCTAAAATAGTTCAGTTCACAACAATATTCTATTTCAAGCCTGGCCTAAATTGTTTTTACTTTGGTTTCTATTCCCATTAGCTTCACTTCACTAATAAGAAACGTTTTCCAGAAAATATGGAGGTGAAGAGGAGGGACTATTTTACACCAACAATTGGACTTATACTCTTAGATATGTGAAACATAGAAATTTTACATCATAAAGGAATGGAAAAGATTGTTTACATACCATTTACACCTTTCATATTCTCACTGAAACTCTTCTTATATAAAATTTACAATATTTAGTATTTTACTTGACTTGGTATCTTGGCCTTTAGCATTGCTAGTTTCGAGATTAAAGATTGCAGCCTTGGGAGCTACTTTTTATTAAATTCAAATGAGTTTAACTACAATTGCTAGAGTTATTTGGAAGCAGAGAAGATTATAAGCTGCTAAGTTAGAAACATTTTTTGAAACACTTTTCTACCATACTTAAATGATCGTATCTAGAATCTCTGTACTGTGGAAAACATTTAATAAGTAAGACATTTTTTGGAATATGTGCATTAATATAAAAACGAAAAAGCTAAGCTAACTTCATCTGTGCCGAAGTTTTAATACCCTTGCAAGTGCTCTCTTTAAAATATTTTCAAAAAGTACTCTTTTTCACATTTTTCGACGGATCGTTCGAATGTGAGCTATATGATATAGTCATCCGATTTGGCCAAAAATTTGTAAAATTATGTAAAACCATATGAAACAAACAAATACAAAATTGCAGAATGCTACCACTAAAAACAAAAAAGTTTTTCTAACTAAGACTGTTTTTCAGACCTGTCTTTTGTATGGCAGCTATACCATTTAGTTGTTCGATTTTAATAAAACTTGGTAGAATTATAAAAAAGCATTGAAAATCTACGATTACAAATTTGGAGACGCTTCCATTGAAAAGAAAAAAGTTTTTCTCACTAAAACTAGTTTTCCGACCGATTGTTTCTATGGGAGCTATGAGATATAGTCATCCGATCCGGTCGGTTCCGATATATTAGTAGTGTGCAGCAAAACGAAGACTCTGTGCAAAATTTCAGCTTGATAGCTATAAAACTGAGAGACTAGTTTGCGTACAAACAGACAGACGGACGGACAGAGCTCGAACGACTCAGCTCGTCACCCTGATCCAGAATATATATAGTTTATGGAGTTGGAAATTATGCGTTGCAAACTTCTGGGCAAAATTATAATACCCTTTGCAAGGGTATAAAAAGGTTTTTAGACATATTCACAGGATGATTTCCCGAATCCATTTGATCCAAAAAAGATCCATTTGAACTGGATATGTCTTCAATATATTCTTAATCGTACAACGGTAATGAAAATTATCCAAAAGATGATCACTTTTCATATCCTTTCAATGATTGTCAGCTCCGTTGTATGATTAAAAGGTTATTTAAGACATATCCAGCCCAAATGGATCTCTATTTTTCTGTATACTTATCAGACTAAATCACTTTGCTTCTAAAGTTAAGGTAAATTTCTACCTTATACTGGTATCTATACAGTTGTGGTGTTTGGTTAATTCATTTCATTTGGATGTTCGTTGCTGTAAATCTTTTTATAAAAGAGGGTTGATATAAGCAATCACTGAGAGATGTGCTTAAACAAAAGTTGCCTGTGAAACCAAACAATGCCAAGTTGTAATTTGAATAGACTAAATATCAAAAAATTTGAGTTCTTTTCACGCACTATTCGTTCCCCCCACCGTCTTATTACGCCAAGAGTATTAAAGCATTGCTGGTTCTTTCCAAGGTGTCTTAGACTTCCCTCGTTTGCTAGACAATACCAAAATGCGCAACAACGCAGGAAGAGAGCAGCAGCAAGCAAAGAAGAACACACAAAAAAAAAAACAAGTAAATAAACTTTAGGCAAAACTTTTTGGCAACTTTCTGGCAGTCAGTTGGCGCATTTTAAGTTACGACAATCGACGCAGGGGACGCGGCCAAAAACTGCTGCTGCCGCAGGAGCTGGAGCGTATGAAAGTGAAAAACTGAAGCTTAAGACCGCAATTTTCACGCCCAACACAAGCAAAACTCAAATGTCTCAGGAAGAAAAGGAAAAGTCACTTTTAAGAGTAGAAAATTGTCTTACCTGGCTAACAATTAAATTTAAGGATAATCCGTTGGCTGCGGGAGTTGCTGCTGTTGCTGTTGTTGTTGCTGCTGATGCAGTAACTGCTGCTCGTCTGTGTCACGCAACATGACCAACTTGTGGCCCACGTGACCATCAAAACACACACTTAACACACATGTACACACTGAGAAACACACAAAACACTCGCCAAATTTACTTGGGAGTTTAATGTATTCCAAAAAGAAACGAGAGCAGAGCAATTAATGTATGAAGGGGTCGCTGCTAACTTGCATCATGGCTGGGTTTTTAACACTTTCGTCGCTTGCCTCAACATTATTATCACCTGGCCTAGTTAAATTTTCTACTTGCCGTATTGATTGGAGCCTTCATCAATTTTGTCTTAATATTTTTTCCTTTTTTTTCTTTTTGTTGGTTTTGTTTTGTTTTATTAGCAAACTTAACACGAACCGAACCACGCGAATGCTGACGAAGCAGGACGAGATGTACGCTTTTAGTGGGGGGCTCTACGAGTAATGCGTCAACATTTTTGCATACGGTTAATACACTCCGACGGTTGAGCTTCAACTGAATGGGCCAACCGAAATTGCAGAGCCCCACAAGGCGGCCCCACAAAGCACACGACGGCGTCGACGACGACTACGACAACGATGCCAACTCGAACGATTTGAGTGGAAATTGTTGGGTGGTGGTGGCGGGGGAATCCCCTTGGTTTGAGTGAGACCATTGGGTACTCAAAGAGAGAGTGGGAGCAAATGTGTCTTAGGCCAGGTTTTGACAAGATTTTTGTAGTTTTTTTTAGATCTTTTGAATTAATTATAAAAACGAAAATCAGTAGAGCCACCGCTTAAGCCAAGTACAGTTGACGCTAGGCAATCGCCGGTATTATCGATAACACATACAATTGTTATCGACTACGATAGCTATTTTCGTAGCTTCGCTTCGAAGGTTCTCATCAAAATTTACAAATGGTTGAAGTTTATTCAAATTTATATGGTAATCAACCTAAAAACAAAGCAAATCGTTTGGGGTTCGGATCGAAAGTGACTTGTAGAACACATTTGCAGTTAAGGTCTGTATCTAGCATAATGAAATTTGTATTTCGTCACAGTTCTTAATATAATTTGAAACACTTTCGTACAGCTCATGATCATCAAAGCAAAGCCGAAATGAACGTATGAAATTCACATCTCGTGATGGTTGTCAATGCATGATGATTAAAGTTCAATGGATATTCCTCAGATTGGCTGGCCTGTGCTATGCATACGTTTAATTTGCATGGAAATTATATGCCAAGCACCTCGAGTTGGTTACTGAATGTGATTTCCTAACATTTTCCACTTGATTTCAATGGAAAGCAAAAATTTATAGGAAAAAGATGTCATCACAAAGGGACAGACAGACAGACTCCACTGTTGGTGGACAATAAAAGAATAGTCTTCTATTTTAAAGGACATGAATAGAAGAATAACTTCGTAGCAGATGGGTCAGTGTGGTTTAGAAAAGTGAATCTTCGACTTGCTTAGCAATAGTGAAGCACTGAACTGTTGGAAAATATATATACCACTTATTAAGTAATTCCTATTTAGAATTTATCTTAACAATATACATGGTCTGCTTGACTTTCCACTAACTATTTGCCTCCATCTACTCGCTCATCACATTCAAAATAAACGGAAATAATATAGTCCTGAACTGTGTGTTAGCTGTTTATGCTACCGCTGTTCTTTTTTATATTTTAGATTGAATTTTTGGAATTCTTAGGATAAACATACACGGCCCTGTTCTCAATTCCGAGTCGGTTTTCGTGTAAACGTTAGTTTTTGTACTTAAAATCCCACAGTATTCTATGAAAAGTAAGGAAAATGTCTGCCTACTAGATCAGGTCGTATATTTTAGTCGAATTGAATCCACTTGGCATTGAGCTGTCGGTTTCAACTGCTGAAGCAATTCCGAATTCTCAAACCTGATCAAGAACACAGGAAAAAAAAATGATATGATCTGGTACTCAATGTTATATTTTTACATATCAATAAAAAGCCGATATGATAAAGATGAATATGACCTTTTCTTAATATCAATTTGATGAATTTTCTGATAAATAGTAAATTAATGAAATATAATAATGATATTAATTAATAGAAAATATAATATTCAATATCAGAATGATATTATTTATCTTCGGTTTGACATTTTTTAGCATCAAAATGAAATGATATGTCAAAATGTCAAATGAACCAGCCCAGATTGAATTGATATTGACATTTTTCTTTCTCTGTGTACCCTTTGAAATGCTTGTCGCCTTCCTTATAACATTTCTATGTTTTTCTGTATTCCTAATAAGAGATAAATGGCCATTCGACAGATCAGCCTTGAAGTATGACCCCAGGCGAAGGGATCTAGCTGTTTTCAGCAAAAAGCTAAATTTTCTTTAGATATTTTGAATCGATTTCTAATTTAAAATAGTCAAAATTCAATAGGAATTGCTGCTGTTGGTCAGTGGCGTTGCCATGGTTGGAGATGTTATTAACTGACTGGGAATAGTTTATGAGTCCCATGACTTGATGTGGCATTGATTACTTAATTCTAGGGGTGCCCGCAGTCTATACGCTTCAGGCGCATGCGTTGTTGCTTCGAGCAAATTGCCATGCGCAGAACGAAATTGCACCAACAACTTCGTAGGTGTCTGTTCTAATTCTCTTCTAGGCTTCTTGCGGAAATAAAGGCAACGGCGTTACGTGTGCGAGCTGTCTGCAGCGTTGATTTTGTTGTTGCAGAGTGCTTCAGACAGCTAAAAGCACACACTCTTGTGGTTGCTTAATTCATATTTAATTTAACAAAACATCGTTTTGTTATTCCTAATCAGGGTTTAAGTTGCTTTACTTAAAGTAGCAAAAGTTTTAAAAATTCTGATTAACTGAGCAGTAAGTTTATTTCAAACTTACAAATTTTGTTGCTACCTTAACTGCTGCTATGAAAATCTCAGAAGTTAGTGTCAAAGCAAAATCAAAAAATCAAAAATTGAAAAACATCAAGGCAGATCAGCAGTCAATGCTTTGCAAGATTATCATTTGATTGACTGAGTCATTCCGAATTATTGTAAGTCTAAGCAAATAGTCAATGAATGCTTTGTCAGTGAACAGTCAGTGCTTTGAAAGTTTATCATTTGGTTCGATTGCAACTTATCTAAATATCGTGATTCGAAACATAAAGTAGGCGACTGCTTTGATAGTTTTTCATTTTCAATGATTTCGGAGATTTACTTAACAGTTCTCGCACTTGGTAAATATTGAAAATTTATTTAATTTGTGCCCTTCCACTTTTGGGAAAGTCCTTGAAAAAAAATAAACCTTTAAGGAACCTTTAAGAAAGGCCTTTAGTATCTACAAAACAGTTTGAAGTAAGCACATACTAAGTGTATTAACGAAGATTCTAGTTTTATTAAAAAAAAGGTTACTCGTATAAAGAAACTGCCATTGCAAAACTTAAACTTCACTTTTTTTTGCAAAATAAGATTCAGCGCTGTTTAAATGGCATATCTTTTGAGGAGATCCACAAGACGATGAAAACTTGTATAGATCAATGGTTGATAGAAACCATTTATATAATTAATGCGCAATATCATCTGGAGAACATTAACGAGAAAGACATATCATTGCAGTGATTAAGATGGGGGTCTTGGACATCGAGTGGTCGATTTCGCTTGATGCCATGGCTCAATAGGCATAGCTGGCTGCAATGGCTTCATTAAAGCCGATCCCACCAATTGCTTTCCCTTGAAGATACTGGTTTTCGACGTCCCTCGTCTGCCAGAAACCACCATTCCCCATCTTTTAAATTTGCAAATTCTTCTATTTTTGTATATTTCTGTATTGTGATTACCATTTTTCAAATTTCCATATTGGTCTTTTGTTTAACAAAGATTTACATACCAAACAAAAGGGCTCCAACTTCTAAAGATCAAACTAATAAACAATTAGTGATGACCAAAAATGGTGAAAATAGGCTGCAACTGAACAAGAAACTATATTTTTTCTCTAATGGAAATAGAAATTAAGGACACGCCAAAACAAAACAGCGCAGAAATATAAAGCGATTGAAGGAATGTTTGAAATAATTTTAAAAAAAAGTATTTTGAAGACCATGTTCACCTAACTTATTTGTTTGTTTGTTTTATGAAATATATACAAATATTTTAATCAAAATAATACATTAATGAACTCTAAACGTTGTTCAACAAGAATAATCGAAACGATAACAATCTTTTTACTTTTTGCCGTTGCAATTTTCAAACGAATATCATGTTAACGCCGCTTCCACCTGGACTTCAAAAGCAAGAAAATTGATTGAGGAGGGTAATAGATTGAGAATGGTAAATGATTTACAGATTTGAATGTTGATTTGCTGAAATGGACATTAAATGAGAATGCTAATGTAGGAATCCATTGATGGGTTTTCATGTAATATGGTTTAATATTGTAAAATAAATGCAAGCAATTCAAGCAACTTAAGCAGCTTAAAATGGAAATCCATTAGAAAACAGTGGAATTCAAAAATAGAATAAAAATAAAGTTCCTGTTTGCAGTTTTAATTTTAAAAATCACAAAAACAAGTTGGTTTATTATTAATAAATTATCAACAATTAAGAAGTACCTTAATAAAGTTCATAAAATTAGCCGTTTTGAATTAAATCCAGCCCTTAAGGCCATTGAGCCAATCGCGCAGGCAATACAAAATAAATTAATTTCACACACAAAAAAAAACGAGCCTTAGTTCGGTTAAAAAGGCCAAGCTGACTTTTTGCTCTTATACTCTTGCTCTTTGACTCATGCTCTCCGTTTTTCTTCAACGGTTTGCACTCAGTTGACTTCGTGAAAACGACTCAACTCGCGAACCCCAGTGCTGGAAAGCGCCGCACCCGCGAACCCCTCTTCGCTGCAAGTGTGACCAACTCAATTTCTATTCTGCTGAATGTAAACTGAGAGACGGAGTATGATTGGGTGGCGCCATCTATGGCTCAGTATATGCTGCGTATAAGACTGACGGCAACTGGCCTAAATGGTTGTAGTCTGCAGTTAAGCCGTTTGGTGGGTGTCTTTGCTTAAGCATGCAATTGAAAAAACAGGCAATTTTTTAAATAAATATTTGAAATTAAAGATTAAAATATTTTAATAATTTAATTTAATAATTGAACATCTCCGCAGCATTTAAATCTGGGAAACTTGCGTTTTCTTTAGATACAATTAACCAAATAAACAAACATTTTCAATTTGAAACTTATTGAATTGCCAGAAACATAATATAGTACATAATATAGTATGCTGACCGGTACCGCATTACGCTGCCTGACGATGATGAAGTATGATCAAAAGTATGCTGAATTAATATTTCCATGGAAATGAAATGAGATTTCAGCCAGTCGGTGAAATTAAATGAGCTAAAATAATATTGAATTAAAAGAAAACCACATTTAAATTAATTCTAAAATAAAATCAGTTTATTTGGTTTGAGCACAAGTCGACCGAACGCTTTGGTGCCCAAAAACAAACTGAACAAATGTAAGGCCCTTCGGTCTAAGGTTCATTTGATAGAATGTTTCAAGGCCAGCTAGATTGTTTATATATTTGATCATAAATGTTTTCAAATTTTTTACCAGAGAAGAAAGCAAACATTCCGAATAGGTTGTTCGCTTTCTTCAAGCACTTCAGTATTAAGAAAAATTTGCATAAACGTGTATTCGACGAGGTTTGTTCACCTTTCTAGGTCTTGTTTCTACATAAACTTAGTTGATTGTCGATCATGAAATATCAAAACCAATGTTTTGTTCTGGTGCCTAAGAATCAAGGCTGCAAACCTCAAAAATTCTCCAGGAGGTTCGGTCCGGGGGTTCGAACCCATTGTAAAATAAAAGGTTCGGTTCGCGGACCGGTTCTTGGAACCCCTGATCCCAAGGTTCTGGTTCGAACCTTGGTTCGCTTGCACTTAAAAGAATAGTTAGTCTTTTGATTTATTAATACGTTGAATGTGCTATCCATGTGCTTAATCAGAATGAAAATGTTCTATCCATGTGCTTAATCAGAATGATCATTACTTAAGTTATTTCAATTATCAAATCCATTAGGTGACATTAACAGCTTTAAGAAACTGCTTAGTTTTAGTTAATTAACATTATATCTTCCAGGAACTGTTTATCTATACTAGCTCTTTAATCTGAAAGAACATACTTAAGTTTTGAATATGCTCGTTCAACTGATACCTGAGTTGCTGGTACAGCTAGTATAGTAAAATCCATATTTTTAAATTTTCGTTATTATGACCTTTCCAAAATTTTAAAACATATATAGATGCATGTTGTAGGAGCCTGGAACCTGACGTTAAATTTGGTATTTGGAAAGTCATATTAGGGGTCAACAAAATTCAATTCATTTGTAACTACCGAGCAGTAAATAACAAAAACCCGGAGCTTTACCGATGTGATCTTGGACAATTTTCAAAGGAATCTATAACATAATTCACAGATTTTTTATTTGATATTTGTTTATTGTTTCATAATCTTCTCGTCTTCGCAATGAGACGTTGAGTCATTCATTGTCAAATTTTGAAAACTCTCATTATGTAATGTAATGCTTTGCAAATTGTTTTTGGTCAGAAGTAAGCAAAGTTTGAAATCTCGGGTATAAGAACACAGCAGCCAATTATGGTACACAGTTCATAACAGAATAACGTTTGTCGAGGCACTTCGAAAGTAATAAACAATGTTTTGCTGGAGAATTTCGAATGTATCGTTGAAAAAATGTCTTAAATTGGTGAACCGAACCTCATTTTTCGAAAAAGTGGTCCGGTTCGGGTTCAGGTTCGCGGAGTCAAAAATGTAAGCCGCCTGGTTCATGGTCCGGTTCGCGAACCCCAAAAACCCCGAACCGAACCGGTTCTCAGGGGTTCGGTTCCGGACCGGTTTGCAGCCTTGCTAAGAATCCATTGTTTTGATTTAATTTTGAAAAATATGAATTTTCTGAGAAATTTCCCTTTTTATACTCTGTACCGTAGGTTATGTACCTATGGTTGTGTACCTACTCTATGGAGTATTATAAGTCCGTCATGTCCGTCGGTCCGACTGTCTGATCTCAGAGATAGTAAGAGATAGAGGTTTGACATGTATAGGACATATGCTTCTTATGTCTGCAGGCATATCAAATTTATTTTTAATTTTGGCCACGCCCCCTCCCGCCACCGGAATTTAAAAAAAAATTATATCTCCCAAAGTTTTGAAGATACATAGTTTGTTCCTTCTAGACATATTTAGTCATCAGGATAACTTATCGATCCGCCAAAGGAATAGAGTAGATCAGATGAAAGGTTTTCGAGTTATGATCAAAAGACTGTTTGCTGCTGCAGAGCAGTAGCAGCGCTGCTTTCAGCTGCTACTACAGCATCAAAATTTATGCTGAACGTATAATTTTCTTGGTACAGAGTATGTTATAGTCGCGCTTGACCGACTTTCTTTCTTGTTTTGTTATTAAAAAATGAAGAAGTCCAAGTGGTCGAATTGTTTATTGATTTTATTGAAAGCTATGATAAAACCGCTGAAGTGGTTTTAAAAATGATTTTTGGCAAGCTTAAAGCTGTTAGCTTATAAGCCATCTATAGATATACTAAACTGTAGAGACCAGGCGTACGACAATGCTGCTGCTGCTATAGCTGGAAAACATCCAGGAGTTCAGCAAAGAATTCAGGAAATAAATCCTAAAGCCGATTTCTTGCCAGGCTCAAACCTGGGCCGTGAGGCAGGTGCAGTAACTCTTTGTTGATACTTTGGAACGTTGCTATTACTTTTTGGAGTATTTTGCCATCAACTACTGGAAAAAGTTTAAAAAGGTTGCAGCTAGAGCTGAGGCCGTTATTGTGACTACATTAAGTTTGGCCCTCTCTGGAAAAATTGACTGAGATGGATGAAAGTTTAAGTACCGGAAAAGACGCTGAAACTTTTAAAGTTGCCATGCAGTCATTTTCCTGCCTTTGTCTATTGGGCCTTTGGCAAACTGTGCTGGTTGAAGTAGATGATGCTCAATAGTATCTTATAAAGGTCCTTAATATATCTTTGAGTGCTCAAGAAAATAAAAGCTTTATAGACGACGTTCATAGAAACTCGAGAGGAATAGACAGACGGCGCTCTTCGCTAAGCTGAACATATGTCAGAAGATAGGTCTATTCGAATCGACGGACAAAATCAAAGCAGAAACTAACGAACTAAGTCGATTTAGCTTTGTCCGTCCGTCTATCTGTCTGTCAGTTACTACGCAAACTAGTCTCTCAGTTTTGTTGCTATCATAAATGCCGAAATTTTGCACAGAGTCTTCTTTTTGCTGCATGCTACTTATATGTCGGAACCGACTGGTTTGGATGACTATATCTCATAGCTCCCATAGGAACAATCGGTCGGAAAACTAGTTTAGTATGAAAAACTTTTTTCTTTTTTTAATGGACACGTCTCCAAACTTTGTATTCATACATTTTCTATGTTTTTTTATGATTCTGCCAAGTTTGATGCAAATCGGACAACTATATGGTATAGCTGCCATACAAAAGATAGGTCTGAAAAACAGTCTTAGTTAGAAAAACTGTTTTGTTTTTAATGGTAGCATTCTGCAATTTTGTATTTCTGTGTTTCACATGCTTTCGCCTAATTCTACAAATTTTTGTCCCAGTCGGATGACTATATCATATAGCTCCGATACTAACGATCGGTTGGAAAATGGGGAAAAGAGTATTTTTTTAAAATATTTAAGCGATCCCTTGTATAAAAACTGCACAGACGAAGTTTACCCTAGGTTTCACGTTTTCATTCTATCCAGTTCTTCTTTCAAGCTCAGAAGTGTTTACTTTCACTTGTTTTAAGTACTTTTACCAAGAGCGCGAGATAGAGTAGGAGAGCGAGAGTGAGCGCTAGGGCGAACGGCTCACATGAACGCAAATTATGTATGCCGCAATGAACCTTAAACTTCAAGAGTACGCGAAATGCTGAACGTTTTAGGTAGTTTGCTGAGGGCGCACACTACGAGCTCATTACCTTAATGGTTGTATCATGCACAGTAGGTTCCGACGCGAAGTTTTTTGGGCATACTGAAAACAAAAGTTGGCCATGATAATCTGTTAATCGGTATATTACTGACTAAGACATATCTCCGATGACACAAACAGAACTTATAAATCACATTGTGTCTAGTTTAATTGGAAATTACAAGCTAGATTTGCTTCAACATTTCTATGAGCGGCAAGTTTCTAGTCAAAAACTTGCCAGAATATTGTAAACTCAAGTAACTTTTTCGGTCTACCGCTTAAGAGCCCCACTGGAGCGTAGAGATCTACAATCTCAGGTTAATAGTTTCTCAATTTCATTTTTACAAACGCACTTGATTATTGCCATCCATTCATTCATCCCTCCCGTCTCCTTGTTGCTCCATCAATTCTGTGCTGCAATCACTCAAAGTAAAAATTGTCATCAACCTTCCTCAACTCCAACTCCCAGCGAAGATACTAAAAAAAAAGGGCAAATGGAAAAAAAAACACAAAGAATGACAAAACCCGAAAACGAATTGCAACAAAATGCTCAAACACACTCAACGAAATTGACTTAAATAAATAAATGGCATAAAAACAAAGACAAACACATGCACACACAGCAAGGCAAGGCGAGGGGCGAGTGCTGCCGGTAGTGGTGGTGGGGAGGGCAGTGGGAAAAAGGGCAGAAGGAATGACACGGAAACAAAGTGCATGCTCAAAGAAAAATTGAGCAGGACTTGGGGATGGCGTGTTTGTTGTTAGCCTTGTTGCAACATTCTCATTTCATTTGATGTAGTCAACGCAACATCGAATGCAACTGCAACAGCAGTGACAACATTTAGTAGCTCATCCATTTTCATTTGTATTAAGAAGCGCAGGGAAGGAAGGCCAAGATGCTGACTGAAAGGAAACCACCCAGAAGTTGTGCGGCGGCCATTACTCAGCAAATACAGTTTAGCTGTTGTTCTTGTTCCGGTTGTTCCTGTTGACAAACAAAAAACAAAAAAAACAGAACACCCAGCCCACCCGAATAGCCCCCGTCGTTAGCGCAGCTGCCGGGAGAATTTATCTTATTTTTCATGCAACTCGTTTTATATTTTATTTATTGTATTTCCCCAATTGTTTCACTTTGGACGTATTGTTAGCCAATGTGATCGATGCAAATTGATGCGTATTGTTAATGGAATTTCAAGTAGCCCAAAAGAAGCCCAAGCAAAGGGAAGAATGAAAAATCGAACAAATGCCTGGAGTCAATTGGAAGGATATTGTATTTCAGAAGCTAATCCGATAAGTATTTTAGTACAAATTTATCAATCGGAGATAAATACTTATTCTAAATGTGCTGGGGTTCGGGGGTCTTTCCGTGGAGTTAATAAGATTAGATGGGTATAATGGGTGATCCTAAAAGGCATGCTTAAACTCATCAGTGAACTGAACTGAACTGAACCGAACCGTTTTGCTTTGTGTTTTACCGATAGGTTTAGCAATTTCGAAAGGCCGACGAAATTGTTTCTGTTTCGGTTTGGTACGGTTCGGTACAGAACCGGCTTGCATCCCTACTTTTCATAAATCAAAAGATCTATAGAATAAGTCTCTTCACTGATAACTATTTCCATTTTATTTATTCTTAAAGTTAAGAGAAATCTCTGTAAAATCAACAAACAATATAAATTTATATTTTAAACTTAATACTTTTTATGGAACTTCAACCAGTTGCGCCATCGCACACGATGATTGCTGTACTTCAGGTACTATTGATCTTGAATTGAATTTACCAATTGCCTAAAAGTATGCAACAATATATTTCTTAGACAGCTTGTAGATCTTAAGTTAACTTTTTACAATATAAAAAGGGAGACTGAAACTCATTAAGCAATTCAAAGTTTGGCTGATGAAAAAGCGAGAAGAATTTGTGCTAAAATATCGCATTCAAGAATTCAATTCTATTTTTGAAGGATATATTGCCAATTTCTCAATTGAATGAAAAAAAAGGATACCACATACACCCAGGAAAAAAACAGAACGAATAACTTAAAAACGAACGCCCTTAAAAAAAAATGTATTCGTTCTTGAAATTTAAAGAATTTCGCTGTATAGTGTTTTAAGGCAAGGGGAGTGAGGTAAAGAAACAGAGAGGAGAGCAAGCAGATTAGAGAGAACACTGGGTTAAACTCCCTCTCTCAGTTTAATTTTTTATGGGATAACGGTGAGGGGGGGCAGCTATCAAGCGGGGAGCGCAGTCGATTTTTGCACTCATATGTCTTGGAAATTCCCAACCAGTTCTGGCATTGTTGTTGCTAAAACTTGCTACGTGACTTAACAATTAATTATGAATAAATAAATATGAAACAAATTTAAGCAAAATGCAAAAAAACAACATATTTTATATAGTTGTATGATTGGAATCTGTGAAGCTCTTGTTTTAAAAGTAAAACGATCTTATACTAAAAAAAATATTCTCGGTTTTCAACAATGCAGTATGCTCTTGATTCAAGAATGTGCAATCTTGAATTGCACTTGATTCAAGAACTATACTGCTTGATTTAAGAATGATTCGTACTTGGATCAAGTTTTAAAGAAAAACGGTATCTAAAATTCATACTTGGTTTAAGGATTTTCACTCTTGGATCAAGCATTTTCATTCGTATCGAACTTCTGACATCGAACACTCTTGATCCAAGTATGAAATTCTCTATTTTTTCTCTGAGTGTCTCTTATTTATCCCTTTAATGATACAAATTAGAAACCTTAGGTAATATTTTGTTTCCATCATTAAACTATCACTAAATTCTTACCTCAAACTGTCGCCAAACTCTTCGTTTGGCGAGAAACACGACAAAAAGTTAGCAGGGTACGGTCAAATATTTGTGACTTGTTAAAAACGTTTCATAGTTTCACTCTCGTTTTTTATTATTATATATTTATATTATTACTTTTTCTACAACTTCTGGGAAAGGGCATTGCCGGGTTTTAAGGGGAATCGGCCCCCGCTCCTATATTTATTTCCAGTATGCAGTTTTGAAGGTCATCCACCGACAGCAGTTTAACGATTTTTTTTAAACTTTTGGTACCAACCCTGTATTTTTTAGCGGTTTTTATCATTTCCATCACAATCCATTTTGGGGCCAACTAGCCATTCAAAAAATTCCAAAATTTGTATGGCCAAAGCTGGCATGTCGACACTCCTCCACAACAATTTTGCGGATATTTAAAGTGGAAGCCGTTACTTACAAAATTCCGCTAAATTTTTAACACCAATTTTTTTAGACTTTAAGTCGAGGTTCCACTTTCGTTTTTTACATGTCCAACTGTCATTGCTAGATACAGTTTGTGTAATTTTTTCAGAATTATACAAGTTGTGGAACGTAGTTAAAATTAATAAAAACAATATTGAATGTATATTTTAAAATATTAATAAGTATAAGTAAAATATTATTGCAGCTAAGTTTGAGCAGCACCTCACAGTCCTGTTGCCATTCGCACATTCTCAGCAATAGCCCGAGTGCCCAATGCCCTGCGGAACATACTCAATAAAGCATTTGTATGCTTTGCTGGAAATGTGTCGCGATCTTAATTTTATTTGAATTACTATATATTCTTGCTTGCATTCAGGAAACTTATATTTTTATTTCCATGCTCATCAAATATTTCAGCCAAAGAGGACGCCGCCTGACTTAATTGGATCCGGTAAACAGTATTTTAAGGTCCTTCTCGGTCATTTCCGGAAAATCCATAATATCCGATGAAGAAAGCCGCATTTATAATTTCCACGCAGTTTTCCTTGTCAGCGTCAATCCATTTGCCAAACTTATTGTTTAAAAAGCTTTCAGATAGACATTAGTTTGGGCAACAATTTGTTGTCCATCTGTTGATGAAGAATGCGATATTTCTAACCCAAAATGCCATGAATTTGCTTCAACAGCCCATCTGACCATGGTAACATACCTGAATTCATTAGATTCTTGTGTTCTCAGCTGAGTACGTTTCCCTTTTAGTGCAGGCATAAATGTATAATGTATAATGTATGTATAATGTTGTTAGATGTGTTAATTTAAGCGATTTGCCTATATTTAACGTACCAAATGCAATTAAATCTTCTTTAACATCACGAAAGCCACGATCAGCAATGCATATATCGCCAGGTTTAAGAAGAGTCCTTAGTCCACTAGGATCTTCAAGAACTTGTTTCAGTATGATTCTCCGAAAGAGGTCACAAAGTTTTGAGAATATATCCATTTCAAGTTATTATACTCTGTACCGTAGGTACATAGAGTATTATAAGTTTGTGCAAAAGTATGTAACATCCAGAAGGAAGCATCTCCGACCCCATAAAGTATATATATTCTTGATCAGCATCAACAGCCGAGTCGATATAGCCATGTCCGTCTGTCCGTCTGTCCGTATGAACGCACAGATCTCAGAGATGGTAAGAGATAGAGGTTTGACATGTATGGGACATATGCTTCTTATGTCTGCAGGCAGATCAAGTTTATTTTCAATTTTGGCCACGCCCCCACCCGCCCCCGCAATTTAGAAAATATCGTCATATCTCCCACAGTTTTGAAGATAGATGGCTTGTTCCTTCTGGACATATTTAGTTATTAGGATAACTTATCGATCCGCCAAAGGAATGAAGAAGATCGGATGAACGGTTTTCGAGTTATGATCAAAAGACAATTTTCTTGGTACAGAGTATGTTATAGTCGGGCTTGACCGACTTTCTTTCTTGTTTTTATTATTATTATTATTTACAGATAGATAAGTTTACAAAACTAGATCTAACTTAGGAATTATAGCACTTGCTACCGAGGCCTTTGGCTATTGTTGGCCTGAATATGACCTACGCTGGTACTCGTTGTTTGAACTTTTTTCATGATGGTCAAAAGTTCCATCAAAAATCAAAAAATTACATTATCGACAATCATTAAAATATACATTCAATATAGTTTTTATTAATTTTAACCACGCTCCACAACTTTTAAATTCTGAAAAAATTACACAAACTGTATCTAGCAATGACAGTTGGACATCTAAAAAACGAAAGTGGAACCTCGACTGAAAGTCGAAAATAAATGGTGTTAAAAATTTCGTGGAAATTTGTAGGTAACGGCTTGCACTTTAAAAATGCGGAAAACTGTTGTGGAGGAGTATCGACATGCCAGCATTGTCCATAAAAATCAGGGATGCAAACCACTCGAATATAAAGACTGGTTCGGTTTAGTGATTCAGACAGTTCGGTTCGCCAGTTCGGTTCATTACATGGTTTTTTGAGCTGACTGAACCGCGGTTCCGGTTCGGTTCAGTGGTTCACAAAGGTACATTATGATTTCTATTGTCATGTGACTTTTGCACACTTTCAAATTGAATTCCTGTTTGAATATCTTTAAAATCCTTAGAAGATTGTCCCAAATATATTATGTACGGATTCAAAGGATTCGTCTATATGTTCCTTGAGGAACGATCTTCGAAAACAGAGAATGTCGGCTTGAAAAAATTAGAATAGAAAAGTGTAAAAACTCCCCTGGTTAGGATTGAATTAAGGTGAAGAAATATTACAGAAAATTCCAAATATTGTCCACTAGATGAAAGAATGTAGATTGATGGTATGTATATTAAGAGATCGGAGGGCAACTACAGAAGACTTGCAAGATTACTTGTTCTTAAATTTTCGTCAAGTCATCCTTAAAAGTTCCGGCATCGGTAAGAATGTAGAAAAATTATCTTAGGGAAACGATTCAAATTCCCAAATTAATAAGTATCATTGGCTAAAGGAAAGCGAGTCCCGTCTTAAAACTCGTCAGAGAACTGAACCGAACCGAACCGTTTTTATTTGTGGTTTTCGGTTTGGTTCAGCAATTCTTAAAGGAAGCCGGTTCGGTTTGCGGTTCGGTTCACCAGCTGAAATAAGCGGTTCGGTTCGGCTCAGAACCGGTTTGCATCCCTGATAAAAATTTTGGAATTTTTTGAATGGCTAGTTGGCCCCAAAAAGGATTGTGATGGAAATGATAAAAACCGCTGTTAAAAATTTAGGGTTGGTACCAGAAGTTTAAAAAAAATCTCTAAACTACAGTCGGTGGATGACCTTCAAAACTGCATACTTGAAATAAATATAGGAGCGGGGGCCGATTCTCCTTAAAACCCGGCTATGCCCTTTTGTATAACACTTTTCCACTTTTTTCCATATTTTTAAAAGCTTTTCATACATAAAGGGAATATAATTTACACTAGGTTTCTCTCATGAGTTAGCTTCTCGAATGTGGAAAACATTTAAAAGCCATCAAATACTTGCATTGAAATGTAATAATTGACCTGAAGTGAACTTCCATTTGAAAATGCTTCAGTTAGCAGCTTGTTTCCAGCCTTTACGAAAACATAAATCAATTATCACTCTCTTGCACACAAGAGACCTTCGCCTTTGGTAAAAACGAGTGCAAATAAATAAAAACAAATAAAATGTACTTCATATGCAAGCAGAGCATAAATAGACAGTTATATTGCCAGGCACACTCTCACACACACTCACACACACACACCCAGATAGGCAAAGGTCGCTATCGCACGCGTTTGGTTTAGAGTCCAAGAAATCAAGATTTATGACATTTTTATTGCAAAAACGAGCGCAGTTAGTTGTGGGTGAGCCGAGTCACCCGCAGGCCCTTCCTCCCAGCTCTGTTGCTGACTTTAAAAATATGCAGCCAGGCGCGTCATGCCATTATTTGGACTTGGGCCTTGGCTTCGGGAATGCCGCCACATGCAACGGAAAGGCGCATAATTCACAAAACAGCAGGCCATGCAATACGACAGAGAGGGGGGGCAACGGTGGGGGTAGGGAGATGCTGCTGCTGTTGTTGTCGCTTATGCTGGCAGCCATGCAATGTTGGAAATCTGTGCACAGGATCCCTGCGACCTTAGAATGCTTTTTGACTCTCCATTTTAATATAAACAAATTGCAGCGCTCTTATTTATGACATTTTTTCTTATGGGCCTGGTTTCTTTTATTTGTTGTAGATGTGAAGTGGGGAGAAGGGGTGCAGGAAGCATGTTTTTTTTTTGTATTATTGTTGTTTTTTGCTCCAATAAATCTACTAAAGTCAGCGAGGAACAAATGGAAAACATAAATGTAAGTATATGGATAATAATTTGGTTAATGGAAGCAAACTTTAAGTAAAATTAAACTAATTTCTTTACTTTTGCGCTGCCCCAAAAAGCATGCTATAGCAAATCTAACTACCCCCTTGTTTGCCATGTTATTCCCCAAAAGAAAATTGTATAACAACTTTATATTTCAAGTCGTCGCTCCTGGATTTCAATAGTATTCGTCATAACTTACAACCTAAAGCTTACACATGAATTTTACAAATTTTCGGATTGACTTATCTTTAACATAATAGTAGTACACTGGCATGGAATTCGTTTCAAACACAATAAATTATATCGTAATCATAACTCGTTGTAATTGCTTTTACTAAGGTCCGCGACGGGTTTTGTGTGGGTTTGTGGCAGGTCTCGCTTATGCTTATCACAAATGAACATCACTAAAAACGGTTAACTTGGCTGCCTGCTGCCAATTACATAATTTTTTGATTAACTTATACATTTAAAATAATTTAATTAAATTAGGATCTAAATTTAGTACGTCAAGTAAAATTAGGTGATTTTTGTCAATTTTTGTTTTCGTTTTCTTTTCGTCGTTTTTATATTAGGAAATTATCACAAATTGTTTGTAGCGTTTTTTGTCGTTAAGTTGTTGGTTTGTAAGTAATTGTCAAGAATTTGTTAAGAACTACAATTGATTGGGCTCTATGGTTTGGTCTAAATGGCATCACCAGTGGTCCATGTCACGGATACGCTCCACGGGAGGATTTCTGGAAATGGAAGAGATAATATTTATATAATGTTTTAATGTAAAACTTTTCAACTAATTTCTATTGAGATTCTTTTGCAATTTGATTGCAATATACTAGTAAAATCTTGCCCCGAATAGGAGAGACTGAAATCGGCATTTATTTCGATTTTTTGGTATTCTCATTTGACAAATATGCAATTGAAAATATATCAGAATAAGAAAACTACTCATTTATTTATTCAAAACGGACTCTACTTAGTCCCAGAAGATATATGCTTGAATTCGAGATTTTGAAACTTACAACAAAGAATATTTTTTAAAGATTTATTCTAAATTCTAAACCTAAAGGCTTAGAAGATCTTTTCCTACAAAAATAATAATAATTAGCTCTACGACCCCAAAGGGCCAAGCCGAGTTTCTCTCTAACTCTCTTCTAATTTTTGCACAAGAGTAAGGTACCTTTCATGCTACTCACTTCAGCTAGTGAAGGTGACCGAGTGTGTAAGATTTATGAAGAAAAAATGGTTCATTAGATGTCCCGAAGCGGGATCGAAACCAAGATCCCTTGCATTACAGGCACACACACACTACCCGCTGTACTACACCTGGCCACAGAAGATCTATTCCCACCCAACATTTGAAAGATCGTTTTATCAAATATCACTTGAATGAGTAAAGACTTCGAGTTCTTTTGATGATTTATAAGAGATTACTTTCAAGTGCGATCCCAGCAAACATTTTATGACACTTTTCTTCTTAAAGAGTCGCTTTTAGCCCGTTTTTCTGATCAGTTTAGACTCATATTCGAGTCATTCGAAAGTATTTTCCGAGTCGTATTTCGAGAAAGCACATTTTGAGCATATGCATGAGTCATTTTCTCTCTAAATGATCTTCCAAATGTTGGGTGGGATTGAAAGAAGACTCCCCAGCAAATATATTGTGTAATTTTTTATCACATTCGAGTCATTTTCGAGTCCTAGGGCTAATTAAAATAGTCATAACTAAGTGCGCTCGTTTTCCGATCAAAAATGGTACTTTAGTCGGGAGATAATGGTACCCTTCCCGCGATTCTTCTTGAAAAGCCGCTTTTAGCCTGTTCTTCTGATCGATTTCCAATCAGTTTCGTGTCGTCATTTGAGAGTCTTTTTTTAATCCTAGTTCACTAAATCACATTTTGAGCATATTCATGAGTCATTTTCGAGTCTCAATTAATAGCATATGATCTTTTAGATCATCAAAAGGAGTCGGAAAATACTTATCAAGGTGAATTTTATGAAAATGATCTTCCAGATTTTGGGTGGACTCAAAATGTGATTTACTGAAACTCGACTTTAAAATAGCTCTCAAATGACTCGAAACTGATTAGAAGAACAGGTTAAGAAGGACTCTTCAAGAATTCGTGACCATTTTTTAGCTTACTTTCAAAAGGATCTATTCTCGGATCCATAAAAATACGAATACGCATACGAATACGAATACGAATACGAATACGAATACGAATACGAATACGAATACGAATACGAATACGAATACGAATACGAATACGAATACGAATACGAATACGAATACGAATACGAATACGAATACGAATACGAATACGAATACGAATACGAATACGAATACGAATACGAATACGAATACGAATACGAATACGAATACGAATACGAATACGAATACGAATACGAATACGAATACGAATACGAATACGAATACGAATACGAATACGAATACGAATACGAATACGAATACGAATACGAATACGAATACGAATACGAATACGAATACGAATACGAATACGAATACGAATACGAATACGAATACGAATACGAATACGAATACGAATACGAATACGAATACGAATACGAATACGAATACGAATACGAATACGAATACGAATACGAATACGAATACGAATACGAATACGAATACGAATACGAATACGAATACGAATACGAATACGAATACGAATACGAATACGAATACGAATACGAATACGAATACGAATACGAATACGAATACGAATACGAATACGAATACGAATACGAATACGAATACGAATACGAATACGAATACGAATACGAATACGAATACGAATACGAATACGAATACGAATACGAATACGAATACGAATACGAATACGAATACGAATACGAATACGAATACGAATACGAATACGAATACGAATACGAATACGAATACGAATACGAATACGAATACGAATACGAATACGAATACGAATACGAATACGAATACGAATACGAATACGAATACGAATACGAATACGAATACGAATACGAATACGAATACGAATACGAATACGAATACGAATACGAATACGAATACGAATACGAATACGAATACGAATACGAATACGAATACGAATACGAATACGAATACGAATACGAATACGAATACGAATACGAATACGAATACGAATACGAATACGAATACGAATACGAATACGAATACGAATACGAATACGAATACGAATACGAATACGAATACGAATACGAATACGAATACGAATACGAATACGAATACGAATACGAATACGAATACGAATACGAATACGAATACGAATACGAATACGAATACGAATACGAATACGAATACGAATACGAATACGAATACGAATACGAATACGAATACGAATACGAATACGAATACGAATACGAATACGAATACGAATACGAATACGAATACGAATACGAATACGAATACGAATACGAATACGAATACGAATACGAATAGGAATAGGAGTAGGAATAGAATTAGGAATAGTAATAAAAATTGGAAAAGACTTGAATATTAAGGCCATATAACACTCAACTTACGGCAACATCCTGGCCAGCGCATGTTTGTGCAGCGGTGAAATTTGCACTGCCGCTGAGGCTATACTCGAACCGGAGTCCTGTGACAGTGTGCGCTGCATATGATGCATAGGATGCTGTACGACAGGACCGCCCACAAACTGCAATTGCTGCTGATGATGATGCGGCTGATGTTGATGTTGATGCTGCTGAAGCGGATGCTGCTGTGACTGCTGCGGCTGCATATGGGGCAATTGCTGGGCCCGCCTAAACGGATACCGCCAAGGACTCTTAGGCACATCCGCCTGAAAGGCTTTGTTCTCCACACCACTGCTCGACACACCCGCTGGACTGTTTCTTCTAGGCGGCACAGCACCCTGCATATCACGTGCCTTTGAGCTCAGGCGACGTAGTATACGTGATCCCAAGCCGGAGGATCTTCCAGGCCGCGACTATTGCGTGGCTTACGATACCTCACATCACTGGACTCTTCCAGAATGACATGACGATCATAGGGTGTGCCATAATACACCTCCAAGACCGTAGAGAAGGTGTGTGGCCATACCAAATCGATGATTGAGATGAGTACACCCACAATGAAGCAGAGAATTCCTGGAGAAAAACCAAAAAAATTTTGTTAACTTTCAATTGGTTTTCTTTGTGCCAAACCACATACCTGCCACCAACACCAGCCAGTAGCACCAGCCAAAGTGAAATTCTAGTTTTCCGCCCTCCAAATGAATGCTCAGCGGTCGCTGTGGCAGCAGACAATGATAACCCACTGTGGTGCAGACGAGCAGGGCTCCCGTCAATGCCTTCATATAGGCGCCATAGCGAGGCACTGCCAACAGCAGCAAATTCATTAGCAACCAAGAGGCTAGCGAGGCCCACAGCATAATACTGGCAAAGTAGCCAGCGGCACGATATTGTCCACCCCAGGAGAAACCCTCCCGACCCAGACTGAAGTACTCGGCCACTGTGAGAATGGGAAAGGGTAAGCCACGCTGCAAAGCCTGGTGATAGTTGGCGCTCATATCGTTGGCACCTTCCCAGGTGAAGCGTTCGTTGTAGTCAATATCAGGCGGGGTCCAGTTGCCGATCGGTATGGCTGGAAGAAGAAGTAAATACGAACTTGTAAGGTTTATGTCTTTTAGCATAAAATGTGAGTCCATAAACGTATCTTTAGAGACACATATCAACTGCCACTCCAACTACTCGTGTCAACAACCTGGTTAGACAAACATTTGACGAGAGACCACTCGACAAAGCACAACCAACCCTCTATTAGACACAGCCGCACAGCAGCACAACCAGCTGGCACCACACAAGAACCTTCTATGCTGTATATACCAAACTGCCAACTGGCAACACCTTCGAAATGCACTTCGAATTCACAAATAACCTTGAGAGCAATTACAGCAAACACTCAACTAGACAAAAAATCATTTCCTATGACATCCGGAAATGTGGCTGCCTCAAACAGTTGGCTGCGCCTTGCCACGCTGCGTATGCGTAACATTCTCTCCCTTCCCACACACACACACGCACACACTTGTGCAAATATTGGCAAGCAAAAATTCATTGTCAATGGCTCCGACTTCAAGCCAAGTGAGCGGCTCAAAGGTGCAACAACAAATCGCATAATCAATGTGCAATGTTTTTTTCTCTGTTTGCATATTTTGTTAACATTCGTCAACATTTTTTCCGGTTTACAGCACACGCGCTTTTGGCCCGTTTTTTTTCATTTTGTTCAACAAGTTTCGACTTCAAATACATTTGCATAATTTATAGACAACTTTGCTTGCCTCTCGAATGGCCAAACAACTTAACCAAAATGATTCCGCATTTGTTGCATATATATAAATGTAAGTCGTCTAAATGGCCTGTGACTCATTTCTGGAACCAAACCAAACTGAATAGTATTTATTCTTATGACTAGAGAGAGAAACCTAATCAAATTTGTACAATTTAAAAAGCATTCTTATTAAGGCAAACCATTAATCTTTTTGTTTTTTCTTGAACAGTTAAAAGGGGTCTTCATCATCTCAAATGATATACTGTATTTATGTGTGTGTTGGCTGTTGTGGAGGCGAGCGCCGTTGCCAAAGTGTCTAGCACCGAGTGACAAAATATGCAAAAATAACCAAAATTGAGAAGAAAAAACCAAACAAAACAAAACAGAAAAGAAGAATTAAAAGGCAAAGATTGTGATTTTCGAAAGTCAATAAATTGTTGGCATAACTAAGTATTCAAATGGGGAATTCATTTTAAAATATGAATAACTAAAAACGATCAAATATCTAGCATTATTATTGAATTGAATCACTGCGCTCTTTAAATACAGGGCTGGGATTTTCCCACTCTAAAAGGGTGCTTATAACACAATGGTTTGACCTCATTAATGTTTACCCAGAAATGAGAATTTTCATCAAGTGAGAATGACTTAGGCTAAGCAAAATATGTATTACTCATACAAGATTATCAAGTTCTTCGAAATTTTGGCTAGCACATTTGAAGAACGCTAAAAAACCGTAAAAATTGTACATTAAGAATGCGCGTTTCTTAATTCGCTGAAATTAATCTAGAATCTGAGAAAAATCCGTTAAAAATCTACCGACATCAAGACCATTCGTTGACAAAAGTAGAGTAAATCTCTATCGTAAATCGTGAACAGTGGAGTTCTCATATAATCGGGGGTGCCCCAAAAATCTCTAGAGATTTTCGTATATACCGCTTTCATTTCGAGCTACAACTGCTTGCCTTCCCAGTTGCGCTGGGCTGAATGTGGTCGGTCGAAATAATGCATTACGTAAGAGCCACAATGTAATGCATTACCTATAAGATTTTTTTTCAGCGCATTTGTAATGGCTCGAGAATTTCTGCATTACAATGTGGTAAAAGAATACGCTTGTGAAACTTCGGCACGTCATTACTTTTTTGCATTACAAAATTCAATAAACTCATGTACCGTGCGGAAAATTTGGCCATTTCTTAAGAAAGTAAGGCAGGTTGTATTGGGTTTTTGAATGCATTCGGGCGAGAGGTAATGCATTAATAATGGACGTAATAATGAGCATTTGCGCCACTGGGTTTGTATGTGAAATGTCTCCAAAGTGCTGGGCTACTAGATTAGATGACAAAAGTTGAGAGATTTGAAACCGACTGTTCAAGGCCAAGTGTAGGTTTGATGCGTACGGTTTCCTTTCTCTATAATCTAGTAATCTGCAGCGTTGCTGTCACTGTACATCTAAAGTTCTCCTAGTTTAGTTTAAAGTTCAATCGTTTATACGAAAATCTCTAGAGATTTCTGGGACACCCCCGAATGAACATTTTTTCGAACGGCATCATTCATGGGCATGTTCTAAGACCATTTTGTGCTCGCTTTATAAACGAAAAAAAGAAAAAACTTAACGTTCCTCGGCGGGGAATTGAACCAGGGACCTTATGCTTTACACGACAGGCAGCATCTCAACCGACTCCACCGTCGACCTCACTTGAGATTTTTAAATAAATCACAGTGGAGAAACCAGCCTTAGGGCTCAGCACTCAGCGAGCAACAATCACGGCGGTGTTTTTCCGTGAACGTCGGGCTTGTCTTGTGAACGAAAATTCACGAACGAAATGGTTTAAAAAGGAGTCCGATTGGGCTGGGTTTTGGAACGTCGTTTTTTTCTGAGTGTTTAGTAAAGTAAGATAGTATTCCCGCAATCCCGAGTTCAAATCCCAGACAAGGTTACAAAAATAATTATTACTAATTTGTCTGTGTTAACTTGTTAAAGTTAACTTCGTCTCGGCCGAAGTTTAAACGACACTTCTACTGAAAACAAATAAAACTACTTTTCTGACTCTACATTTGTATGACAGCTATACTATATAGATGTCCGATTTCGACCAAAGTTTGTGGAATCATGTAAAAGTATAGCAAACTACGAAATACAAAGTTTGGAGGCGTTTTCACTCAAAACAAAAAACTTTTTCTCACTAAAACTAGTTTCTCAACCGATCATTCCTATGGCAGCTATAACCTATAGTCAACCGATTTTGACAAAACTTTGAAGAATTGTGTGAAAGCTAATATATAATATATATATGCCAATTTTAAAGAGGTTTACATTGAAAACAAAAAAGTTTTTCTTACTAAAACTAGTTTTCTAACCTTACTTTTCTACGGCAGCTGTACCATATAGATGTCCGATTTCGACCAAACTTGGCACAATCATGGAGTAGCATAGAAAAGTAGTAAATACGGAGTTTAGAGACGTTTGCAATGAAAACAATAAAGTTTTTCTCACTAGAACTAGTTTTTCGACTGATCGTTCCTATGGCAGCTATATGTTATAATCATCCGATCCGACATCATCCGACAAATGTGCAGCGTATTTGTACCAAAAGACTTCGTTCAAAGTTTGGTCGCTATAGCTTTAAAACTGACGGAGGAGATAGCATAGAAACAGACGGACAAGGCTAAATCAACTCAGCTCGCCATGCTGATCAAGAATATATATACTTTATGTGGTCGAAAATGCTTCCTTCTCTGCCTTACAAACATCTGGACAATTTCTATATACCCTCTGTAAGGGTATAATAAGAATTACGAAATAGTTCTTAGGTAATCAGAAATCCAACTAAGAAGGTTATTTGGAAAGCCGATTAAGCTGAGTTTATGAATCAGTAAGCAGTAATTATCGGAATCAAAGGCCTTACAGAAATCAGCATAAATAACATCAGTCTGTATCTTACAAAAAAGAATGAGATGTGAATTCTAAGAGATTAGTGATAAAAGATCTACGCTATACAAATCCATATTGAAAGGGCGAGATAATGGAACTACATAAATCTTGCAGTTGAGATGTCATAATACTCTCAAAAGCCTTAGGAATTGCAGGCAGGAATGATAAAGGTTTCCTTCCATAACAGAGGGAAAACAGATGGCTCCAAAGACAACTGAAATAATTTGTGAAGAGGCTTACACAGTGCATTCGCATAGAACCCAAAGTAAGTACAACTAAGTTTCGGCTTAGGATTTTACTCATGAAAGGCTTTCTGTCATTCGGGAGGGAACTTTGTTTGAAATTCATTCACATGTTTAATCGAATTTTGCGAGCTCGGTCCTTTCACTTAATCTTTCTCGTTTTGCCGATTATAATCTAGTTTATTTATTTTTTTGTATTAACTGCACTTTTACTTCCCCTTCGAAACTATTGAGTGATCCACATCCAACGAAAACAATTAACATTTAAAATGTCCAAAATCAATTGAACCGGTTGAACTAGTGCAACCCAAAAACAAGTTTCAGGTCTCTACCAACACCACAACGACCACCAACTGGGAAATCATAATATCGCGATTGTCAGTTTAATGACTTTACAATCGATCTACAAGGCATAGACAGTGCGTAGACAACGCGTTGTCGACGCATTTTGCCATTTTTGGTTGCAATTTCGTGATCGATAAAACTGAGGCCAAATCTGAGACCTTGTTCCGGGACGAAGGCCAGGCCACTGTATATAAGGTATTACATGACGATTTATGTAATTTTACATACGATTTGTAAGCCAAATTTGAGCAGTGTTCAGAAATGTTAAGGCAATATATTAATGGTCTTTAGACCCAGACAATCAACAGTATTAGACATTCATATTAATTGGGTAAGTAAGAGTCTTAGATATTATGATTGTCTTTGGTCTTTTTTGCTGATTGAATGATTCGTTAGTCACGGTAAATTGGTTTGAAACATAACTGACCTACCACCGAGTTTGTAACTTTAATATACTTAAAAAACATTCTATATATTCAATCCGTTTCAGTTTCCTACCACAAAAAACTCAATCAAAAGTAATCGCAATTAACACCTCACGCGTTCCACTGAGCCGCTGCTTAACTATTAACAAAAACAGCACGAGTATTTTATCATAGCCAAAATCCAAGAATCATCCACTTGTCTCATTAATAACTTACAGCAAAAGCCCGCATTGTTTGGCTTCACAAACGAACTTCCGCAAACTTCTTTAACGCATAAAAAAAATCAAAAAAAAAACCTACAGCAAAATTAAAGGCGAGAATAACAACAAGTAAGAAAAATTACCATATCTACGGCCATAAAATTGATGTTTTCCTACTTGATACTTGGAAGCGGATGACGTCGACATTTGGGAGCTCTCGTGCTTAAGTACAGGCACAACAACAACAGCAAAAAACATAAATAAATAACATTTTTATGCCTTTTCATAATTTTAAGTGATGATTATGCTGATTTTCGTGTTTACTTTTTTTGCTGGCGGCAATTTGGCAGCACCAGCAACAACAACAAATACAACCAAATTCAAATTAATAATCATTTTACAATAGACGAAAAGGCACACGACACGAGACAATGGACGACTCTCCATCTTCAACTCAGATGTGTGTAAAAATATCTGAACGGTTGCGTTCCGATTCTCTTATAGGTTGTTGATCATTGCTCAAGTGGTTCATGTCCATTTGGAATTAGAAAAAAAAAATACAATACAAAAAAAAACGAAGACAAATAGAATCAAAGTATATTTAAAAATACACAACGAGTTTTAAGAGGAAGAGAAGACTTTTGTTTAAATAAGTGAAAGGCTGGAAGAGTTGGGTGGTGGAAGACACATATGTCGTGTCGCTGTGTGTTAGGTTTTAGTTGGCCCCAAAAATTCAAGTTAGAGCAAAGACCATTTCCCTGTAAGTTTTCAGCAATTTCATTGAATTTCCCATCTTAATAGCCAAAAACAATTATATTCTTGATATTAAACATTGTATTGTAAAGTCTATTTAGATAAAGTTTAATCCATTCCCTTTTTGTTAATTTCTCTTTGGCATTTCGTCGAATTTCATTCTTGGTAAAAGTTGCATTTCAAACAAAAGGCTATAGCTACTACAGAGGAGTGATTCTTGATCTAAACTTTGTTCCTAACCTTACAGAGAGAGAAATTTTTAGGATGACACACTTCAACGATTTCTGCCCCATTTTGAAGAAGCACTGTTTTGACTTCCGGAACCATTTGAGTTCACTGATCTCTATAAGTTGCTCATTCCTCCAGCCTTGCATCCGTCGTCAAACAAAGAATCTCATCCTTTACAAAAGATTAGTAAGGCCTTTACGCAGTCAGGCCAAAGTTGTTCAAAGAGCTTTTTAATGATTCTGATCTTTATCTGTCAGGCTAAGTTATTCCTAAGTTAGCCAAATGATTCATCCAAAGAATGAAACTAGAAATTGCACATTGATCCATTGTTTCTATGATTCCCGTTGTATTCTTTGCCAGAAACTCTACTTTTTGTTGCTAGTCGAATCTTGTAGGATGGTATGATAGGATATGAAGGTATGATATGAAGGATACGAACTCTTCCAAGTTTGGTAAAAATGGTATTCCATTTTTCTTAAGTAAATATGCATCTATCTTAAGAAAAAAACATTTCCATAAACAATCACTCAAACATTATTTTAGTAATCCAAGCCTTAAGTTTTGAAAGCCAAATCACGGATGAGTTCTTTTTAATGAACTCTCTGACTCTTTGACAAATGAAACAAAGGTTCTAATCCCAAATCACCAGCAGCTTTGATACCGGTAAGTAATATTAACAGATCTTTCAAAACCTTGTATCCTTGCCTTGTCCTTTTCTAGTGAAGTCCCGTGTCAGTAGATTTTAGTACTTGAATACTTAATTGATAATTTTCTTTAACACGGCTGAGCATTTATTTGCATTGTCTACATCGGAGCTTGTAGCCTCTCCTTTCAGTATTGTTTTGAAAGCATAAATAGATGGAATTTTAAAGTTATTTTTATTTAATATCGCTGGCATTTTCTGGAATGAATTCTGAAATCTCTAGGGATTTTGCAGTAGGTTGGTTTGTAAATATCTCGAAAATTTTGTCAGTGCCACAGAACTTCAGCGGATTTCATATTCTTCTTCGAAAGTCTAGTATGAAGGTGTGTGTATAAGATTATGGACAGTAACAGAATAAGAACAGGCTTGCGCCCTTTCAAATAATATATAATATAATAGTTTTTATTCATCACTATTTAGATGTTTTTTCTGCCTTCGTTCCAGATGAATTTCGAATCATTATCTCAAAACAAAAATGGTAGAGAATAAGAAAAACTAGAAAGCTAACCTAACTTCGTCTGTACCAAAGTTTTTATATAACCTTGCAAGTGCTCTCTTAAATATTTTCAAAACTAATCTTTTTCCCAGAAAGACCCATTTTTCGACCGATCTTTCGTATGGGAGCTATATGATATAGTCATCCGATTTAGACAAAAATTTGTAGAATTGGGCGAAAGCATGTAAAACAATCGAATACAAAATTGCAAGATGCTATCATTAAAAACAAAAAAGTTTTTCTAACTAGGACTGTTTTTCAGACCTATCTTTTGTATGGCAGCTATGTCATATAGTTGTCCGATTTTCATTAAACTTAGCAGAATAATAAAAGGTCATAAAAAACCTAGGAATACAAAGTTCGGATACGTTTCCATTGAAAAGAAAAAATTTTTTCTAACTAAAACAAGTTTTTTGACAGATTGTTCCTATGGGATCTATGAGATATAGTCATCTGATCCTGTCGGATCCAACATATTAGTAGCGTGCAGCAAAAAGAAGACTAGTTCGCAGACAAACAGACGGATAGACGGACGGAATCAGCTCGTCCCCAGCAATCAGCTCGTCAAGAATATATATAGTTTATGGGACGGAAATGAATATTTTTATGCTTTGAAAACTTCTGGACAAAATTATAATACCCTTTGCAAGGGTAAAAAAAAAATCGAATAAATCAGGTTATGGCCTGATAATGATAATGTAAATGTTTCCAAAAAGGATTACAAAAAGTTTTAAAATCACACACACACAAAGGCGACTGTCTGTTTTTGCGCGCATTCTGCTTTGGAATTCCCAAACGGTTGTGCTACCGCATGCATGGACAGACTGTTGAGAAACGTTCAGCTGGTAGGCAATGATCGCCGATGATAGAGGGTGGGTTCTCTTGAAACAGCTGTACGATCTACCAGCCTCCTTTGTGGTGTTGTGTCTCTGTTTAAAGTTGTGCGAAAGCATAACATGCCCTCGAGCTGGCTAAAAACTGCAGGTTTCTTAAAAATATCTTAAATTTTTGTAAATTCCTTTGGAAATTTTTGAAAACAATGAAAGACTAATTCAAAGTCATTTGTTTCTTAAATATAATAATGCTTCGTTAATCGAAATCCACTTCGACCCAGGTGTGCTAACCAATTGACTACAGACAGAAGGCCAGCTGGAAAACACCTGGTCCTATTATGTATTCAAGCGATTTAACTTCCTCACACCATTTTAACATATTTGGCGCACAAGTCAGCCCAAATGGCACAGTTAATCGAGCATAGAGCAGCAGCACACCCACACCACATACAGGCCAAATGCCAACCCAACCACAATCAACAATGGGTAAACGCCAAAGTGCAACACAAAAATCATAATCATATATCATTAAGTGCAACTCAAACTCGCATTGCATAAAAGAGGCCGCAAATTGGCTTTATAAAAAGCGGCAATCATCATTATAAAAAGATCATCATTATCAACGTCTTTTTAATGTCTCTTACAATAACCGCAGCCCAATTTTTACACCTTTAAAGATCTTTGTTTTTGACATTTGGTTGACTTTGATTTGGCAATGGAAAATGCTTCAGTTTAAATTGAGTGCAACAATTAAATTGTCAAATAACATTTGATTGACTTGTGCAATTATCATATTGAAAATCAAATGGTGGCAGCAGCACCAACTTGAGGGGCAACACACTTGCCCTTTTACCAACAATAACACCCACAAGCCACCAACCAACACCAACAATAAACAATGGGAAACAATTGAAGCACTTTTGGCCATGTCAGTAAATGCTACCGAAATAACGGTGGCAGAGTGCGAGAGTTGACGGAAAGGGTGTGCAATGTGGAAATCTGTTTTAGTGAAAAGACAAAATGGAAAACAAGTGGAAATGCTTGGTTTGGTTGGTTACAGTTGGAGTAGGTTTGCTGCAAAAATTTTGATTCATTTGGCAAACGTTTTGATTTATAAGTTTAAATATGGTACATGGGTGGTTCCAGAAATAGGCAACTGAGCCATACACCTTGTCAATTACGCCCAAAACGAATCCAATAAAGAGGACTCTTCGGCTCTGCCGAAGTTTTTATACCCTTGCAGCACGTTTTTAAACTAATTTGAAGGACATATCCACTGAGAACGAACAAGTTTCTCTCAATAAGACTACTCTTCTGACTCTACTTTTGCATGACAGCTATACCATATAGATGTCCGATTTCGACCAAAGTTAGTAAAATCATGCAAAAGTATAGCTAACAAAGAAAAACAAAGTTGGAGGCGTTTTCCTTGAAAACAAAAAAGTTTTTCTCACTAAAACTAGTTTTCCGAACGATCATTCATATGGCAGCTATAACCTATAGTCATCCGATTTTGACAAAACTTTGAAGAATTGTGTGAAAGCTTATAAAATAAATATATGCCAATTTTAAAGTGGTTTACATTGAAAACAAAAAAGTTTTTCTTACTAAGACTATTTTTCTAACCCTACTTTTGTATGGCAGCTATACTATATAGATGTTCGATTTCGACCAAATTTGGCAGAATCATGGAGAAGCATAGAAACCGAATAAACATGGAGTTTGGAGACGTTTGCATTAAAAACAAAAAAGTTTTTCTCACTAGAACTAGTTTCTGGACCGCTCGTTCCTATGGCAGCTATTAGTTATAGTCATCCGATCTGGCCGGTTCCTACAAATGTGCAGCGTATTTGGACCAGAAGACTTCGTTCATAGTTTGGTGGCGATAGCTTGAAAACTGACGGAGGAGATAGCATAGAAACAGACGGACAGACGGACATGGCTATATCGACTCAGCTCGTCATGCTGTTTAAGAATTTATAAACTTTATGTGGTCGGAAAAGCTTCCTTCTATGCGTTACAGAATCTGGACATTTTCAATATACCCTCTGCAAGGGTATAACAAGAAAGAAAGTCGGTCAAGCCCGACTATAACATACTCTGTACCAAGAAAATTTGTCTTTTGATCATAACTTGAAAACCGTTCATCCGATCTTCTTCATTTCTTTGGCGGATCGATAAGTTATCTTAATAATTAAATATGTCCAGAAGGAACAAGCCATCTATCTTCAAAACTGTGGGAGATATGACGTTTTTTCTAAATTGCGGGGGCGCGAGGGGGCGTGGCCAAAATTGAAAATAAACTTGATCTGCCTGCAAACATAAGAAGCATATGTCCCATACATGTCAAACCTCTATCTCTTACCATCTCTGAGATCTGTGCGTTCATACGGACAGACAGACAGACAGACGGACAGACGGACGGACGGACAGACGGACATGGCTATATCGACTCGGCTGTTGATGCTGATCAAGAATATATATACTTTATGGGGTCGGAGATGCTTCCTTCTGGATGTTACATACTTTTGCACAAACTTATAATACTCTATGTACCTTCGGTACAGAGTATAAAAAGACAGGGAGTAGGAAACACCGAATAAGGACAATAATGTGGAACTAGAGTTCTTAAAACAGGAATGCAAACCACTCGAAAATAATTACTGGTTTGGTTCAGTGGTTCACACAATTTCTGAACCGCCGGTTCGGTTCATTACATGGTTTTTGGAGCTAACTGAACCGCGGTTTCGGTTCGGTTCAGTGGTTCACAAAGACACATTATGAAATATTAAGATTTCTGTAGAAATGGTACTTTTCGAACACTTTTGAAATTTAATTCTTCTAATCCATTTGAATGTCTTTAAAATCATTAGAAGAATGTGCTTTGTTCATTGTGTCGGACTTACTGAAATTCGTATGTGAATTCCTAGAGGTATGCCCTTCAAAAAGAGAGAATGTCGGCTAGAAAAGAATACGTTCCATGCATCTTACATACCCTATTCATCATATTATACGAAATAAAACTCTCTTGTCTTAAATTGAATAAAGGTTAAGAAGATTGAATTGAAAATGTTGTCTACTAGAGGAAAAAGACTGATTGATGACAGGAATATTAAGAGATAGGCGGGCCATTGCAGAAGACTTACAGTATTACAAGTTGTAAAATTTGTGTCAACTCATCCTATGTAGAGGGTCGAACGAAATGTATAAAAATTATCTTCTGGAATCGATTCAAATTCCCAAATTAATTAAAAACATTGGCTAGGGGAAAGCGATTCCAGTTAAAAGTCTTCGGAGAGCTAAACCGAACCGAACCGTTTTCTTTTGTGGTTTTCGGTTCGGTTTAGCAATTCTGGTAGGAAGCCGGTTCGGTTTGCGGTTCGGTTCACTAGCTAAAATAAGCGGTTCGGTTCAGAACCAGTTTGCATCCCTGTCTTAAAATAAATCAGATTTCGAGTATTTTAAAAAAATATTGATACAATTATGCCGATACAACTATAAATATGCAAATGTTTTACGTTCTTAGAAGCCCATCTTAGGCAAGGATTTTTTATATTTATTTCAAATTTTTTCCCGTGGGCTTTAAATTTTTGACTTTCTTCAAAAAGACACTCCTGTTTTTATTATCATTTAGATATTTCTTGTCTGTAGAAGAACCCTTGTACGTGCTAGTCATATTTATTGTTATTGTTATTAGCAGTAGCTCTCATCTTTGCTTACATTCTGGTGAGGATTATACAAACTACAACTGACATACCAATTGAAATCAGCTGAGGTCGAAAAAGCTAAAGCCAAATACCTCAGCAATTTCACTATTATACTTGTAGTTTGCCAGCCAAAAGTGATTGAATGAGTGAGTGAAACGTGCGGGCCAAATAGACGAGCAAACAAACAAACAAACCTATGAAATATACAAAGACAAGAGCCTCCTCCACTACCCTCCGCCACGTTAATATTTCCGCAGGTGTCGAGCGGCGCGCGAGTTGAGTGGCATTTCAATTTGTTGTTATTGTTGCTTTTGCTGGCAAGAATCGTGACATGCAACTCGACTTGGCACTCGGCGGCGACGGGAGCGGGCGAGCTGCAACCGCAGCTGACGATGTCACCGCCCACACACATTTTGGCCTTTAGAGAGCTCGAAGCTCTCAGAATCAATTAGCCAGTCAAACCTTAAATGCAACTGCAGCAGCTAAAAAATCACCAAAAATTTGAATTAACGATCAAAATCTAAGAAATGAAAATTGCTCAATTGTTGTGCTTATCTCTCATTCACGATCGTTTCATGCTGAAGACGGATTTGGTTTTTGGTTGGAAAAAAAATTAAAACACATTTCTTGGGTTATGCATAAACATAAAATATGCGACACACAAAAGCTATTCAATCAGCGACACGACTGAGAGAATAAAGTAGGAGGGGGTGAGCCACCGGGGGCCATCGTTTTTAACCGCAGGCAGTCAACAGTTTACATAAAAGTCACAAACTGGCAGTAAATCAGGCAACGACAACAATCCGATGACTGTACCGAATAACAAGAAAAGTGGTCGAAGAGGGGGGTAAATGCAGGGCACACAATGAAGCTAGCGAATTATGGCAAGCTACTTACTAAAACTACTTGGGAATTTTATGGTCATCTTAAAGTGGAGTGTTGTTTTGCAAACTTTTTGAGGCAGGGATTTTCCATGATTTTAATTTCTATGTTTAACAACTTTTGTTTTGGAAGATAATTTTCACAAAAATCACCATGATTAAAAACAGACAACTATAGAGTGCAATTAAAAGAAGATTCGAAATTAACTCGTGCCTATGCTCAAAATATGATTTCATCAAATACGACTCACAAATGACTCGAAAGTGAGTCAAAACTGATCAGAACCCAGCTTTTAAAACGACTCCACAAGAAGAGTCGCGGCTAGGGTACCATTTTCTGCCAACAAAAGTATAATCATTATTATATTGATCAGAAAACGGGCGCATTTATGACTTTATTAATTCGATTAAGCACTCTCATTTGATCAAAAATTTCATAAACTATTGCTGGCCAATTGGCTATTATGGCTAATCGATATATGTATGTAGGATTCCAAATGGAAGCGAGTTCCCCTAATAAGAAAACCCGAAGTGGTCAAACCTATCTGGCAACGTTTCACGATACTCAGGTACTCATTCCTAGGGAGAGAGAGTGAGCAAGTACTCGAGTCAGTCGATTGCAGCTGTCAAGAAAGCAAGACGTAGAGACACTGAATTTGAACGCCACAACTACAATAAGTGGACTGTACTTCATTTAAGCTATTCCAATAATAAACACAAAATAATAATAATACTACATGTAAATATATCGATTGTGTTTGGAAAGGTGTACTATTCCAATAATGATCAAGTTGACGCTCTCATACAGCAATTATACCAGAGGTACATAACGGTTTTGAACCGAACCGGCATAAGCCCGGAATTCCTATAATTCTTTTACTTTGAAGCGAGCCTTGAAATGAAGCTGTTCTGACCCTAAAGTAGAATTACAAATTTCGATCTATGGCCAAGCGACTTCTTCTGTTATTTCGTTAATGTTGAGCGACTGAGTCTTAGATTCGGTAGGAAATTAAAAAATCTAATAACCAAAAAGCACCAAAAGTTTTTAGAATCCTTGAACCCACAGCTTATTCAATAATTTACGAAAGCAAGAAGCTTATTATAACCTTGGTAATGTTTTCAGAAGACTAAAGATGATATTTCACTTCATATAAAATAATATTTTGATTCGTTTCTAAATAGAGCTATTTGTCACAAACTAATACAAAAGAATTTAAAATGCTATAGGTACATAGAGTATTATAAGTTTGTGCAAAAGTATGTAACATCGAGAAGGAATCATCTCCGACCCTATAAAGTATATATATTCTTGATCAGCATCAACAGCCGAGTCATGTCCATCATGTCCGTCTGTCCGTCTGTCCGTCAGAGATGGTAAGAGATAGAGGTTTGACATGTATGGGACATATGCTTATTATGTCCGCAGGCAGATCAAATTTATTTTCAATTTTCGCCACGCCCCCTCCCGCCGCCGCAATTTAGAAAAAACGTCATATCTCCCACAGTTTTGAAGATAGATGGCTTGTTTCTTTTGGACATATTTAGTTATTAAAATAACTTATCGATCCGTCAAAGGAATGAAGAAGATCGGATGAACGGCTTTCGAGTTATGATCAAAAGACAACATTTCTTGGTACAGAGTATGTTATAGTCGGGCTTGACCGACTTTCTTTCTTGTTTTAAGTGTATTAGGGGAGAATATACTATTTAACAATTACAAAATAAGCTGGAAACGCATTTTTATCTTCCAAGCAATAAGATTTTCCCATCTAAGCACCAAAAGCATTAGCAGGCCAAGTTCTTACTTTTAAACTGTTCTAGAGTAGATTTTTCCTATGTTAAAATAACTACAAGGTACCCTTCAGTCCGGCTCAGACCTGAATCAAAGTTAAATAAGCAGTGAAAAGGAAGGGCTGGTACTGAATTTATGGCATCCTTTATATGAATTTCAGCCATGAATTTAACACAGGCATGACTTACTACGTCATGACGACTGCTGATTTTAGGCATGATTTCAGGGCTGGGCGAGTTTCATGAAAGGTACTGAAACATGCCTATATACGGTACGGTACAGTACATTTATGAGAAAAGGCACTTCCGGCTGCGCTTTCTTGTATATATTATACATATCTTGAATTTTTTCCTAATACAAACGAACAAAGTAAGATAGCGGTCGCTCAGCTCATAGCCTTCAGTGGCCGAAGTCACTCTTGTTTTTCACACAGACGAGAGACGAACTTATGATATTGTGAATCGGTGAGCTTGGAAAATCAATTATATCTGCTGTAGCCTCTCTTGCTTACCAAAACAAACATACTTTTGTGTCCTCTTTCCTGACAAGGGTCATACTAAGTTTGAAGTGTAGAAAAAAGTCTCATCATTTGAAACCACGAAATTTGTGGGTTATTTCCAGGGCTGCAAACCGGTTTAGAACCGAACCGGCTCGAACCCGGAATGCCGACATTCAGATTACTGTGAGCCGAACCTTGAACCGTACCTCTTAAGGTATTAAAGCTGAACCTGAACCCGTTCCGAACCTAAAATTTCGGTTCAACAAAAATTATAGATTTGAACTACTTCCCAGTGACTTCTTCTGTTATCCTGATAGAATTATCCACATTACTGTGGAAACACTTTTCGTATGTGGGCTACGAAATTCCATTTGACTTTAAGGGCTGTATCCAGCACTTCGAAGTTTTCAATTCGTCACAATACTTTAAATATCATTGCTTTGATGGTCATGAGCTGTATGAAAGTGTTTCTATTTATATAAAGTATTGTGAAATCCCATCCCAACCCAAAATGGAGACAATTCCCTAACAGTTTATGTCGGTTTAAGGTCGATTACCATATTAACGTTTATAAAGCATAGGCTGAACCAAGGTTCGAACCAAAACCTTAAATTCTGAACCTGAACCATTGGTAAATTTTGGTTCGAACCCGCGAGCCGGAGATCCAAAAAAATATGTTGGGTTTGAAGCCCTGGTTATTTCATACAAATGATGCCCAATTCCACGGTTTCTAGTAATATTAAATAAAATGTTTTAAAATTCTCTTATTTTATATTTTATTGAGATAAACTTTTTGTTATGCATCAAAGAGTAAAGTCGCTATCAAGAAGAAGCGCTTGGCTATGCCCCAAAATACCTGCACAAAGAAAAAAATTAAAAATTAATTAAAAATATTAAAAAATTTCCTTTAGATGATTTCCAGTACCCATTTGGACTGAATATGTCTTAAATATCCATTTATCATCCAACGGAGCTGAAAATCCTCCAAAGAATATCAAAAATTAACATCTTTTGGATGATTTTTCAGCTTTTGTTGTATGATAAAAAGATATAAAAGGAGGGGATTTGTACTATCCCCATTAGGAAACCCTTTCTATTCTCTTAGACAAGACTTTTTCATAATTCCAGAATGAATCGTTTTCTTATCCCTCAGCGCATTACTATCCCATAGAAGAAGTTAATGAATCTTCGAATTTTATTCCTGCACTTCACAATAAATCTGCGCGTTCGACATCTAACGGTGCTGGTATAAGACTTATTTGGGGGAGTATTACCTATCCAGTGTGCCAGGTGCTTAAAATTAGTAAAATGTCTGGGCATTTTCAAAAATGTCAAAAATTTCAATGGAAATGTCAAATCGCACCAAGACATACTAACCTAAAGGCAATCTACGTATTATATACAAAGGTTACCATACAAGTGAATATCAAATGAAAATGTTGAATATTACTTTTATTATTTTATTGCCAATTCTAAACTTAAAACCAATTGTTGTATATTTCTTTAGAGACGCCCAACAAATGGTGGCTGTGTTCAAAACATACGCCAGTTTACCACAGTAAGATAATTTAAAAAGAAGATTATCTTGCGTTCGCTATCCTGAACCCGGGCATTGTTGTAGTACTGCAAATCGGCAAAAACCACAAAGAGAAAACTAAAAACCCAAAATTGTGGTAAGAAAAGCTAACAAAAAACAGATCTTAGCCAAGTCTCAATTGTTCCCAACTTCAAACACTCACAGCACATAGGAGACCAAACCCATTCACTCATTCAAGTGACTACATGCTTCCACAATACATACTAACTTACTACTATGCATTTTGTATATTGGCCAACTTACCCGTCAGCGTTACATTGACATGCATGAGGCCAATGTGGGTGCCAATCCGTGCCGGCAGCTTCTCGCGTGAGAAGGCTTTGTACGGTGCAATGATTGTTGCATGTGCCACATGCCATGCGGAGCCCAAACGGGTGACTGCCAATGAGAAGAGAATTGAGTGTGTTTGGTTTGATATGCAAATGCAAAATAAATAATTGAAGGTCACTCACTCAGTATGACAAGACCCACGAAGAGGCTCAGGGTGACAGTCGAAAATGTGGTGAACTTCTGTAAAATTAACAAAAAAAAACATATCAATTGTGGTTAATTAGTGATACAGTTGCTGGCTAAAACCAAAAAAAGGGCGCGCCTGCTGAACGGGTTAAGATTTATCTGACATCTGTAGGAAACGTGCCGACGATTACGTTCAGCGGCTGGCAATTCAATTAGCGTGAGAAAAATAGCTGAGACATGAGAGATTGCCCAGACATTGTAATCATGCCAATTAAAAACAAAAAAACATGTGATGGTTAATATATGTGTAGATATGCACTGCAAATGGGTTTATAGGTAACTCGATAAACGGGTTCAGGACTTTAATTTATTGGGGTAAGTACTTGATAAAGAAACTTGTATATTTTATTGGAATTAGTTCTTACTAAGTATTAAATGTATTAAGTTGAGTATGCAAAGTGACTGAAACAAGTTTAAATTAGTAAGCCAAGTTATTAAACAAGTCAATTTTGCTACGTTAGGTAAGAAATGTTGGATAAGTAGTGGGACTCTAGTTGAGACTAGACATGGGCGCGTGTCGAACAAAACACGACTCTTACACGAATGGCACACCACATTCACGGTCAAACATTTTCTAATCAACTCGACACGCACAACTTTATTTCTTTAGCCTGATTTTCGTACCTAAATTCAGCAAATTCTTAGAATTTTTTTTGGTAAAGTTCGTGTATTAGTTAAAATAATTTGCTCTAATGTTGTTGTTTCACTGGACTAAACATAAACCCACAAAATAGAACAAGTTTATAAAGAGGAAAGTTTATATTGACAGCAGACACTTCCATTAAAAACAAACCAGTTTTGCTGCCTAAGAATACTTTTCTGACTCTACTTTTGTATGACAGCTATACTATATAGATGTCCGATTTCGACCAAACTTAGTGAAACTATTGGTAAGCATAGCAAAATAAGAAATACAAAGTTTGGAGGCGTTTTCACTCAAAACAAAAAACTTTTTTCCACTAAAACTAGTTTCTCGACCGATCATTTATATGGCAGCTATAACCTTCAGTCATCCGATTTTGACAAAACTTTAAAGAATTGTGTGAAAGCTTATAAAATTAATATTTGCCAACTTTAAGGAGGTTTACATTGAAAACAAAAAAGTTTTTGCTACTAAGACTAGTTTTCTAACCTTAGTTTTCTATGGCAGCTATACTATAAAGATGTCCGATATCGACCAAACTTGGCACAATCATAGAGAAGCATTGAAAAGTAGTAAATACGGAGTTTGAAGACGTTTGCATTAAAAACAAAAAAGTTTTCCTCACTAAAAATAGTTTTTTGATCGATCATTCCTATGGCAGCTATATGTTATAGTCATGCGATCCGGCCAGTTCCGACATATGTGCAGCTTATTTGTACCAGAAGACTTCGTTCAAAGTTTGGTCGCTATAGCTTTAAAACTGACAGAGAAGATAGCATCGATACAGACGGACATGGCTAAATTAACTTAGATCGTCATGCTGATCAAGAATATATATACTTTATGTGGTCGGAAATGCTTCCTTCTACGCGATACAAACATCTGAACAATTTTAAAATACCCTCTGCAAGGGGTATACAAATAAAGATCTTGATTTAAGCTCGAATATATAACGGAAGTCCACAAGGGCGTAGCCAGGGGGGGGCAGGGGGGGGCCGTTGCCCCCCTCCCCTTAAATAATTTCAATTGGCTTGTAAAAATTTACGGTTACTTTTTGGAAGTTTTTGGAGTTTTAAGGGCTGGAAAAATTGTTTTTCCCCCCCTTCGCCGAAAGCTGGCTACGCCCTTGGAAGTCCAGCAATTTCTGTCTGCAATGTTTTATTTTGAATATGGAAGTCTGTGTTATTATATAACTTTCTGAGCATTCTGTGGAGTTAAGTAGTGCCGCCTTATGTCTTGTCTTGTCTCTAAAAACTGACACGCTCAAGCACGCTCGATTCCTGATCATTCAACACGTACACATCGTGCGTGTCTGTAAACTACAAACAAGACACGCGCCCAACTCTATTTGAGACTTTCCAATCTAGTTTTCAGACAAATGAATGGAACTATATGGATAAAAAGGAAAGAAATATTAATGAACAGAATGAGATAGAACAAAGAGCGACAAATGGCAATGCACAAGATCAAAAAGTGAAGGGTTAAGCAAAAGAATCCAAAAACGGAGAAAGAAGTATTCAAGCGAGAGACAAAGACCAAATCAAAGAAGGGAAAGGGTTGGCCATAATCAAAACCTACAAAAGTCATATATAGCCTTACTCCGGTTTCAATTCGGCAATTAAGCCGAATTCTCTTAAATCATTCCACTCACCTGTTTCCTAACTCCCGGAAATATGACCAAGAAAGCCACATAAAATGTGGCAAATAAAACTGAGACGGCCACAATGGATACATCTCCCGTCACTGGTGTACGATTGGAGAACGAATAAAGCGTAGGCCCGCCATCATCTCGAAATGCGTCAAACCAGCCCTTCATGCTAGACAATGTGGGATCTGAAATGAAAAACAAATATTATGCAATTTTTAATTTTCTTTTCAAAATACTTCAACTTAATTAAGCCTGCCATATTTTGCGCCTCGTGTTCGTGACTAAGCATCTAGGTGGCAGATACCAATACTTGAGCTATCTCAAGTGACAGCCACAACTCAATGCAAATCGATTTATGTTTATAAAGTGTCCCCCCTCCAGCTCTAAACATACCCGGAAATGTAAAAACCCAAATGCTAAATATTAAGTTAATATCCCCCAAAAAAAACAAAGAGAATTGCTTAGTTTTTTTTTTTCAACAAAAGAATTTAATTTTAACGCTCTACAAATTTTGTTTGAGGTTTTAACTACAACAAAAAAAAATGTTAAATAAACCAGAAATGAGACCTAGACTAGAACCGGATTCAACGACAAACAAATTAACAATAAAAGGCGACTTCAATATCTTGAGTTGCGATCCGGGGGGTAGCTAAAGCCAAACCATCAGCTGCTGCTGCTGCTGCTGGTTGCTGACGGCGGCTTCTGAGAGAATGACGTAGGCAAAAGTTTATAATTAAGTGTCGATGAAATTGTACAACAAAAAGTAACTAATAATAGCTTGGTGTTACGAATCTATGAATACCCTGCGAAAAGTCAATCTATAAATAAATGAATGAATGAAATTCCAATTTTGGTATAAGACTGGCATACATTTTGTGTGGCGATTGGTTGAATACCCTTACTTGTTAATATTGATTTTTTGAGAATATTATTACAATATGTTAAACTTATTTTATTTAGAGAATCTGGCTGGCGTTTACAAAATTAAAATATTACACAGCAGAATTAAAGTTGAAAAGCGCCCCTAGGCTTCAAAGAACGTTCAACAGCCCAAAAATTGCTGACCACTTTCATGTAATGATTATTAACGATTGACCTGAGTGACTTAACCAACTCTGATCTCATAATAGAGTTCTAAGTAAACCAATCTTAAAGTTTAATGAATACATTGAATTGTTTATTGCATTGGAAAGCTAGTCACTGCTGTCGACATTCTAGCTATTAAAATTTGTTCAACCTCTTTGATCAGCTAATTGATATTAACTTCGAATGCTTTAATTCTTGAAAGTTTTGGCTGTTTTCATTAAGCGATTGGACCTTATAATTTCGTCGTAAGCTATGCGTTAGACTAAGCGGTTTAGAGCTTGGGAAATCGCTTATACTGTTAATGAGCCGAACCTTAAATTTTTCATATCCTTTGCATGATTTTAAGTTCCTTTGAATGAAAATCTAAGATCCAGTTAACATTAAATGAATATTTTAATATCCAAAAATGGAAATAACTAAATTTCCATTCAGAATGGATGCCGAAATCATTCAATGGATATTTTTATACTCTGTACCAAATAGTGTAATAGCCAGAAGGCAGCATCTCCGAACCCATAAAGTAAATTTATGTTCTTGACCAAGTCCATCCATCCATTTGACTAAACAGATCTCGAAAATGGTAAGAGATAGAGCTTCAACATTGCGTGAGAAATATGCTTCTTATACTTTCAGGCACATTAAGATTATTTTAAATTTTTGCCACGCCCCCTCCCATTCCAGCAGTTTTAGAAACACGTCATATCTCCGACAATTTGATATATATAATATTCGTTCCTTCTGGACACATATATTAATCAGTATTATTTAACAATCTGCCTAAGGAATGGTTAATATTGGATGAAAGATAATAAAGTTATGGGCAAAACAAACATTTAGCACGGACAGGAACAGCGATGAGCAGCACTTTCCTCACCTTAACATTTTGTGTGGTAAATAAATGTGTGGGTTTCCGAACCAAACCCCTAACCGAACCGCTCATTCCGATGTTTAACCCAACCATCGATTTGACCGAACCAAATCGAATCAAAAACCACTTAGCTAAATGGTTCGGATCAGTAAGCTCCAAAAACTAAGCAACGAACCAAGCTGGCGCTTTAATAGCTGCTCGAGGGTTGTACAAAATATCCATTAAATGATTTTTCGTATCCATTGGGACCGGATATGTCAAAGGCTTTGAAAAATTATCATCATTTGGATGATTTTTAGCTCCGTTGGGTGATTAAAAAGGTATTAACAAGAAAGCTAAGCTAACTTCGTCTGTACCGAAGTTTCTATACCCTTGCAAGTGCTCGCTTAAATATTTTCAAAAAATACTCTTTTTCCCATTTTCCAACCGATCGTTCGTATGGGAGCTATATGATATAGTCATCCAATTTGGCCAAAAATTTGTAAAACTATGTGAAAGCATGTGAAATACAAAATTGCAGTATGCTACCATTTAAAACAAAAAAGTTTTTCTAACTTAGACTGTTTTTCAGACCTATCTTTTGTATGGCAGCTATACCATATAGTTGGCCGATTTTAATAAAACTTGGTAGAATTATAAAGAAACATAGAAAACCTACGATTACAAAGTTTGGAGACGTTTCCATTGGAAAGAAAAAAGTTTTTCTCACAAAAACTAGTTTTCCCACCGATTGTTCGTATGAGATATAGTCATCCGATCCGTTCGGTTCCGACATATTAGTAGTGTGCAGCAAAAAGAAGACTCTGTGCAAAATTTCAGCTCGATAGCTTTTAAACTGAGAGATAAGTTCGCGGACAAAGCTCAATCGACTCAGCTCGTCACCCTGATCAAGAATATATATAGTTTATGGGGTCGGAAATGAATATTTCTATGCGTTGCAAACTTCTGGGCAAAATTATAATACTCTTTGCAAGGGTATAGAAACATATCTAGTCCAAATTTTATCTTTTTTTTCTGTTTATTTATCTTATAAATCATTTTTTAAGCTAAATTACAACAGTTTCTGGTAAATTCAACAGAATGTGACAAAAGAGAAGGATCAGGCGAAGTTTATTCTAATTTTTTGTAGTGACGCAAGATTGAAATTAGCTCAGATAAGCCTGTCAGTCAACTATTTATTTTAGATCATCACTGTGATACGATCTGACCCGAAAACAGACACCAGCAAATTTGTTCGGTTTGATTAGGTTTTCAAGTTAACCTAAAAATCCCCAGCATTCTTCAGCATTACAGTTAAGCTGTGATTAATTAACTTATCTCAATAAACATTCTGCTTCCCAAAAACAGTTAAGAAAATGTATTTTAATTAATTAATTCATTAATTGAGAAATTAATTTAATAGACCATTAAAATCTCAAGTTGAAATCCAAACATATTAAATATTTAATACCATGAATCAGTCTTGTAAGTCTTGACCTTCTTTTATTCAGTTAATATCCCATTAAAAAATATTTAATATTTTACCAACAAGGGTGATTCATGAACTCAACTCATCTGCCATATGATTCAGCATTTGCTTATATAAAATCAATCAGTAATGGAAGGAACGCGGATGTGAACTTTATGCCAGTTTAAGTTCAGTTGGGCTTTTCCCTAAACGCGAGTTCTGTCATGTGAAAGTCAAGAGCCCCCCAAGGCGTACACACAAAAATAGAAAGAATTTCAAGACAACACACAAAAAAAAGAAGTTAAATGATCAATGCCTGCAGGCCAAAATCATATAAAGGTCCGTAATAAATTGTGGCCAGATATGATTTCAGCTAACATTCATCGTTCCATGTTTAAAGTTCACTTACCAAACTTGTCAAGAAGCAACCGGCATACAAATTTTGTTTGTTGGTTTTTTTTTTGAGTTTCAAGTATTGTATTGTATTTTTATTTTATTTTTTTTGGTTATTGCATTTATTGTTTGATTAAATCCAATTTGTTCAGCCAATATTAAATGTTTTCCAATTTATAGGCACTTTAAGCTTTTGTCAGCTGATAAATCGAAAAATTGAAAATTTGCATTTATGATTAATTAATTAAATTTTTATTAATGAATCGCACGAATAATTTGCCAAGTTATATTCATAATTTGTTAATCAAAATTGGTTAAATTAATTTTTAACAAATCTCGCATATATGTTTTCACAGCTTGTAACAGATTTTTGATCATTTGATTGGCTCATTAAATTATATTTTGTTAATTAAAGAGGCATAAATATTATTTTAATATTTTATAATTATGATTTCATACATTTAATGTCATTACAATCTTAATTACATGTGACTGCAAGTCTTTATTTAAATTTAATTTATTTTTTGAGGCTTTTTCCTTGCACTTTTCTTATGGTGCTGGCACCCCCCCACAGAGTTTTTCATTGGTTTTAGTTGTTGTTGCCATGAACCGGTTTAACTAGTCAACACTGACGACGGCACCGCCGCCGACGCCGCCGCCTGACTTTGCACATAAATTGCATTTTATTTTTAACCAACCCGGTAATAAATTGTTTCATTTTTAATTAGAATTTAAAGTTAACTGACAGCAGCGCCCAAACCGAAAATAAACTTGGCGAACAGAAAATAGCATAATAATAATATGATACACAAGTAATAAAGTGCCAAAATGGAAAATGTGTTTGACCTTCGCCTATTTTTCAAAAAGGAGGCGCCTTATTAGCTCGATTACCCAACAACAACAACAGCAACAACAACAACAAGCTAACGCTTCAGTCGCTGTTGCTCTGCCAGCGTCAACGCTGGACTTGGCACCAAAACGTAAAGCTCGAACGCATTCGCATATGCGCGCCATGTGGAAATCTTCAAGCACATTACGTTATTACGTTACAAGTCACAGAAAACAAAAGCCAAAAGCACACAACAAAGGCAAAAGCAACAACAACAATAACAGCTATAAAACAGACATTACAGTTACAAAATGAAACTGAAACTATGCGGCAAAAGCAACTACAATGACAACAACAAAGCTCCACTGACGGCCCAATCACAGTGGGATAGAAATGACAAATATTTTGGAATCTTATTTTCTGGCAAAATAGTCCACTAGGTTATATTTGGGATATGATAACAATAAACGTAACTGTTAAATATAGTTACCGACCATAATAGTTTCTCATCGTTTTCTTGTGATTGTTGTTGGTTCAAGCAATTTTGTTTTATTTGTGTTAGTCAATGCACTTGCATTAGGTGCTGTTAGCAAAGGTATAAAGTAGAAATATTCTTGATCGGCATCAACAGTCAATGTGTCTGGCTATCCGTTCGTATAAACAAACAAATCTCAGAGATAGTTAAAGATAGAGGTGTGACATGTATGGGACAAAGATTTCTTATACTTGCAGGCAGATCCAAGTCCCCGCAATTATGAAAAAACGTCATATTTCCCACCATTTTATCTATAGAAGATTCATTCGTTCTGCACAGATTTAGCGATTAAGATTATTGAATACTCCGTTGCTGATCTAGTAACCGTTGGCATATTTTTCACCAGTTTTATTCAACTTTTCATAAAAAAAAACTATTTCTAATGCAAAATCATAACGTTTAAATCAAAATCTACTTGAATTTCGGAACAGGGCCGATTCATATTCAGTAATTTTTGTTTTTCTACCTGATATTTGACCTCTTTTTCATGCAAAAACGAACGCTTCACGAAATAAAAATCGATTCACGCACGTATCAAGCACATAATTTTAGGAGCGTTTCGTGTCACGCACGATTTTGGCACGATCTGAGTAGGCGTCACAAATGTTTACGCAATAAAAATTTATCTTTTTATTTGTTTTTTGCTCACTTGTTGCTAGCTATCATCCTACTGTGACAGCAACAACGCCCCACACAGAGCAAGTGACGGCAGCTAACAGCAGCAGCAGCAGCAGCATCCATATTGCAGCTGGCCTGTTTTTTTTCAATTTTTTCTCTCCTTTTCAAGTCCAACGAAAGTGAAATTGCTGCCGCTCCCCTTTCGGCGTGCTATTTGCCGCTCTCTCTGTCTTTCTGTGTGTGTGTGTGTGGTTGAGGAAATGAAGCAAACATGAAATTGACATAATCAACACACGGCGGCGGGGGCCTCTGCAAATGTCTTTAAAAAAGCATCGGGGAAAAATGACGTAGCTGGCTGGCTGCGTTACAGGTTTTTGTGTCGCCTTGTTGTTGCTGCTGTTGTTGCTGTTGTTGTTTCGGTGTGTGTTCAATGAGCGCTGGTGCGTGTAAATATGTAAGAGTTTGCCTTCAACCGGCTTTTTCGTGCGATTTTAGTTTGTTTTTGCTTTTGTCTTTTTTTTTTTTTTTTGCGCTGGTCAGTTTGGCGTGGCTCATATAGGAAATGAAACTGCCAGATGAAGTAATCGTGGAGTCTCTTGGAATATTACTACAAAACGCAACTTGATGCACACAAAACCATTTGGGTAAACGGTCAATATTAAAAAAAAAGAGACACACCAATTGGTAGACAGAAAGCAGACAAAGGCAGGCAAGGGAAATGTGTACACAGAAATGTTTGAAATGTGTTTCCCCTCCCCCACACACTTGTTTGGGCTGTGGTTCTTGTGTGCATGTATTTAATTTCTTAATTTTCAATTCTTTATTTTTATTGTTTTCTTGACATTTCTGAGCTTGAGCATTAATAAAATAATTAAGCAATTTATGTAACTATTTTTTTAGGCTTTTGTGTTTAGTCATTATGGTTGGGAAAATTTTTAGATGAGCTTTTAGAATTTATAATGAAATAAATTGACATAATTATTTTTTTTCTTAATTCTTGAGGTCATAGGTTTTTGTTTGAAAAAATTGTGTCACTTTTGGTTGCAAGCCTCGAAAAAAAGGTATTTTGAATCGAACTCTTTTTTAAAATTTTTTTTGGTCCAGTTCAGGTTCTGTTTTTGGCCATAGAAAATTGTGTGTTGCTACGGTGCGGGTTCGGTTCCGACTTCCCAAAAATCTAGCAGTCTCCGTCTCTGAAGCAGTTCGACTCCGATCTGGTTAACAACTCTGATAAAAACCCTCACTTTTGTGGTAAGTCGAACTATTTTTAAGCGTCTTTGGAAAAACTATCAAAAATATTTGTTTTAGTTAAAAACTGTGGTTTTAATAACCGTTCAGATAGGCTGAAAATCAATATGCCAACTGTTTTTTAATAAATTTCCAAGCTAACCCTGGTCAATTTAACTAGGTTCTGAAGACTATATTTCTAATCCAATTATCCCTCCTTCCTTTTTGCATAAGCACAATGATCTTATTTTAATTATCATATGGAAAAAGTTTTGCATTGCGTCGATTCGGGACATTGAGTCCTTGGAACCGGACCCTCGAAATTCTTAACCTACTGAACCTAATCCACTATTCTTTGAAAAACGTTCAGAAGAGGAAAAATTGGTTTATGTTTTAAGAGTTCTTTACTAAATTAATCATACGACACGTACACCGAACCATAATTGTACCAACTAAAAGCGGGCTGCTTGTCTTCTAGATAGCACTATCTGTCACATGAAGTAAAATAAGTCAGAGTAAATTCTAAGTTTATTTGAGGCTGACATAGATCACTTGTCTTGGAGATGAAAAACCGGTTAAACCCTAGACGAGATTTACAAATAAAATGACCGACTTAAACTGTTAAATGAGTTGGTTTGGTTTGAAAAATTCTTTTAAACTTTTATTTTGATTACATTAAATTAATGTTCTCCGATTCTTACCATTCAATTTTTGGTAATTCGATTAATAATCTTGCCTAATAAATAAGTCCAGAAGGTTCGAAACTTCAGTCTAAAAATTAAAAATAAACCTGATCTGCCTGCAAGTAAAAGAAGCATATGCCCATATGGAAAACCCCTATCTCTTACCATCTCTGAGACCTCCTTGCTTATTTCAAGTATCCTACTAGATACTACATAGAGAAAAAATAGAATATATTAAAAAAATATGATAATATTATACTGGATTTATCTTAAATATCCTTTTAATCATCCAACGGAGCTGATTATCATCCAATGGATATGATAAATGATCAATCGTTGAATGATTAAAAGGATTTAAAAAATATATCCAGTCCAAATGGATCCTTTTTTGATCTTTATTTTCTGTGTACTTGAAAAAAATCAAAATGTTATCGAAAGCACGTTTGAAACTTAAACAAAATAGATTTCAAACCACAAACACATTTGTGCCTGATACAGTAAAGGAAGTGTTCCCCAAGAAGAGGAGCGGAAAATATGGCTGCTGTCTCTTTTTGGCTCCTGCCAATAAATGACTTTGGCTAACATTTGCCAAATGTGTTGGGCCCTCAGGAGCTATGGCTAAGGTAACATTGGCCGTGTTCAGCAGTTTAGCTTAAACTCTTGTTCCCATTTTCTACTATCTTGCTGCTGAACTCCAGTGAAACGGTATCATGATAGCCAGTTTGGGGTATTCAAGCGATGCTGCAACCACGAGTTATTATTGTATATCTCTCTCTGGTATTCACACCCTAACCCTATTAATTGGATCCGTATTTGGGTTCAAGAAGAGCTCGAATAACAAAACTAAATCCAATCTGAGTGTTTTAAAAAACGCCAGCTTCAATTAACAATCAAGCTAACCCGAGCTAAAGACAAGATCAATTCGACAATTCCGGTCTTGAAAACCCCCTTTCCCTATACTGGGTTGGGCAATATTAGTTCAGGATTGTTAGATTATTTTTTCTGTGTCTTTCATTATTTTCAGAGCCAGTTTCAAAATGAGTACTTCCTTAGAAGGCAGGAACTCTTGTGTGGCTATAGGGCGTATATAGTACCCGGTTCAACACGACGGACCCAGAGTGATGCTGGCTTATTGCTTCCCAAGTCAACTCACATCTCCCCATTAGTAACCCCCCGTAACAGAGCGATGCATCCGCAAGCTGCTGGCTAACGTGAGCGGCAATTTCACCCTAGCACAAATAGGGGCTTGGTACCCGATTCTTGTTAACAAAAATCCATCAATGAAAACTGTCAAAACAATGCTTCGGATACTGGCTGATATACCACAATATATCTAATAAGAAAACGGATTCACGGCACTTAATTCGCTTACAAATTTGTACAAAATAATGATTTTATTTTAAAGAATTTAATCGATAATTGGGGAAATGGAAATGATTTAGTTCTTGCATACTTTGTTAAAGATTTTCCCATAATATTGGTTTAGAATAGTAGAGAAATGGTTTAAAAATTTGTTTTAATTAAACAGACATTGTTTAATTTTTGATTCGATTGCAATGTTAATTTAGAGTAGCATTTCATTCGTGACACAAGCAACAGTGGCTTTTTCCACTTTTTACTTTATTTATTTGCTTAACGCTTGTGAGTTGTAGTTTAATATATAAACCAACAAATCTTTTAATTGAAATTATAGTTATTGTTCGTACCAAGCCATGGCAAAACCAAGTGTCACTTATATTTGTCCATTTCAAAAGTCCACGTTTAAGTTACATATGTTTAAATATTTTTGTGAATTTTATTTGAATTTTTTCTCAATTTACAAAATTTCAACTTGCTGCTAAAACTTTCACTTGAACACTCATTCATGAACTATTTTTAATAGTAGGTATAATTCATTTGATTTGATTTCATTACACACTTTTCTTGCACTTTTTACATAAACAATCATGCAACACATTTTGAACAATTTCAACTGGTCGCTTCACACAAAAAATTTGCTCAATTTTTCTTTTATAATTTGCTTTAATTATTTTTTATAGCCCGCAAATTGGTTGGGCAAATTTTTGGGTAGCCCAATTTTTCTTTTTTTGTATATTTTTACACATGACAACACAAAGCATAAATACAAATAACAAGATGAGCATCAATTTTACCGTTATATTGCCGCTTTTGCGGTTTTTATTTTGATTTGATTTTCTTTACTTTTTTTTTTTTGGCAAACTTTTCAATAATAATTTTTGATTTTGCCGCTCCGTGGCATAACACAAAATAAAACAAAAGCAAACAAGCAAATAAAAACACACTTAAATTTTCGTTTTGTTTAGCTCTGCGCCTGCGTCACATGTACCCGTCCAACACAACGTTTTCCGTGCGTCCGCTTTGAGCGCCTGTCGTGTGCAAACTGAGCGATGTTAAGCACGGAGCGCATGACAAAACACAAAACTTGCGGCGGAGAGACTGCGAGACTGAGAGACAGAGCGAGCGCGGGAGAAAAAGCTTTACATCAGATTGGGGGGAGGAGCTTTTTTGGGGCCTGCTGTCGGCTAATTGCTGGCCACTAAGTGAGTGTGAATTTATGCGGCAGAATATTAAAAGTAAATTTAAACAAAAAACATATTGAACAAGGGCGAAATATATATTCCAGATCGGGACCTTGCCACAGTGACTTTCGAACAACTCGCTCGCTTTGAGGATGACCTCACACCAAATTCAAAAGTCAACTGATGCCGGCAGGTTATTATATTTACTAGCAACTGCTAAATCCCAAATTGTTAATTGAATTAGCAACTGACACAAGCCGACTGGTAATTAATATTTAATTTGCTAATTTTTTATTTTGACGACCGACTACCGTGGCACGCTCAGCTAAGCGAATCATTGAGCTGACCCCCTCTTTGATCTTCGAGTTCTTGACAAAATTGGTGGGTAAACGAAGAACCACTTGTGCAATGTGCCAATAACTTGATGTCACTCGAAGCATCGAACATATTTTATGATGTGCTAAATTAGCCATAAAAGTTATATGGCTAGATACGTAACCAGTATATGGTAATATCAATATACAAGATAAACTTTGAGCTATGCTAAACATAGGCAAATTAATTAAATGCTTAATAGAAATGTTTCTTAACTTGCTTATGTAATTTGCATAAATAATTATAGCACATGTGATGCATTCTTTTATGGAGAATACTTGATAGAAATAAGCAGAAAAGTACTTGCCAAGTTTGAAGATATTACCACTGGAGAGTACAAAGAATTTCTTACTGAAACTATATAATAAAATCATAAAAAACGAGAGCGTAAGTTAAAGTCGGCCCTGCCCGACTTCGAAATACCCGTTACTCAGCTCAGCTCGGATAAGTATGCAACATTTTTTTTAACTAGGCCATTTATTATCCGATCCTTTTGAAAATTTGTGAGATTGTAGATATTGGCCACATAGACTACACTGCTAAATCTGATCTCGATATCTTAAAAATTGTGGGAGTTATTCAATATTTTTTATTGTGGGGGCGGGAGGGGGCGTGGCCGAAATTTGAAACAAACTTGATCTGCCTACAGACAATACAAGCTTACGTATAAAATTTGGTTGCTCTAGCTCTTCTAGTCTCTGAGATCTAGGTGTTCATACAGACGGACGGACGGACGGACGGACGGACAGACGGACATGGCTATATCGACTCGGCTGTTGATGCTGATGAAGAATATATATACTTTATGATATCGGAGATGCTTCCTTCTGCCTGTTACATACATTTGCACGACTTTAGTATACCCTTTTTACTCTACGAGTAACGGGTATAAAAATGTAGTAAAATATCGATATTTTGGGCCAATGGTTCTTCATGTTCTGATATATGTGATTTTAGGAATTAGATGCAAATTTCAATATTTTTACTTTGTCCCACAAGCAAGAGCTTTTTCAAGAACTTCATGAAGTTAGCTTCACCGTGTACGACGGGTTTTACACTGTGAAGTTTGCTTCATGATGTTTTTCTAAATGGCTCATGCTTGTGGGAAAGAGATGTAGTGAAGTCGCTTGCCCTCTACACCTCTTTGCTACAAACGAAAGCTTTTTCAAGAACTTCATGAAGTTTGCTTCACCGCGTAAATCCAGTCTAAGTCCCGTCTTACTGGGGTAGTAGATGCTCTTAATCAGAACCTGCACTCACCGCAGTCAGAAAATTTTTTGGGCTTCTAAGCTTAAACTTTAGAGAAAACGGTTAAGCATTAACTCATGTTAGGCTTGCTTAAAAATGGTTTGGAAAACTACTTGAATAGTACAACTATTTCACGTTTTCTTGAATTTTCTTAAATAACTATGTGGATCTTATCGCCAACAAAGACTTGCAAGACTTCTGCCAAAGTTACAAAATGTTGATTTGAAACCGGAAGGGGAAGTCTATCGAAGACGGAACGAGTAGGTTTATACGTTGAATCGACGACCTGTCCAATTAGTAAGGCCTGCATATATTTTTTATGACCAATTTCCGGCTAGTTTGTAAATACTTTAAGTGAAAGAATTCTGGGAGCAGGGCTGATAGCATTTATAATAAGTTGGCTTTGTTTTAGGCTGATGATATTGAGCATCTCTTGCACTTCATCGTCCGGTTGACAAACTAATCAAAAGGCAATAGCTAAAACTTTGTTATAGATAATTTGTGTTGGACCTTACCACAATCTTGAGTTTGGAACAGTTTCAGGTTCAATTATTGTTATACACTGGATTCGGTTGTGGTGCAGCGGGTAGTGTGTGTGTCTGCTGTAAAAGAGTTAGTGGTTTCGATCCCATCTTGGTGGGAATTTTAATGAAAAGGTGATTTCTATTAAAACTTACACACCCGGTCACCTTCACAAGTTATGGGCGCCAGCTCTGAGGTCCCTTTTTCTTGTGCGAAAACTAGAAGTACACAAGCCAAGAGATTGGAAGAAGCTCGGCTTGGCCTTTTGGGGCTATAAAGTAAATTATATAATGTTCGGTTTACAGTGAATAATATTTTGGAATTTCAAGCACGAGCCGGTTCGGTTTAAAACTGCTTTGCACCTCTGGATTCGATGCTAAGTAACTTATGAGGGCAGGGATGAAAACTGTCTGTGAACCGAACCGAACTGAACGAAATCGAGCCGCCAACTAAAGCTAATAAACCGTACAGAAAACCGAATAGGCGTTCCTTCGAAAATTCTGAACCGAACCGTAAGCTGTATATAAACCCGATTCGGTTCAGTTCTTATCACTGATGAGTTTTAAGATTGATAGAGTTTGGCTTGAGACAATGATACTCCATAATTTGGGAATTGTAGTCAATATCGTAAAATACGATCGGGCTATCGCGATATATTGGTGAAAAAAAAAACAAATGACCCATAAATCAATCTCAAACGTTAATAAAAATAGGAAATGTCCAGATATTCTTGAGCGAAGCAGTTAAAGATTTATTCGAAGCGATTTTTGAATCCTGAAGGGCTTCAATTTACTCATCGAGAAATTCCATCACAAAATCGTATTAGATTTTTTCCCCTTCATTGCGTCTTTGTTATCTCTAAAGGATTTCAAATAAGAGGAAAAGAGGAAAACAATATTATGCAACTTCAGTTGGAAATATGCAAATTTTACTCAAAATAGAATACGATATACTGAATATTTCTGCCTTACACAGATCTTACCCAGTGATGACAGATTAACAAATGTTTGGAATACTTTTCTTTAACACACAATGATTATGATGAACCCATCATTACCATTCACTTAGTTAACCATTTGTTATTACCCACAATCTCATCATATTTAATGCACTCTCATTGCGCCTCCATGGATCGTCCATTCCGTCGTGTTCACCTTGAACTTGAAGCGGAGTGCAAGATTGTTGGATGCTTGGCCACTTCAATTATACTCACTTAACCTGGCCCTTTCCCTTTCCGATTTGGTGGCTGGCTGCTTTTGCGTTGACAGCTGGTGGCTGCTAAGTTATGAATGCTTTTAGTAATGTGAGTCAGTCGAGCAAGTTGGCAAAAATAAAAGCGCACAGAGCGCGTGTTGGAAATAGTGATTTTCTGGCCAACAGACCAACGACCGTCCTCGGCAAGCTTTATACATTCCAGCGTTTTCAGACGGCGACACATCCGTATGGCATTTATTTTTTATTTTATTTATCATTTTATGTGCACAAAAAACTGAAACGGTAGCCGCTTTTTTTGCGTAGCTCAGAAGTTTTATCATGTTGTTGTTGTTGTTGTTGTTGCTGTTGGGTGATTAATTTTATTTTGCTCACTGCAATAAACAAATCAACGCCAACATTTTTGAAAAGGGCATTTTGGCGCTGGTGGCCATTCCCGTCGACAGTCACTGACCGCTTTGACCTTGCCTGCCAATTTTAGTTAAATTATCTTTGCGGTAGCAGCTGCTTCGGGATGCTGAGGAAAAGAATACCGCAAATTGAAGTTCAATCAGTTTTATCGCATACCAAGGTGACGCATTTTAACATATAAATGGGAACTGGAACAAAAGACTTAGGCAACGAACTTGAAGTGATGAAGCGCTTAAAACAGGTGTTCGAATTAAACGCTGGGAATGCTGCGGTGCGTTCAATTTACAATTAATCAAAAGTGATGGAACTTATTCGAAATAACACATTCTGGGCTAACCAAGTCTTTTGGTACAAAAGCGCTGCACATTTGTCGGAACCGCCCGGATCGTTCGAAAAACTAGTTCAAGTGAAAAAACTTTTTTGTTTTTCATGCAAACGTCTCCAAACTTTAAATTTCTTAGTTTGCTTAGCATTCCCATGATTCTGCCAAGTTTGGTCGATATCGGACATCTATATAGTATAGCTGCCATAGAAAAGTAAGGTTAGAAAAATAGTCTTGGTAAGAAAAACTTGTTTGTTTCCAATGTAAGCCTCTTTAAAATTGGCATATGTATATTTTATAAGCTTTCACATAATTCTTCTCAGTTTGGTCCAAATCGGATGACTATAACATATAACTGCCATAGGAATGATCGGTCGAGAAACTAGTTTTAGTAAGAAAAACTTTTTGGTTTTTAAAGAAAAAGCCTCCAAACTTTGTATTCCTTAGTTTCCTATGATTTCTCATAATTCCACTAATTTTGGTAGAAATCGGACATCTATATAGTAAAGCTGTCATAGAAAAGTAGTCTAAGTAGTCTGGAAATGTCCTTCAAATTAGTTAGAACGAGAGCGTAATTTAAAGTCGGCCCTGTCCGACTTCGAAATACCAGTTACTCAGGGTAATTATTGTTTAATAACCTCATGCGACTCAGATAAGTATGCAAGGTTTTTTTAATTCTGCCATTTATTATCCGATCTTTATGAAAATTTGTAAGATTGTAGATATTAGCCACATACACTACTCTTCAAAATCGTAGCTCGATATCTAAAAAAAATGTTGGAGATATTCAAATACTTTTTCTATTGTGGCGTGGCCAAAATTTGAAACCATACCAGACAATACTAGTCTACATTTAAAATTTGGTGGCTCTAGCTTTTCTAGTCTCTGAGATCTAGGTGTTCTTAGAGACAGACGGACAGATGGACGGACGGACATACATATATGTATAGCCCTTCCCTAAGAAACTTTTTATCTGACTTTCGGTTAGAGACGGAAGACCTACTGCCTAGCCACTTGTACTGTTGTCCTAATGATACGACTGACGACTGAGAAAAATTGATTGAAAAAATCTACAGAAATGCTTAAAACTATCTTTAAAATCCCCACACAGAAAAAAGGAGATCAAATCGGAAGAAGATCAATTTAAATATCAGGTTTTACCCTATAATATAAGTATTTTCATATCAGAATGATACTTTTTATACTCTGTACCGTAGGTACATAGAATATTATAAGTTTGTGCAAAAGTATGTAACATCCAGAAGGAAGCATCTCCGACCCCATAAAGTATATATATTCTTGATCAGCATCAACAGCCGAGTCGATATAGCCATGTCCGTCTGTCCGTCCGTCTGTCTGTCCGTATGAACGCACAGATCTCAGAGATGGTAAGAGATAGAGGTTTGACATGTATGGGACATATGCTTCTTATGTCTGCAGGCAGATCAAGTTTATTTTCAATTTTGGCCACGCCCCCTCCCGCCCCCGCAATTTAGAAAAAACGTCATATCTCCCACAGTTTTGAAGATAGATGGCTTGTTCCTTCTGGACATATTTAGTTATTAGAATAACTTATCGATCCGGGAATTTTATTAACGTAAAAAGTCAGCGCATTATATAGTGTTGTGCACATTAAGTGTTGCTTACTTGGATCAAAATCTGTTTGCAAAATCCGCTGTCTAATAATGATACTAAATATTGTGATTTTTCTTTTCTGTGCACCAAAATTAGAATCAGTTTTTTAAGATTCTCCGCTCCAAACATATCTTAAGTTATCTTTGGAACTTTGGAATTGTATTTCACAGTACGTTATATTTTGAATAGTTCCATGTGATGTGTTCTACAAATCACTTTCGAATTGAAATCGACACAATTCCCAAACAGTTTGGGTCGTTTATACATAGATAAACTTTTATAAAAAACATCAAATTTGTGAGTCATATCCATTGGTAAGTTTTAGTTTAAACCCATGAGCCGGAGCTCCCTCCCTGGTCGTGGGTTCGATCCCGCCTTGGTTCATCTAATGAAAATGATTTTCCTTTAAAAATCTTACTACCGTTCGGATTCGTCATTAAATTTAGGACCCATTCTCTTGTGCGAAAATTGGAAGCAAACAAGCGAAGAGCTTCACAATTAGCTTTGTCCTTAAGCCTTTTGGCTATTGCCTGCTTTAAATACACAAAAAATTTGATTACTTGCTGAAATAACAAATGACAAAAACTATAATAAACTAGTTTTTGTTTTCCTCTTGTTACCTACTTGCCACATTTATTGTATATTATGGCCATTCATTACTCTTTGGCCCACTAATTACTGTCATTACACACACACACACACAATATGGCGACCAAATGGCTTCCTCATGTCAAGATTCTATATTATAATGCAGCAATCACGAATCGAGCAGCTCGAGATTAGTTATGTCGTTATTATATGGTCATAAGCGGCACAGTTCAAGCCCCGAGTTCAAGAACCAACTATCTGGAGGCAGTTCACAATGACAGTAGCCAAAGGTGGGGTGGGCTGTGAGGAAAACTTGAGGCAGCTGCTCACTGAGGCGTTCATTAGGTTTTCTTTTCTTTTGTTATTGTTGTTGCTGCTGCTAATGCTTTGCGCTTAACGCCGCCGCACAAACTACAAATTAAAAATCGTAAAAAAAACAACAAATTGTGTGAAACCTAAAAATGAATGCGCTTTAATACAAATTATATTTGTAGCCTCAGCACAGTGGTTGAAAAATTATGATATGGCAAATATTTTTAAGATTTTTTTTAGGGAATTTTGCTATTTTTGTCCGGTCTGGTCCAAGTTTTTTCTTAATTTATATTAAGTTGTCTAGTTTTGTCAAAATTTAATGACAAATTCTGCAATATTTCACTGTCACTGTACCTTCTGCTTTGACCACGCTTCAAGGGGCGTGGTTGCCATGAAGAACTTGTAGACCTTCTGACCTCAGATTTTCAACATTGTGCTAATTAAAACATTATTCGCCAGCTAACTAGGCCCCGAGGCTACATTCGCCAAAATCGATCAAAATCAAAATTCAAGTGGCCCCTGAAAAAAAAACACTAAAACAAAATACAGTAGAGAGTTACCTGTCAAATAGCCAAACACACGACAACAACAATAACAACAACAATAGCACCAGCTATGGCCAATTGTTGATTATTTGTTTTTACGTTTGTTCCAATTTTGATTGCTCTATCGCCTTTAGCATGCGGGCGCTAATAGTTTTGAACCTGAGACTCGGAATCAATTTTTAAGTAATTTATATGCCAGGGGCAAGGTTAGACCCCCAAGTTTGGGCTGGGCTTATAGTTTTACCAAACTTTAGATTAGATGTTTTTTGTTTTTGCCACAACTTTCAACAGTTTTGATTATTTGCGATAACCACTAAAAACTGGGCCACGCGTGCCTCATCTAACCCATTTGATCTCATTTGTGTCTCGTCGAGTGGGTTAGTTGATTGAACCTTCAGTGTCGGCAGTTTTTGGCTTATTGGGTGGCCCCCCTTACTGGCTGATTGACAATGATTGACAATTAAGTTTCAAATTTTGTCATAAATTTTACATACAGGTAGCAAATATTTTTTATAGAAACATTGGCACAGCTTATTATGGGTAGATGCCAACGTCAAGGTTTACGTTAAGTGTACTTAGGTAGTAGTTGGTGCTGGTGGAATAAGCCCACTTGTTTTCGTTCGACAAGCAGGTCCCGACGGCTGTTAAAGAAGTAACTGAATCAAGTAAAAAGATATATAAAATTCATGGTTCAGTTATTTCCAGATTGAATTTCAAATTCTAAATATCAAAATATTTTGATTGGAAATCTTAAGTATGTTTCGGAATTGAATAAGAAACATTGAAACAGGTTCGGTTCTGATTTCTATGGTCTCTTGAACCGAATTATGAACCGAATCTTCCAAATATAGTATATATTCCACAAATCTGACACCATTTATATGGTAAAATTTAATCAAGAATTACTATTCCCTTTTTTTACAATCTATAATATTTTCAGATTGTTATTTAGTGAAGATTCGTTTTTAAATTACCATCTAAATATGGTGAATTATGAATTTTAGAAGGGGAGAAATAGATGGGAAAATGTCTTAACGAAGCTATGTTCATCTCAGGAAGCTATGTTCGCAGTTTTTAATATGAAGGAAGAACATTTTCCAGGATTATTACTCGCTAAATTTTATTGTAATTAGAAAAACGGTATAAAAATTGCCTGCTTGGATCAAGATTTTTGCTCTTGAATCAAGAGTTTTCATTCTTATCAAACTTCTGACACCAGACATTATAGATCCAATTCTCTATTTCAGTACACTCAGAAAAAATAAGAGAAAAAGTAAAAATTGCATGCTTGGCTCTAGAATGTTTGATGTTAGAAGTTCGAAAAGAATGAAAATTCTTGATTCAACAGCGAAATTCTTGATCCAAGCATGCATTTCTCAAACAGGTTTTCTTGACCCAAGAGCTTCAATACTTGAACCAAATTCAAAATATTCTCAGATCAAGTATGAAAATACTTGAATCAAGTGCTAAGCATACTCAAATCCGAGTTTGCTCATTCTTGAATCAAGCGCATAGTGCATTTTCAAAATCCGAGCTCATCAGCTCATCATTTCTTGTATCAAGAGCTCATCACATTCAAGTGTTAGAGCGTTTACTCTTGAACAGATTCAAAAGTAATTTTTAATTCCAATCATACAACAATTAAAAATCAGATGTTTTTACCTATTTTGTTTAAATTTATTTCACAGAAAATGAATTATTAAGCCATGTAGCAAGTTTTAGCCGGCTCGAGGAGTAGACAACACCAAAAAGCAGCAGCAGTTTATCCCTGTCAGCTGTCCAACGGCCAGCAATGTCACAGCTGTTTGGGAATTCCAAAGCAACATAAGTGCAAAAATCAAGGCGCTCTCCAATTGGTAGTTTCCCCACGCACTCCTCACTAACGCTTTTCTCTCAAATGTGCTTACCCTCCTCTCTCAGTATCTTTACCTCACTCCATTCGGCTAAAAACACTAAGCTGAGAACAAATTTAGCTCGATTTCAAGATCGAATTTCTTAGAAACTTAAGAACGAATAGATTTTTTTCAAGAGCGTTCCTACTTAAACTATTCGTTCTGCATTTTTCTGGGTGTACAGAGGATACAATTGGAAAATTTGAGTACAATCCTTGCCAAAATCAGGCCATGAGCGGCTTTTCGCACTTGAAGTAGAATGTTATTGATTTGAGTTGACAGGTACCGTATTTAAGAAGTAATTACGCACTTGGGTCTTATAAAGGGTGATTTTTTAGCAGCTTTGGGTCGAGTCCTAAACTCAGGCACGAATTCATTGCATTTTTGGAGAGTATTTAAAACCATTCCACTTCTCCAGCAATATTTACTAACAACTCAAAGCTTGCCAGTCAATAATAAATTAATTTGAAATATTTTTGAAATACGTTTTCAATCAGATTTGTTAGCAGCACACTTAGCCACGTCATGATTTCTCTAGCCTTACAGTATTTTTTATTAATCAATTGATTACTCTCTGCATTGGCAACAAGTAAACACAATTTGAAAGAACGAAAAGTACATAAAACCAATTGTTTGGTGCAGCACACAATTCAATTAATTTTCTAACAATTCAAGTTCAAGTTTATTAACCTTAAGGTTAAATGTGCAAAACTCAAGAGATCAAATGGATTAGATTGAGATTGTGCGGTTTTCCAACTTGAAGGTTGGCAAACAATATTTTTGTCGGTTTCATCAAAGAATCGAATGTTATGGGATGGCAATGGATTAGAATGCTTAAATTAATTTGCCAACCAAGTCGGAGACGGAGTAGAGTAGAGGAATGAAAATATATCTTATTTTTTTTTGGAAAATTAAGTAAATTGTTTTGATTTGCAGATTTTTGTATCTTAAGCTGCCTTAATTTACGTATGAGAATATTGGAATGATAAGTTGGAAAATATACTCTTTTATATTTATTGTACAGAATTATGCTTTAAGCAAGTCAAGCACCAGTTTTATCTTCTTTGAAAACTGATTTCATATCTTTGTTTCACATTTCATCATCTTTCATACTTCAGGTAGGTGAATTAATATTTTACAAACTAAGTGAAGAAGTTGGTATCAAGAACTTAGTCCGGTATTGAATGGAACGCCTCAAAAATGTTCTGGTTTGGGTTTTTATAGAGTCCTATATAACCCATCATGAACTAAATCTCTAAAATAAATGATATTCGCCACAAGATCCAAGTCGGACCATCTTTAATTTATAAAATGGTTTGGTGTGAAACGACTTTGAGAGCTAATCTTCGCTCTAAATCCATTTTCTACTTAAATATTTCGTAAAATGAAGTTCCTTATTGAAGGCACATTTTCTCAATGTCCGGTTTAGTCAACCTATCTTGCAGGTTAGCCGTATTTGAGTTATTCAAGCTGTGATTGAAGTAACTGGAGGAACTAACTTAACCGCAGCTTATGCTCCGTTCAAGTTAAACCCGCTAGATCAGTCCCGTTGCAATTATCGATATATTTATCGATAGACAAACAGCTGGCTCCAACATCAACATCAATAATCAAAGCATTAAACACCTCCACGCGATGAATCTGAAATCCAAAGAGGCAGAGCAACGAATAAACATTACGAGAGAGTACAGAGAGAGAGGGCTAAATCAATATTTAACACATTGCTGGGAGTGTGGAATTTATCGATACCGCGTGAAACTGTTGTAGAGAAAACTAAATGCCTTAGGCCCAATTTCTCAAAGTCCGGTTGGTCAACTTGACAGGCAGTTCAACCGAATTTGAGTGTCTCATAATCTATGTGGCGTAACCGGAGGAACAAACTTAAACGCTGCTCATCCACCGGTCAACTTTAACCGCGAGCTCAGCCCCGATGAAATGATCCATATTTTTATCGATATACAAACAGCTGACCGCACACTTGCTTTGTTTATTGAAATGTTTGCTGCAACACAAAATATTTATGAATAATCGAATTTTTCAACTCCACGCAATGGAAATGCAATTCGATGAGGCAGAGCATCGAATTTTAGTCAACTTTTACGCAAAACAATGACCAGCAACAATCAATCGCATTAAAATACAAGCAAACCAAACCGAATCAGCTGTGTACTCGTTCGTTTAGTCAAACAGTATGGTCACACTGAAGCAGCGATAGGCATTTATCGATATCAGGCGAAACTGCTGCAGAGAAAAGCAAATGACTTAACCGCTTGTCATCTTGACGAACAAATCTGACCGGAGGTGGGCCAACCGGAACCTTTGAGAAATCGGGCCTTAACCGATAGTCATCTCAAGCATCAATTTTGTCCGGTGGTTAGTTCCCTGATACTTTTGAGAAATTGATCCTTAGTAGACTGTGACTTAATTTCTGAAAAACGGACTTAAGAATCTCTAAGAAACAAACAAGAACTTTCCGCAAAGTTTGTTAGAGATGTAGTGGTTAGTTTGACAAGTCTGACAAAGCTAACTAAGCTATTAATCTCCATTTAATTAAAAGCGTGTCTTCTCCTTCAACCTGGTACTTTAAGCTTTTAATTTATTATCACAAGAAAAACATAAGCACTTTGGTTACTGCAAAACCCGGAATTCATAAAAATATTCAACTAACTCATAACCACTTTCAAATTTAATGGTTTATTTTTTCAATTAATTTTCCTTTAAAAATATTTATTTTCCCCTCACATTCGATACGTCACTTCATTTTTGGTCAGGCCAAATAAGGAAGTAATCAACGCGAATGTCAATTACACTCACACACACACACACACACATAGGCGAAACGTCATAAATAAAACAAATTGCTTATACGCCATGTAAGCCCCAACAAGTTTCGCCTCTCAAGCTCTTGCCTTGATTTCACAAAATTGTCGAACTACGGTTACGCACAAATTAAAATCATGAAGTTCACATACCAGAAGACAGCACAAATCATTTCAAACTGAAACTGTGGCTAACAAATTACGCGGCTTGCATTTTTTTTATACGTATTGCTCAGGTTTTCGTTTGGTTGCCGCAATCGGGGAAGGTCAAGTGCACGCGTAAATGTGTTTTATATTGTTTTCTTACATTAGTGTCGACTTTTTGTTTAATTATTTTTTAATATTTATTTTTGCTTGTACTTTTGTTGTTGTTGGTTGATGTTGATGTTGATGTGACAGGCGGCACGCAACCTCAACTTGGGTGGTTCTGTGGCTAATTTCAGTTTGGCGCTGCCAGTAAAGCTCAATGAGGGCACTCGAAAGGTTTGACTTGGCCCTGGTGAAGGGCCACATGGCTAAGGGATTTTGCACCAGTTAGTAGAAAATGTTGCTCAAGTAAAGCGAGTTCGGGGTTAAATAAATAAAGATTGAGTACAAATTGAGTTATAATACTTTCTTCTAAAAGTGCTCAAAGGAAAATGCAAATTATTTATAAACAAGTCTGTGTTTTGACACTTTTGTTTTGGAGTGACGGTAAATTTCTTGTTCTTTGGTTAATGCTTGGTCCTTGCGTTTTTCAGACTTCTTTGGTCAGGAGCCTTGTTTTAGAACAAATTTGGAATATCTTTAGAATTTGATGGGCTTAAACCAATAACGTTTTGTGCTTGTTTGAAGTACTCTTAGTGTCTTTCTAGAATGTCTTACAAATAACCTTAAAAAAGAATGTTTAGTACTTATTTTGACAGTTAAACTTGCATGACTTAAGACCATTACAAGCTAAAAGTATGATTTCAAAATGTTGAAAATAGTTTGAAATGTAATTCTTATATCCCGAAGTATTTCGAGATTAAAAAGATCGTACTTGAATCAAGTATTTTCGTATTTACAAAGTTGTTGGCGTATTTTTGAGTTTTTGAGTGTAAAATAACTAATACTTGTATTAAGAATGCGGCTTTCTTAAATTTTCTGGCTCTTTCCAAGTACGAAAAGCTCTAAAATCAAGAACTTTAGCTCTCATTCCAATGAAATTGAATGTCTTTATCCAATTTAAATATGTTTCCTACTTAATTTAATTACTTCCAAGAACAAAATATACCGCAAATTTAAAATACAAAACGCTTTCATGACTTTGTTAGTTAGTAAGCATTATTTAAAGCTTACTTGAAATGCAGTTCATATTTTTTTTATTTCTTGCTTTCAAAAATTAACCAATAAAATTGTCAATTAGACGCACGCGATGTTTAACTAATTGCAACTATCGAATCGAGGGTGCTTGGCCATATTGCAGGTGCCTAACCCATGTTCACCCTGAACTTACGATAATAAAGTAAATACAGATTTAAATCTTCTTAGAAGACAAAGAATGTCTGAATGAATGTGGATAAACAATTGCGCACAGCTGGAAATGACCTTAGCTTGGCTGGCCGGTTCGCTTCAATGATGTTCCAATTAACCAGCCAGCCCCTACTCCTCCTCCTCCTGCCATAACATTGACCTTCATAGAGCACGCTCGAATGCCCTCACGAGGCGATGGCAACTCCAACTTTCTGGTCTTGGTTCTAGTATTTGAAGAACATACAAGCGAGCCGATAAAAATTATGGTAATCCATTAGGCTGTGTACGCTCTTGGCATGTCAATCAATTGGCTCTGCCCAATCCGAACTAAATATGGAGACCTTCCAAAAATTGTTATCAAAATAATGAAATTTCTCAAATTGATATATGCCAACTAAGACATAAAACTTGGATCGTTAAACGATTAGTGATTTATGCCAGCAACCTGCCACAAGCTGACCTTCGGAAGTGGGCCCCATCTTCAATTGTTTGTCTATGTAAATATCTCAACTCTGACCTTCATAATTAGTTATTGTTGGGCCAGCTAATCAAGATCAAGATACGCATACACTGAATATCCGCCTGTCCCCTCCATCTCACGATCTATTTGCCATTAAAGTTGTTGTTGTTTTTTGTATTGTAAAATCGGGTTTTTTTTCTCTCAAGTTGCTCCCGGCGAAAAAAAGTGAAGTGCATTAACAACAAGAGGAAAACATAATTAATAAAAAAAAACTGAAACAATGCCAGTGCTATCCAGTTCCAGTTCGAGTCTAATTGACTAATTGCTATACACATAGGTTTATGTCCGATGTCGCCGAGAATGTAACAATGCAAACTGAAACAAAAACAAAAAACCGAAGGAGAAACGACAAACGAAATTAATTGCAATTATAAAATTGAGAAAATTATGGCATTAATGCATTTATTGCGCACAAGGTAAGACAATGTTGCATAATATTTTCACTTTTTTTTTTGTTTTTTTTTTTGCATGTTGCCATGTTGACCAAGAAAATCAACAGAAAAAAAAACAAGTTTTTTGCTCAAGTCTTTTGTTTCAATCAATAAATCGAAGCTGTAATTGACAATTGAGCGATAGCTAAATACTGATGTATCTATGCCTGTTCAAGTATGTTAAGTGGCTATCAGTTTTGACCTTTTCAGGTTCTGTCAACAGAAATTTTGTATATTTCTATACACTTGTTATATAACAAGTCGTGCAAATGTATGAAACAGGCCAAGAAAAGCATCTGCTATTCTATAAAGCACCTCCGTGACTAAAAGAGTTGGATGAACTAATTTTTGTATTTTGATAATAGTCATAGAAATATACTCTACCAAATTTATAGTATGGATCATTCTTTTCCAATAGTTTCTGAACTTGATATTTTTCATATATGGGCATTTCCACAAAAAGGTCCACCGACACGAAAAAATTAAAAGTAGTTAAAATCACTATATTTTGTCACATTTTCCCAGGGAAACTATTAAACTAAACTAAATTAAGCCAGTAGCAAATTTGCTCATAGCCCGTTTTGAGATTTTCGAACGCATATTCGCGCAATCACAGTTTTTCTCATTTTTATACTTTTATGGCAAGTTTTTTCCTAAAAAATTGCCTCTGGATTTCATTGACTTTTGATATCTAAAACTGTTCTAAGGGTTAAAAAAGTTGGATAAGAGGCTATTTCACACTATGTAATTGCAATTAACTAAGTTTTTGCTTTGCATTAATCAGAAACCACATAAATATCTTGATGGAAAAAATGTCGCGTTCGACATGTCACGTAGCGACACAGATCAATATTTAATGAAAAAAAAAATACAAAAGATTTTCAAATCAAACAAAATACATTTGAAAGAGCAATTCATTGATAAGACATTAAATCAATTTGGGCTTTGTTGGGGCCTCAGGATTCGCTAAACTTTGTTTTTATGTTTGTTGGCAACACTGAATAAATATAAAAGCAAACAACCGATTGCTATATGTTGATCTTGTTCCTTTAATTTGGTCCTGTACAATTTATTTCGACTACTTTTTGAACACAACATCAATCAAGTGGCCGCCTTTATTGGCCACAACAAAATGTGCCCTTTTTGCGGCATTTTCCATCACTTTTTCGAGCGTCTCAGTCGATAAAGTGGCGATTTCGGCACGAATGTTGGCCTTAAGCTCATCAATGGTCTGTGAATCGCTGGCGTAAACCTTGCTTTTTAAATAGCCCCACAAAAAGTAGTCTGGGGCGGTCAAATCTGGAGATCTGGGTGGCCAGTCAATATCGCCTCTTTTTGATACCAGGCGTCCAGGTCACTTTTTGGTCGTGTAAAGGTATTTCATGGATGCGGTGTGGATTTTTCGTGCCCCATATGCGACAATTTTGCTTATTAACACCACCAGAAAGCGTGAAATGGGCCTCATCGGTCATCAAAATTTGTTAGCACAATTGAACGATTATTTTCGATGAACAGCGTCACTATTTCGGCACGTTGTTTTGGTGTGAAGCGTTCCATGGTCAAAATTGTACTAGATTGATGTTTCCAAAACATGTCTAACAAAAGCAATCGGTTGGTAAATGTCAAAGTTATTCAGTGTTGCCATACCGACACTTTATATGGCGCACCCTGTACTCTACCAAATTTAGAATATGGGTCATTGTTTTCCAACAGTTTCTGTACTCAAATTTTTTCATATAAACCAAATTTTGTTTCCAAATTACATCTCAACATGCTCTCCAAAAAGTTATTTGCGGTTGTCTCAAAATTGTTTTTAAATTATGATAGGGATGCAAACCGGCTCTCAAACGAACCGAACCGGCTTCCCTTAAGAATTGCAGAATCAAACCGAAAACCACAAATAAAAACGGTTCGGTTCGGTTGTCTAGCCAATGATAATAATTAATTTGGGAATTTGTATCGTTTCCCTAAGATAATTTTTCTACATTTCGTTCGGCTCTCTACATTCTTACCGATGCCGGAACTTTAAAGGATAACTTCACGAAAATTTAAGAACAAGTAATCCTGCATGTGTTCTGTAATTGCCCTCCGATCTCTTAATATTCATACCATCAATCTATATTCTTTCCTCTAGTGGACAATATTTAGAATTTTCTGTAATACTTCTTCACCTTAATTCAAGCCTAACCAAAAGAGTTTTTATACTTTTCTACTCTAATCTTTTCTAGCCGACATTCTCTGTTTTCAAAGATCACTCCTCAAGAAACTTAAAGACGAATCCTTTGAATCCGGCATAATATATAAGGGACAATCTTCTAGAGTCTTAAAGATATTCAAATGGATTATAGGAATTCAATTAGAAAGAGTGCAAAAGTAACATGACAATAGAAATCATAATGTACCTGTGTGAACCACTGAACCGAACCGGAACCGCGGTTCAGTCAGCTCCAAAAACCATGTAACGAACCGAACCGGCGGTTCAGAAACTGTGTGAACCACTGAACCGAACCAGTACTTATATTCGAGTGGTTTGCATCCCTGAATTATGAGCAAATAAACAAAATCGGAATATAAAACAAACCGAGGGAAAATAGGTTTATGGTTATTTTAAAATTGCTGACTCACCTTACGTTTATCGGGCAGGTTTCGGATTGATGTTGCTATATACAGGGCGGACCAGCGAGTGTTTGGAGTTTAAACTCTTCATAATTTTACTTTAAAAACTACAAATGTCATTCGGAAAGCGACTAATATTAAGTAAAAACTTTGACATTTTCGAAAGTTGGGAAATATTCAAAACATATTTCCAAAGGGCGAAATTTAAAAAAAAAAACATTTAACAAAAAAAAATGTTCCGAAAACTCAATTTGTGTATCAATTCGTGAAACTGGAATGTTGGTGGATAAGCCAACCCGTGTAAATTGTGCACAAAAAAAACGCATATTGTCGTCGAGAAGCCATTGCACCCACTACGTGTCCATGTTTGGTGCGGATTTTGGTATCGAGGCATCATTGGTCCATTTTTCTTTAAAAATGAAGAAGGTGCCACCTTGACCGTGAATGGTGAGCTCTACCGCGCAATGTTAAGTGATTGGTTCTTCGAGTAAATTGAAGCGGAAGACTTGGACGATATTTGGTTTCAACAAGACGGCGCTACTTGCCGCACAGCGCACGCCACAATCGATCTTATGCGTCTAATCTTTAAAAATCGAATAATCAGCAAACAGCTGACCAGTACAGGGTGACCGTTTCATATTCAGTAACATTTTGCTTTTGTATGGTCACACTACCGACTCAGAGGCCGCTTTTAGAATTTTGAAACAATTCTTGCTGCGAGAAAACTCTCAGCGTCTCCGTACTTAGCTCTAAGCCTAAACCTTCTTCTTCTGCTGGAAAACTATGAAAAATTAACATATACATAATATAATAGCGATAAATTTATGGGTAAGCCTTCCTTTTCACACAACTCAAAAATTCTAATACTGTAAAGTTTTGGGAAACTATCATTTCAAGTCACTTAAAATTTTTGCACTTTTCGATTTTCAGCCCTGATATTTATCCAACTTTCCAAAAATATGAAATCTGTAAAACCAGCAGCTTGACCTTGGAAACATTATGATCCCTGATCCTCCCAGCCTAAAATGCGCGCTTAATATAGATTTTTTCTCATCCAGAGCAACGGAATCCCTTGAATTCCAATTGCCATCAATGATTTCATTTGTATTCTTATGTTAATATAATTTTATAAATTATTATCAATACCGATTATACTTTTCCCCTATCTCGCTTCTCACGTGGCTGGTGCTGGAGTTCGAATAAAATGCTCATAGAATGACTTAGTATAATTGACCATTTCATCTTGCATGGCAGCTGGAACAAAATACGGATTACCCTGTCCACCCTCAATGGTGCCATTGGCCGTATAACGCATATAGCTGGAAACTGTTGTCTCTGGCGGTAAGACGGCGCCATCCTCAATCACACAGCAATCCTTCAAGGTACACCGACGACCCTAAAACAGAGAATTGTGCATGTAACAAAGATTCCTTTGAAAAAACCAATTGGCATTTCTTACAATAATTGCATTCTTGCCTATATAGACAAACGAACCAATGGTGGCTGCCGACACCACCGCGCCCTCGCCTATAAACACATTGTCACCAATATGCATGGGAAAGAAAGCGATGCCTTTGCTGAATTGTTTATATGGCGGTCGTATCACCGAGTTTTTGCTGATCACACAATAACGTCCAGCACGCACATTGGCCAAATCACCGCGTATGATGGCACCGCTCTGGACAATGACTTTGCCATTGAGCACAATGTTCTGGGAGCCACAGAGTACGGTATGTCGGCTCACCTTGTTGCCAGAGGCCTGGAAGAAGAAAACGATGAGATCATTGGGTAAAAGATTTCTTCGCTGGTATGCGTTGTGGGTACTTGCCGTCTCCACGTATTCATCTTTGCTGTAGTAGGTGTCTGGAATTTCCATTTTCTAGATATTTATTTGTAATTGTTATTTCCTTTTTGTCGGCAATAAATCAAGTCAGCTGTTTGCCAGGAATAAGCAAACATAGTGTCATCCCTAAAAGTAACGAGTCAGTATCGATAGCTGACAACTGACTTATCGCTTATCGTGAGGCCATCTCTTTTCACAACACAAAACACAACAATCTTTTACTTAATTTACAAATATAAACCATGGGCGACTACGATTCGGATGAGGAGAAATCGCAAGTGGAGAAATTACGCTATGCCAAGGTGCCACGCGGCATGTTTGTCAGCGGCTGGGACGATGATGCCGATGAACTCATTGAGGAAGACAAAAATCCACAAGGTAAACTACTAAATCTTTACCCCAAATCCATGTCTTTCCATTTCTCACTTGTCTTTTCCTGGGCCAGCCAGCATTGAGCGCATGATTCTATGGGCTGTCAATGAGAACCGCATCAGTGAAGTGCGTGAAATCCTTAAACTTGATGCCGACTCGGTGAATGCCAGAGACAGTGATGGCTACTCCCCACTGCACCGTGCCTGCTACAACAATTTCATAGACATAGCCAAACTGCTGCTGCAATATAAAGCTCAGCCCAATGCCCGCACTGAGCTGGGCTGGACGCCATTGCACTCGGCCTGCAAATGGAATAATGCGGATTGTGCCCAACTATTGCTGCAGTTCGGTGCCGATGTGAATGCCGAGTCGGATGGTCAACAGACACCGTTACATATAACAGCCACTGTTTCCAATTGCCGGAATACGGCCAGTGTTTTGCTGTTGGATCGTCAGGTGCAGGCGCGTAAGGAGAACAATTCGGAGGAAACGGCAGCGGTTATAGCACGCCGCACCGGTATGAGTTATCCCATCTTTGAGATTGCCCATGAAGCGTACGATTGTGAGACGGGACTTATAGATTAAGATTGTTTAAATGATAGATTATTAAACTTCATTATGATTACAAATAAGCTGTGTTCAAATATATAACATCTCTTCAGGAAAGCTGATTTGAAAACAGCTAAATTGTCAACACTGTAGTTCAGATACCGCGGCCCATCTCTAAGTGCCATCGATAACCAAACAGCTGTTGCGCAAAACACATGCTGGCTAAAAACAACAACAAGCACTTTAAATGCGTTTACTTAATTTTTATCTGAAATTCAACAATTTATTAAAGAAAACCACTGCTAGAGCAACGCCCAGACGCAGCATGGCCTGTAGCCGATTTGAGTATGTCAAGAACTATGAGCAGGATGACAGCATTTTGCCAAATGTGTGGATTGTGATACGAATTGATGGCAAAAAGTTTCACAAATTCTCCAAAACACACGAATTCGAAAAACCCAATGATGAGAGGGGTGAGGGATGAAATATTTAACCATAAAATTATAATCTCACTTTGTTTATATTTGATGGTAGCACTGAACCTAATGAATGCAGCGGCCATAGCGGTGATGCAGGAATTTCGGGATATTGTATTGGCCTACGGCCAGAGCGATGAATACTCCTTTGTGTTCCGCAAGGAGACGGAGGCCTTCAAGCGACGTTCAGCCAAATTGCTAACCTATGTGACCAGTTTGTTCTCGACCAGCTATGTCATGCAGTGGAGTCAGTGGATGGCCCAAGGATTGACATATGCTCCCTGCTTTGATGGACGTGTGGTTCTATACCCCTCGGATGAGAATCTAAGGGATTATTTGAGCTGGCGACAGGCGGATGTGCATGTGAATAATCTGTATAACACCGCATTTTGGAAATTGGTTTTGGAGCGTGGTCTAAGCAATCAAGAGGCCGAGGAGCGACTGAGGGGAACATTTTCAGCAGACAAAAATGAATTGTTATTCCAGGAATTTGGCTTAAACTACAATAATATGCCCGCCATGTTTAGAAAAGGCACCATTTTACTAAGGAAACGTCTGGTTCAAGCTGGAGCAGAGGGTAGGCAGGTAGTGGTGCCGCTGCATGAGGATCTCATCTCCACACAATTCTGGAAAGCTCACCCAGAACTGCTGGGCAGGTACAAACCGGGTCAGTACGAGGCTCCCTCAGACTTAAGCCGCTTGATAAACCAGCAATTGAGCCTGGATGATGTGAAACAGCAGATCAAGATTAGCTGATAGTTATCACTTAAATTTATTTTAATAATAAAGTTGATCTTTGCTTCAATAATCCTCCTCATCGTCATCATCATCATCTTCACTGGGCTTGGAAGCTTCATTAACCGCTGCCGTTTGTGGCCTCTGATGTAACATGGCCGCCGCCTGCATGCTCATCCACTGCTGTTGCTCCTCCCGTGCCTGTTCCTCGCGTGCCTTCGCAAACAATTCCTGTTGCTGGCGCAGCAGCTCCTCCTCCGGTATGCCCAGATTTTCCAGTCTAGTGCTCTGACGTCGTCTTTTGGCCGCCACCTCTTTGCAGTCGTGCAGCACTGCCTCCGCCTCCTGTTTGTAGTCATGGAAGCCCAAACGTTCCAGTGCCTCTAGGACATGTTCTGCATTGATGGTCTTTTTATTGCGCTGATTGCACACATCGTTGGCCTCCGAGCTGATCAGGTGTATGAATTCCGAGCAGCAGTTGAGAATCAATTCCCGCGATTCGTTGGCCACCCGCACCGTGGGTACCAGTTCCTTAATGATCTTATTGATGCTGGCACGTGGCAGCGTTAGTTCATCATCTTCGGCACTGGGCGGCAGAAGCACTTCTTGTGGATTGGACATGTCAATGGTGGAACGTAAACAAAAACACAGCCGAGATGAACTTGGGGAAAAAAAGAGAATGAAAATGCTTTTCTAAGTAATCGATGTATCGATAAAATTGCATGTGTTGTAAAACTGAGCAGTGTTGGCTATTTAGCTATTTTTAAGCGAGCTGGCTGTTTTACAATTGTTTTTGCGTTTTTTGTTATTCCTTAGGTTAGATTTTATGTTTGTTGTTTGCCAAAATATAAAGGGTTGCTCCAGGCGGCTAAAAGCTGATTTACACTTAGAGTGCGTTATGCGTTAATAGCCAATAATCAGCGTTTTTGTATGGGAACAATCCCGGCCAGAGCTATAAGCTATTTACAGTAAGGGTGCGCTATGCGTTAATAGCCAACAATCAGCTTTTTCCTCACCCCCATGCTCACCTCCAATAGACTATCGTTATCGTACAACGACTATCGCCACCAGCACCAGCGGCCTCAATTTACTGTTGTTTGGCCAACCCTGGGCCAAAATAAAACACACAAGTAAAGTGAGAAAATATGAGCGTTAATTACGAACAAAGCACTACTCAGGAAATTCAGCGAGTTAACCTTTCCGATGAGGAGGACAATGAAGGGCACAACGAAGAAGAGTCCTCGGCCGAGTCAGCCGCCAATACACATGTGGTGGCCCATCACTACAACGAACTGAAGGAGGCCGGTCGCAAGGATCGCCAGAAATCGAAAATCTTCTTCATGCGCAACTTCAACAATTGGATTAAGAGCCAACTGATTAACGAGTACATGGGTCAGATCAAGCATCAAAAACGTGTGGGCGATGCCCTGCGTGTGCTGGACATGTGTTGCGGCAAGGGTGGAGATCTGCTAAAATGGGAGAAGGCTGCCATTTCGCATTTAATTTGCACCGACATAGCCGATGTGTCGGTGGACCAATGCCAGCGCCGGTATCAGGACATGTTGCAGCGAGCGGAGAAATCGAAATTCGCTTGTAAATTCACCGCGGAGTTCTTTGCCTGCGACTCAACGCTGGTGCGTCTGCGCGAACGCTATAAGGATGCCTCCCTGCAGCTGAACCTGGTCTCGTGTCAATTTGCCTTTCACTATTGCTTCGAGTCACTGGCGCAAGCGGATTGCATGGTACGCAATGCAGCCGAGTGCCTGCAGCCGGGTGGTTATTTTATAGCTACCATTCCAGATGCCTATGAGATTATCCGAAGATTACGAAAAGCTGGCCCCGATGCCCGCAGCTTTGGCAACGAGGTGTATAACATTGAATTCGCCTGCGAAACGGAACCGCTGCCACTGTTTGGAGCCAAATATCAATTCCATTTAGAGGGTGTGGTTGATTGTCCCGAGTTTCTGGTGCACTTCCCCACGCTGGTCAAATTGGGCCGAAAATATGGCTTGCAATTGGTGCGTCGTTCAACATTTGCTGATTACTATAAGGAGACACTGTCGCACGGTAAACATCTGTTGCAGCGCATGTCTGGCCTGGAGACTGTACAGGTGCAACGTTGCGCCAACGATGAAGAATATTCGCATGTGAAGAATTTCTATGGCACACAACGCGGACGACCACTGGGGACACTATCCAAATCGGAATGGGAAGCAACAAGTGAGTAGACAAATATTTCTTTATAAGCTAAAGATCGGGAGTCGCTTTGAGCCCGAAAAGTATATTTTCCAGAAAAACAACATGCTTCTAATAGTCCCCAACGTTAAATCGAAGGTCCACATTGCAAAATTCCCTGACTTTCACTTGGTATAACTTCAGTTTTTGAGTGATTTCCGTAGAGTTTCATGAAATTCACTATCCAAAATAGCCCAAGAGCAAGTAAGGAAAAACATGTTTTTAGTACCAGCTCTTTCGAATCATGACTGATTTGGTACTGAGCCCACCTGACGGATTCTATTACTACCACGGTCCAATGGAAACCTTCAGCGTGTTTTCAGTCTTCATATTCGTTGTATGAAATGGAGTACTATGAATTGTTGGCCAAATATATCAATTCAATTTGAAATTCTGTTCTGGACGAAATCATTAAATTCCGATACTTAATTCTCTGTACTAAGATTAGCAAATTTGTTGCAGAAGTGTTTCTACATAGATTGGAGTTCATCTCGAACTCCTTAAATTCTGAATCTGAACCATCTCATTAAGTAATTTTTTCAAGTTATTGTTGGATTTTAGTCTTGAACACTTAACTACTTCTATTTGAGCTGTTTCTAGCAATATGTGACTGACTTTTCGACCTTTATGATAAGAAACCTAGCCATTTTAGTCGGCTTCAGCCGTCATGTCAATCTTTTGCGTAACTTTTAAACAGGAACACAAACGCCACAAGGAGACTGGAAGACTTAACCATCTCTCAGAGATGGTTCGGTGTGTAAGGGACAAAAACTTATTTTATCTGCAGGCAGAGCATTTTTATTTCCCATTTTTGATTTGCCCCTCACGTTATGTCTCTCACAGCATTATATAGTGTTGGGTAAAGGTTGTTCATTTCACTGATCATGTTCACTTGTTCTTTTCTTTAAAGTGAGTCAACTCAGTCATATTTCTCAGTTGTTTAGTTTCTTAGTTGTTGAGTTGATCTCGAGCCAATGTGAATTGAAATGAAAAATATACTTAACTTCTTGTTATGTAAACCCATACGATTTTCCACTGTGCTTGGTTTTAAGATGGCGGCTAAGATTGCTGTGAGAGTTACAAATTAAACTTACATTTCGCCTTTTTATTAACCATTTCGATGGAATGGCTCATAGACATTCTGAATAAAAACAACGGAAGAGACAGCCACAACAGAAGACTGCTTTACACAGAGTTGCCATACAGTCACGAACTAAGTTAGCAGTCACTGATAAGCTCACTGAACAGTTAACTGAAATAGTTACTGAACAAATTTCTGAGATAGTTACATACTTAACAACTCACAGAACAATAGCGACTGAACAAGAGCAAGTGAACAACTCTGACTGAACCAAAATGAACAACTTATGAAGAACATGTTCACTTGCTATGTTTAGTGAACAACTCAATTTTGTTAACTCACTGATGAACAACCCAACATTAATTTACACACAAAATATATCATGATTAATGCCCTTTAAAGTATGCTATGATATACGAAAACATGGTTTAGTCATGTATTTTTTTATAAATGTCTTAACTTCACATTTTCTTGCATACCCATTACTTACCTAACAAACTGGTGTCGATTGTCTATGATGCTGCCATTACTGACTAGCCTTGGCTTTGTTCTAATAGAGAATTACTTAAGGAAATAAAGTTTGCAAATTTTGAAGGACATTAATCACAATTTATTTATTGTGTATAAATGTTGTATCAGAGAGTCTACTCATTATGCAACGTATCATATAATTTTGTGCTTTTCAGCTTAAGTATTAATATTAGATTAATAAGAATCTTATGAGATATTAGACAAGTGAAGCTTTACCATAAACTAGTCTGTTGAGGAATTTTCCAAAGACCCATTGAGTTAGGTGCTTATCTGCTATGCGGACTCTTTTGTCGGAAACCACACTTTTTAGTGCGAAAATGATTCAGCAAACCAAATTCGATATTCCTTAGTTTGACAAAGTAAAATGTACCGACAGTAGTTTATCGTTTCTTAAAGAAAAACCCCGACGCTAGTACTATATTAAGGTAGGTGTTTAGGAAATCATTTTCAAAATTTCGATTTTATTTTTTGTGGCTTAAATCATGCGTTATAATGTTAATACATTCCACTGAAATTTCCAAGCAAAAAAAAAATATATATATTTGAGATATTTTGAGTTTTGTACAGGTAAGTCGGGAGCAAAATCACAAAAAACGAATCTTTAAGTGCGATTATCTCGGAACCACTTTTTTCAACCTGGTGGCACGGATTGCGAGGCCATTTGTTGACCGATTTTCTTATACTTTTTTTAAGTTGCTCATAATACCCGCCGCTTCGGCCTGAACTAGGATATTTTTGATCGGTCCATAAATAGCGGAGTTAGGGCTATTTAAAGGGGTAAAAATAGGTAAATTTTCGAAATTTTGACTTTGAGAACCCCTTACTCCCCTATATATACACCGATCCCAGATATCCTAGTTCAGGCCATAGCCACATCAATTCCCAACAAAACCTCATTTAAAATTTTTGTTTCCAATGACGCGTTCTCTGGGAATCAATGCCACCATGCATCTATGTTTTTAAAAATGGGTCAACTTTGAAGCGGGCTACAACAACCGCTGCAACAACAACAACAATAAAATTTTGAAATTTAGTTTGATCAACTATCTATCGAACAAAAAAAAAAACGCTTGCCGATATGTCTTAAACTTTTCGAGTAATCAATTTTTTCGTAAGCACTTACTTCTGGGCCGTTTTTCCTAAACACCTACCTTAATCAGTATTACTTATCGATCTGCCAAAGGAATGGTAAAGATAGGATAAACTACAGTCGAGTTGGGCAGCACTTTACACAAACTTTATGAGGTACATATGTAGTATACAATAGTCGGGCTTGACTGACTTTCCTTCTTGCTTCGTTTGTAGGTTCGAGATTTCAGAATTCAAATCTCAATATATAGTCTGGTCTACAACAAAGTAAATAAAGGGTCAATATAACAGATTATGTGATGAATTGTTTCAGATTTGTTTTAGCACTTCGTGCGGTTCACCATTTGCTATATGCCGGAATTCTGGGCTCTAACCGGGTCGGTTTGATTAAATCTTCTTCATAATTAAAACTCATGTGAATTTAGTAACTTCAGTACTCAACTCCACAACTCATAAAGTGGACGCTGTGCTTCTTCTCTTCATTAAGGAATACCGAAGGCGCTTGAAATGGATAGGAAAAGAAAAACCAGTGTTGATTTTCTCTAGCACATAAAAGACATTGACCTATAATTTTGCAAAGGGCATAGCCGAATAAGCATACAAAAACTGCCCCCTCTCTAATCAGCACCAAATTTAAATATGTGATAGTCATCAATGAGAACATCACTCTCCTACATTTTTAGTCTAATAGGCGCTATTGGAGTGGAGTTATGAGGGCGGAAAGTTCAATTAAAGAACTGTTTTTTCTCAAGAACGGCTTAACCGATTTGGCTGTGCTAAATATATATTGTAAGTGTTCAGAACACGGTTCATAAAATAATTTTTGCACATTTTTATCAGCAACTCTAAGGAACAAAATATAATATTGAATGTTCCATTAATTTTTGTACGCTGTAAATCATTTGCTACACCTACAGTTTTTCGCTGGATTTTCCATTTGGACATTCCTCAAATCATATAATTTTTGCGATGGCATCAGAAGTTTTTAGCATGGTGAAAATTAATAAAAACATGTAAATAGTTTTGAAATATATTTAATACAATTAAGCACACTGTATCTACTCACACAGCATTGACCGAAATTTCTCCTTTTCCCCTTTTTAGTTCATATACAGTGTGCCTAATATGTCTCATATATGTTTGAAAAATACTAATATCATGTTTTATTGATTTTCATCATGTCGTAGTCATGCGATGTGATTGGAAAAAATACATTGTCTTAGGGACCTCCTAATGGAAAAAACACCAAAAAACTAATGGTATCGCAGTAGAATAACAGACTAAGAAAATTATTTGCAAATTTCAAAAAACATTTTTGGGGCTAAGAATTCTTTTTTGAATTATGTAAAGTTATTTTTGGAATCGCGTTGTGAACACTTACAATATATATTTAGGTCAACCAAATCGGTTAAGCCGTTCTTGAGAAAAAACAGTTTTTCGATTTAACTTTCCACCCTCATAACTCCAGTCCAATAGCGCCTATCAGGGGAGAGTGAGGTTCTCATTGATGGTTATCACATACTTAAATTTGAAGATGATAAGAGAGGGGGCAGTTTTTGTATGCTTATACAGCTATGCCCTCTTATGAAATCTCATATAATATTGTTGCCTTCTCCTTCTATTTGTCTCCGAGCTTCTGCTGGCTTCGATTGCTCGCCTGCTTCGGTATTTGTGCAGATATCAACCTGGCCTGCTGATAACTTTAGTTTTGGAGACTTAATGGCACGTGATCAGCAAAATGTTGCCATCGATTGCTCGCCTGTTCTTAAATCTCTCTAGGCATTCTTTATAAAATCACAATAATTACAATTTTAGAATGTTTGAAGTAACCTTTTACGGTGAGAGCGATGCAGTTTGATCTAAGCCTACTTTGGTCATTTAAAAATTGGGTTATTCTCGCTGTTTAATACCAATTTAAATAGTCTAAGTCAGGAATGTTCAAGAAGAGAGGCTCTCTGACGCTCTCTGTCTCTCTCCGACACTCACTGAAGCATTATTTCGGCAAGCACTCGGCGTGAATTATCGAAAGTCTTCGGCCCCTGAGGGCTATGGGTGAACATCGCTGGTCTAAGTACTATTCCTAGTTATCAATTATCTCTGTGCAAAACTTGATCCAATCCATTGATCCAAACAGATACACTTTCAAATTTATATTGACTTTTCATTTCAAACTAATATTTTATATTTCAAATCTCTCCAATTTCAGCACTTTATTTGGTCTGTGCCTTCAAGAAGTGTAAAAACACATGGGATACCAATGGCAAGCCTTTGTTTGAGTTCGACGACTGAAGCAAGCTGCCGCCAAACCGTTTTACTTGTTTTAACTAAGCGCATTGGGTTTATTTTCAGGTGTCTTCGTAAATTATTAACATTTCTTTTTTTTAACAAATTGATTCTACATCATTATATACTCTATAAAACATGATCAGAAATATATCTCCTAAGCTTAAATGTACATGTTTTTACACACTATAAAATTAAGTTCGAAACAATATTTATATTTACAAATTTTGTTTTAAAGCAAGCAGACGATAATGTGTGTGTGAGAAGTTAACATTTTTAGATAATCAAATTGTAAAAGACATAAATAAATTGGGATAATCAAACAGCCGCCCTCGCAGAACAATCCTTTTTGGCCAAAAAAAAAACCAGTTTCGAAAGCTTTGATAACGAAATTCGAGACTGGAAGGCCAAATGGCTTCCTCAAGGAGAAAGCTTTCGGCATGGCCAACAGAGCGGAGCGCGCACAGCTGTTGCTTTCACAGAAAACGGCGCCTCTGAAGGACAACGGGCAAAGGTTAGTCTTGACGTTTACGTTGCCGGGTCGGGGCTCTCGTAACCAGAGACCCACAGACCTGAACCATGCCATGTCGTGCCGTGCCAGGCATTGAATGCATCAATGAATTATTATAGCTCAAGTGTAAATAAATATTTGATAACGAAACATATATACATACGTATATATACGTGGGATGGGGGCATAAATTACGCCATTGATTGGGTCGAGAGCCAAGTGCCGACGTTTATTGGGTAATCAGTTGGCTCGCTCGCTCGCTCTCTCCCACCGCCACTTCCATGGCCACCCCCAGTTACTTTCTTTGTCTCCTTTTTTTTACAGTCTTTCGTAAGCCCATCTCCAAGTTCTTGTCAGATAATTTCATTATTTAAAGTTTTGCTCATAAAAATAAACTTTGGGTGTAAAGTTTAAATTTGTTTTACACACACACACACACACACACACGTGCTTGCTGGCCTCTGTTGTAAACAACTTGTCTGGGTGTGGGAGCGCCCTGTATGTATGCCATGCGTTTCGCTTAAAGTAGAGCGTGCGTATTTATAAGGCAAACAACAGAAACACAGAACCAGGAGCCAGGAGCCACGTTTACACACACGACTCGCCTTCAGCCTCAGCGTCAGCATCAGCCTCATGTCCATATCCTTCTCCTCGACTCGCTTTTCACTGATTGGCCCTAATGAATCTTTTTGTTACCTCCTCCGTGCTGCCTGTCTGCGCATTGTACCATGCGGTCTATGTAAATTAGTTCACTTTTAAACCCACCTGCTCACCTGGGGGTGAACGAGGCTTAGTGCATCACAATGATTTGTTTAATTTTAAGCGAAAATGTTGGAAAAAAGATGAAAATGTTGCCTGGGCATAACTGGGATGAAAAGAATTCTGGGATGGCACAAAAATATGAAAATCGTTTAGATTTTATACCAATGGATTAAGGTTTAATGTTTTATGACTTGGTTTCCATTTCGAAATTACAATTTAAGTTCTTAAATTTACAAAAAATTGTCATCCCAACTGCAAACTACAGATTGGTTAGCCTGGAAAAGCATTTTGCAAATTGTTTCAACTTTAAAATTCAATTCCGCTCACCTAAGGGTTAAAATGTTTCACACAATGGCCAACCAGGCGGCTGAGTAATGTGCATACGTGACGCTCAACGGACTGCAATGTGTCTATGTATATCAGGATGTATGTCAGTGTGTTGGTGAGCCTTTGGCCAACACAGGTGAGGGCAAGGGAGTGGGTGAAGGCAAGGCGAGGTATACGGTAGGTAATGAGTGGCCTTACATTACGTATACGCAGTGTGTACAGACAAAATACATGCCGCAATGTTTATTTTGCAAGTCTGTCGAGGCAAGCGAGCGAATAAGTGTCCGCGTGTGTGTGTAGATCATAAACTGCACGTGTGTGTGTGTGTGTGTGTGTGTGTATGTAAGCGAAGCTTGTGTTTATTCAACCGCATGGAACAATGTGGTAAACGCATACCAGGCGCATACGGCGCTTTTGCCTTTATGTGTGCTGTGCGCTATGCTAAACTTTTAACAACGATTGCCCCGGGAAGAGATGCGTGGGGTGAGGCTGGGCGCAACAATTTAAAAAGTATACACATTGTGCATATGCCCAAGGACTAGAGCAGCAGAAGCACAATCATGATGCCATTCCGTCGATAGGGATGAGCTGCAGCTCATCGCATGTTAATCTTTTGTGGTTCTTGGCCAAAGAAACTTGAACCCTGTGCATCAATGCATGAGTGATTCACCATTCAGCGTTGTGGTTGTGCCCCCTTACCACCTTAACATGGAACCCGAACCCAATGAATACTCAAACAAGTGAATTTCGCCTAAGACTGCGATGGGGTTGGGGTCGAGGTTAGAAAATTGACTTTCGCATTGTGCTGGTCAAAACTTTCTATTGAGCTTGGTCTACTGATTGTGCGATCTGCGAAATTAATTTAAATGGAAACTTCTATCTGATGGGTGAAGGGGGGGACGACGACGACGACGATGAAAGTGAAGTCAAGATGGGTGAAACGAGACAAAACAAAATACAGTAAATTGTAGAGAAACGATTTTAGTGACTTTAAGTTACAACAAAGAAGAAATAAACAATAATCAACTTGATTTAAACAGCAAAAAACGCCAAGGACGGGAGCCAAAACAGATTCAGGTCACTCGTTTCTCAAAATATAGGTTCAAACGGGTTCTGAAACAACGGTTAGGTTGCGGGAAACGATTCAAATTCCCAAACTAATAAGCATCTTTGGCTGAAGGAAAGCGATACACATCTTAAAACTTGTAAGAAAACTGAACTGCACCGGGCCGTTTTCTTTGTGGCTTTCGGGTCGGCTCTCCTGAAAGGAAGCCGGTTCGGTTCAGAATCGGCGCTATACAACCAAAATCATGCCATTGCCAATGAGCACAAAAAAAAGTAAGATCTTAAAAGCTCCCTTTGAGCTCCCTTTAAACGCATAAAATCGATTCCCTAGGTAATACCCGAGAAGTTGATGACACATGGCCTTTCCTAAGCAGATGTCTAATTCTGAAGAAGCTGATAAAGTTGGATTTCAGTAGGCAGCTTTTCACTGGAGAGGAGGAAGTTAGCATACTCTCTCCTTTATGGGAGAACCAAGTCAACTATTTGAGAAGCTCCCCGACGTGTCGGCCAGAAATTCTGGAGACACTTACGGAAACTAAAGTCATCAAAGTTAGGAGTCTGTTACCCTGTGTTTATACACAACAAAATTATCATGACAAATGCTCTTTAAAGTATGCTATGCTTTATAAAATAACTTATTCAGGAACACAAATTCTTTTATAGTTGGCTGACTACTAACTTATTTTGAATACCTTCAATTAGTCCGTCCATCTTAGTGAATGTAAAGTGCATAACTGAGTCTCAGTTACTTAATTAATCTGAGAATTTTTTATGCCAATGAAAATGACATACTTTTAGGGGCATTTATCATGATATTCTTCTTGTGTACAAACGGGGAATATGTAGTAGTGTTAGATGAACCATTTCCTATAAGCCAGAAAATATTTACTTTGTTCTAGATAAAATATTTTCTAGATTTTAGAAAGGAAAAATGTTTTTAAGTATTAGAGAGGAAGTAAATTTGGACGTAGGAGTACACAAGAAAGCGTAGTAATCTTCTCTCTAAAGGAAATGGTCCTTATATATTTTCTTACTACATTTTTGTTGGTTCAACCAAAGTCTTTTCTCTCGGAAAAACACTTACAAATAAGTAACAATTATTTGTTAAACCTTGTCTGGGATTTGGGGACCACAGGTACACTTCAACATGTAAGGCATCTTGGCGCACTCGATTATATTAAGCATTTGTGTGAGACGTATTTCAGTTGCCCCTTATATACTCCGAGTGCAGGGAGTTCGTACTTGAGAATACAAAGCGTCGTCTTTTTGATATTTTTTTAAGTTTTTAGACGATTTTCTCGATTAATTTGTCTATATTTTAGGACGAATTTCGAAACTGAAAAAAAGAAAGAAATTATCTTTAATATAAGAAATATTAATAATTTTAGGGGGAAAATTTTTTGAAACTGAACAATACAATTTTTGAGTGTAGGTTTCCATTAAAAATGGGAACAGAGGGATCATGAAGCTGTGCGAAAGTATGTAACAAGCAGAAGGAAACATTTCCGACCCTATAAGGTTTATATTCTTGATCAGCATCAACACTCAGAGAAAAAATAGAGAATTTCATATTTGGATCACGAATTAATAGTTCGATAAGAGTGAAAATTCTCGATCCGCGAAATTCTTGATCCAAGTATGAATTTTTGATCCCGGTTTTCTTGATCCAAAAGTTTAAATACTTGATCTAAGAATAATTCAAGATTGCTCATTCTGAAATAAAGAGCTTACAGCATTGTCAAAAACCGAGAATGTTCTTTGTAGTTTAAAGAGCTCAACAGATTCAAGAGTACTCTTAAGTCAAAAGCTTCACAGATTCCAATTTAAAATCGGTTGTTTTTTTCAATGTGTTTAAATTTGATTCATCGACAATTTATTGTTAAACCATGTAGCATGTTTAAGCCGGCTCGAGGAATACACAACACCTCAAAGCAGCATCAGTCTTTGTCTCTCCATGCCATGCCAATGCCATAGCTGGTTGGGAATTCCAAAGCAAAATCAGTGCAAAAATCGAAAGCTTCCCCACACACCCCTCTCACATAAAATACAAAACTGTTAGAGCAGACTCAACGCTATCTCTCAAATGTGCTTGCTTTCCTCTCTCAATTTCTTTACCTCAGTCCCCTTGCCTAAAAGCACCAAGCTGAAAGAAAATTTTACTCGATTTCAAGAGCGAAATTTTAGAAAATTCAAGAATGAATAAATTTTTCTCAAGAGCAGTTGGTGAGCAATATTTGGCATAAATTTCCCTAGTTCAATCTTCGACTTCTTTGGCCTGATGTAGTCATCACAACCTATTTACGGTCAAGGCCTCCGCGACCCGCTTCTGCCACTCTCCTCGGTCTTGAGCGAGCTGCCACCAGTTGGTCACACCAAGTTTCGAGATATCTTTCGTCTTGGTCAACCCATCTCAGCTTGGCTCGTCCCACCCTGGGCGTTTTCCATAAATCTTTCGCAATCCGTTTGTACACCTGTTTTGCTGGAGCTTGGTCATCCATACGAGTAACATGTCCTATCTAACGAAGCCGCTGATGAAGATCAGTGTACCCATGCGAAAATCGTTGCCAACTATTAGAGGTCCAAAAACTCCTCCGAAGAACTTTTCTCTCAAGGCCAATTGCCGACGCCTCCGCTGCTGTTAAGGTCCATGCCTCTGCGCCGTATTGCAGGACTGGGATGATAGGCGACTTGTATAGCGCAATTTTCGTTTTTCGAGAGAGGTCTCTGCTCTTGAACTGCCCACTGAGCCCGTAGTAGCATCGGTTTGCAAGAGTTATACTTCTTCGAAATTCCAGACTGTTGTATTTGTCGCCGGTTATCGTCGTTCCGAGGTAGACAAAATCCTTAACTACCTTGAAGTTGTAGTCTTCCATTGCAACAGATTCTCCAAGACGCGTAGACTCACTGCGCATTGATAATAGGTACAGGGTTGTCCATATTCGACGGACCCATCTGGCAACGCCATAACTTTTGACAGAGATGTCAGATCGCTTAATGACATACCGCGTTTGAAGCGTCAGTCCAAGCAGATTTTTACCATGGAACAATACACGCCACGCGAGCGCTCCGAAATAGTTGAAATTTACATTCAACAGAACAAGTCAATTGTGAAAACTTAACGTGCTTTTAAAAAATTAAAATTTCACATTGAATGGGACCGTAAATAAGCAAAATTGCCGTATTTACGCCACTGAAAATCCTCAGGAGATTCAAGAAGTGCCTCTTCATGACGAAAAAGTCACAGTTTGGTGCGGCGTTAGTGCGAAAACGGTCATTGGGCCGTTTTTGTTCCAAAATGAAAATGGGCATGGCCATGTTACCATCAACCAGGAGCGTTATCGCGACATGATGACCAATTTTGTGATGCCAATTATTCGTCGAAAGCGTATGAGGCAGTTCTGGTTTCAACAAGACGGCGCTCCACCGCACACAAGTCGCATAACAATCGATTTTCTGAAGAAATTGTTTCCGGGCCGTTTGATGTCGAAAAGTGGTGATTTGGACTGGCCACCGCGTTCGCCCGATTTGACGCCGCCTGACTTCTTCTTGTGGGGATATTTGAAGTCGAAGGTTTACGTTAACAGCGTAGAAGAGCTCAAGGACAACATTCGTGAAGAAATAGCCGCTATTCCGGCCGAAATGTTGGCGAAAACGATGGAAAATGCTGCAAAAAGGGCACAATACGCCATCAACGCCAGAGGCGGCCATTTGAGAGATATCATATTCAAAAATTGATGTAAACAAATCTACTTGGAACAAATTAAATGATTAAGATTGCCAACCGCCAAATTTTTATTTTTTTCTTTGATTTTTTTTAAAAAAAACATGGGTCCGTCGAATATGGGCAACCCTGTACTTCGTCTTCTTGTCGCAGTTTTCATTGGTGGAGTATTTTTAAAGGTGGTGGGTACCAATTCAACGCAGCAAACCTATTAGCCCTAAGGAGGGCTCGTCGCTCACGTTAGCCTGCAGCTTTGCGGCTGCATTACTCTGTTACGCGGATTTACTAACGAGGAGGTGTGAGTCGACTTGGGACGCAGTAAGCAAGGATCCCTCTGGGTCCGCCTTGTTGAAGCGGTCGGAGGCTTTCCCTTACTACATACGCCCCCATAACCACAGGAAAGTTCCTGCCTTCCGAGGAAGTTGGTGGGCAATATTTCCTATAAATTTTCCATACACAGAAAAAAAAAGATCCTAAAAAGTATCCATTTGGGAGGGATATGTCTGAAATATACTTTTAATCATCCAAAGGAGCTGAAAAATCATCCCAAGGATCATCATTTTTTATATCTTTGGATGATTTTTAGCTCCGTTGGATGATTAAAAGGATATTTCAGACATATCCTTCCCAAAAGTGTAGCTTAATGCATACCAAAAATGCTAGCATTACTTTAAAACTATACATCCAAGTATCATTTATGATTTCTCCTTGGTTTCGAAAGTAATTCATTTTAGGTAGATTCCCATTTGAGCATTCTATTTTGGGCTGAGATCCTTCTCAATGTTAATTACAAAGTTGTTCATACCGTTGTGCTTATGTGATTCCCATTTAAATTTATTTGATTTCACTTCAAATTAGTCTAGCACAACTCTTGCCATCTGCATAAACAGTGGCCAATAGTTAATATTTGAATTGTTTTGCCATCATTTTGATTTCCCCAGATGATGATGATGAGGATGATGAGGATGATGGGGCTGTGTGTGTTGCATGTTGCTGAAGTAGACCTCAATTATTCAGCTACTTTTGCATGGCTAAATATGCTATATTTATGATGGCATCCTTCAACTTGATTTGTTTTGCGAAAAACTAATTGCAAGGCTGTCAATGATTTATGCATAGGCAATTAGGTACGGAAATGTATCGATTCAAAAATTCAATAAGTGGCAGAGTCAGAGCCTTGATAAGCTCATCAAACATGCAAAGGAAAAAGTTGCTAAGGCTCAAGCTCAAGGCGTGGCATGACAACAATGAAAGTTCAACTGGGTAAGCGGCATAGTGGGTTAAATGACAAGGACTCGGGCGCCCCATTGCCGTACCTGCCGTGCGTGTTTGCATGTAAAGTTAAGTTTTTGCCTTTGAGGGACACATGCAATGCCGCCGGGCCAATAATAAGGGCATTTCGCTTTCAACACAAAAAAGCCGCGACTCGACCAACAGCGTTGCCCTTGGCCAATTGCGGAATGAATTTTGATGTTTTGACTGGCCATTTGACAACTCTATAAAGCCGGTCGAAGGCTGAGCCATAATTACTTCACAAACTTCAGCGGCGAGGACAGCGACGACGGCGAGGACTTGGCAACTGGAAGGCGGAAGCCAGAAAGCTTTGGCCACAAAACACCCAAAGCTTTGCTCAGTCGAAAGCTTTGCCTAGAGACTCGCACGCGAGCCAAAAAAGCAAAAAAAAAAGTGTAAATGTCAGTCATGGAGTTCCAGTCGTCGGATACATGTGGAACACAACGAACACAAAATTGCGCGCCTCGCCCTTAAATTACAAAAAGCAGAAGAAAAAAACACACAGAAATTGTGTATTAAAACTAAATGCTAAAACTACTAAACTCACTTTAAATTAATATTCAAATAAATGGAATTGTTTTTGCATTCAACCAAACGCACAGCAGATAACTAACTAATATAGTAAAATGTATATCTAAACTAAATAAGAAATGCTAAACTAAATCCAAGTGAAAAGAAATTACCTTGAATTAAAATACAACAAATTTAAGTCACAAAAAATTGTAAATCAAGAGAAAAAAGTCAAATAACTTAATAAGCTTAGCTAAAAAGCTCACGCCCCAGCAGAGTCCTTTTTTTTTTGCCTTTCCTAGTTTCCTTTAACCCCCCCCCTCCCCTTTGTATGGCTGGGTGAAAGTGCAACAACCACATCTAATATACAAAAAAAGATAGTACAAAGGAAGAGCATCTAAATCGGCATTGGCATTTGGTATTTCATTAAAATGGATTTAAGCCAATGCCGATGCGCTAAGCTGCATTTGTGCATGGGATTGCGATTGGGATTATCGATTGTAATGCGCAGTCATCATCAAGTAATGTTTAAGCCAAGCCGCAACAGCAGCAGCAGCCACAATAACAACAACAAACATTGAATATTGGCCCTTATGAAACAATTGAAGCAAAGGAGCAGAAACCACCACCAAAATCGTCACAAATTTTTCAACGGCAATACGCAAAGTAAGTGAAGTGAAGTAAGGTCTCGCATCCGCAACCGCATCCCCACCATCAACATCAGCATCATCATCATCATCAGCTTCTCCGTCTCGAGCGTAATTATTCAAACGCGTGTGTGTGGTATTTGAAAACTAGGTCAGCGGAACTGGCTCTGGCTCCGGCTTCTTTGCCCCCCCTGCTGCTGGCCAGGTGTCAACTTGCCAAAAAAAATGCCGTCCAATTTCATCCCTACCCACTGATTAACGCCTTGCAGCGATTATCAGGTTATGCAAAAAAAATTATGTTGCCTACCTTTCGGGGCAGAGACATTTCATATTTCTGTGTCTGTGCGTGTGTATCTACCTCTTACACGCACACACACACACACACACACACTCGCACACCCCCACAGCCTCTGCCATAAAATATATTTGGCATTTTATTTTAGACTGACTGTCAGCCGACACAGTGTGAAAAACATTGAAGCTGTTTATTTATTTACTTATTTGTTTCCTTCGACCCACTCTCTCAATCTCAATTGAAACAAAAGCTTAAAAGCTTTGAAATCAAAACTTAAATAGAAAACAGACAGAAAATCAAATAACTATTAAATTCAAGTTCCATTTATTTTGTTATTTTGGGGGACGCCATTCAATTGAACCAAAGTGATTTGATTGCGAAGTGTGTGCGTGCGTTTGTGTGTGTTTGAGAGAGTAATGGCTGGAACTTTAAGTTAATTTATGGTATTATACCACAACCGACTTCAATTGAACTTTATTGAATTACAGAATTTTGGTTGAGTTCAATATTTGAAGAATTTCTTTAAAAAACCTATTGAAATTTTAGTTTTTATACCCTGTTCCCATTGAAAATGGGGAAAGGGGGATCATGAAGTTGTGCGAATGTATGTAACAGGGAGAAGGAAAATTTTCCGACCCCATAAAGTATATATATTCTTGATCAGCATGAACAGCCGAGTCGATATAGCCATGTCCGTCTGTCCGTCCGTCCGTCTGTCCGTCCGTCCGTCTGTCCGTCTGTCCGTCCGTCCGTCTGTCCGTCTGTCTGTCTGTATGAACGCGTCGATCTCAGAGACTATAAGAGATAGAGCCACAAATTTTTGCACGAAGGTAGATTTATGCTGTACGCAGATCAAGTTTGTTTCAGATTTGAAAAATTCCACCCCGTCCCCCTTTTATCCCCAAAAAACCTAGACCTCCTCTATAAATCCAAGACCTAAAAAGCCGTCAGATACACAATTTTTCAAGTTAGAGCCTCGTGGTTTAGTATACATCAAGCTAGGCCCAATATCTATCTATTCTGAAAAGTACAATCAGATCGGACCAAAAACACCGGAGTTATAAGCGAAACAGTTCAGCTGATAAGAGCAGTTGTTGATCAGGACTAGAAAAGTATTGCCTACATTTAGGATGACATCTTCAAAAATTCAAAAACAAATAAATGAAAATAAATGAACAGGGTATTTTGTGGTCGGGGAACTCAACTGCAGCGCCCTTACTTGTTTTCTGATGTTTTAAGCTAGAAAGAAATGCCACTTTAATGAATTCTTAAATATTATTTCCACCAGGGTCAGGGTAACTTCTGCAAGGGCAAAAATAAGCAAGTGGCTAATATAAAAGTCGATAGTAATTATAGAATCAAGGGTCCTTGGAAAAGTTAAACAGGCTAAGGGGTTCTTTTACCAAGTACTGAATATAACAAATACTAGAATTAAGGCTTGTTTCCAGATGACAGAGAAACTTAGTTCGGCGCAGTACTTTACTAAAAATAGGACTACTTTTATAAGCAAACAGATTTCAAAAAGACTACGTTAACACACACCAAATTATTTATGATTAATGCCGCTCAAAGTATGCAAACTTTATTTCCTTGAGTAATTAGTATCTATTAGATCGAAGCTATTAAAAGTAGAAGCTTTTATCGACACTGCAAGTCCAACCAGTTTGTTGGTCAAGTTATGGGTATACAACAAAATGTTGAGTCAAGACAAGTATAACATAAATACTTAACAAAAAAGGATTATTCTTATTTAAAGTAGCATACTTAAGAGACTATTAAGCATGTGTACATAAACTTAGTAAGAGTTTCTTTTCATGTGAAGTTCCACATAAAAATGTATTTTCTTGCCTTCTGGAAACCAGCCTTGATTAAGTAGCGACTAATCAAAAATTAGTTAAAACCCCCAACATTTCTATTTCCCATTTTTATTATACCCGTTACTCGTAGAGTAAAAAGGGTATACTAAAGTCGTGCGAATGTATGTAACAGGCAGTAGGAAACATCTCCGATATCATTAAGTATATATATTCTTCATCAGCACCAACAGCCGAGTCGATATAGCCATGTCCGTCTGTCCGTCCGTCCGTCTGTATGAACACCTAGATCTCAGAGACTAGAAGAGCTAGAGCAACCAAATTTTAGATGTAAGCTAGTATTGTCTGCAGGCAGATCAAGTTTGTTTCAAATTTTGGCCACGCCCCCTCCCGCCCCCGCAATAAAAAATGTTGAATAACTCCCACAATTTTTAAGATATCGAGCTCAGATTTTGCAGTGTAGTCTATGTGGCCAATATCTACAATCTCACAATTTTCAAAAGTATCGGATAATAAATGGCCGAGTTAAAAAAATATTGCATACTTATCCGAGCCGCATGAAGTTATTAAACACTAACTGAACTGAGTAACGGGTACTTCGAAGTCGGAAACCGATATCGCGTTCGGTTACTGCTAGGATCATTTAAGTCAAATTGTTTCGGTGAACCAATTTCAGTTTGGTTCGGCCACGTTTACAAAACAGTTAAATATACCAATTACATAAACAGAGTAAACAAAATATGTAAAAACTACATAAAAAAATATAGATTTTCTACACGTTTGACAGAGAAGTTCCACCCTTTACCTCTATGTAAGTTTTCTACAAGCCTCATTTAGGGCCCAGCCGAAACCACAACCCTTGTCTGGGGTTCGAACTCCCAGCTCACTTACCTTGTCTCTACAATTTAAACACAAATGCCTACGTCTCATCCCATAAGACTATCAAGCACTCGCGCGGCATTGCCGCAAATCACAGTAATAAAGGAGAGCGACATGCTAAAATGAGCGAAGGGATCAACAAGACGTTTCGTGTAGATTATCTATACGTAGCATTCAGCTTTTAAAATCCTAAGCTTATATTTAGAAAACCTACATGTTCCGGGTGTAGAATAAGTTTCTAAATTAAAAACTTAGCTATTCAGTACTGAATTTCGGCCACACTTTTTACTTAGAACTTCTACACTCGCGTGTAGGCTTCTAATATCTAAAAGTTAATGTAGAAAACCCAAATTTTCATGTGGTATTCAGATTGCTATATGAAAAATATGGAAGTTATTTGGAAATACACTAGTTTTCTCATTTTGTGTATCCTTTGCCTTTGTGCATACTACATAGCTTTTCCATATGCCTCGTTTACTTTATACTCGCTTAAAGCATATCTGTAATAGAACTCAATCCTATGATATTGCAAAGTTTGTAATTACACAGGCCTGTTACAGTTTTTGATACGTTTTACGGAATTTTCAAATGTTCCCTAGCTTCAAAATACGATCTTCATCTAATCTTTATCTTTAGACCCCGGTTTTTGTGTCTTTTCTTAATTGTTGCACTAAAAAAGCTAAAATTTCCCATTTTGGAATGCAATCGAATAAGCATGAAAAATATGTAACACATGTCGAATGCATACAGTATATTCGCTGTTATATTCATAAATTATTCTTTCATCTAGAGCAATATAATTGTTTCCAGAAATTCCGAATTACTATTCGTTATTTCAAAGTGAATTGAAGTGAAATAAAGAGTTCCATTTTGAAGTAGACAATCCAAGGACCAATCCGATTAAAGTGAGTTGTCTTTCTGGCTGTCTACTTTAAGATCGTATCTGTATCGTCAAGTTATGTCTTCAGTTTAGTCTACTGATATCCAAATTGATTTTAGCATCGGTCCAAGTAAGTTTAACCTTTAGTTCTTTCGCTGGAAATATGTCCACCTGCATTTTAATATAGAAATGTTTCATAGCTTGATGCCCTGAATGGTAAATTCGCATTTTATAAGTCTTTGTAGAATGTGGTTTGCCTATCTAATCCCTTTTAAGATCTCAGATTTATTGATTAAGTTGACTTGTGGCTACCATCATAAGCGATGAGATGCCATTCTATTCGAGTTCATTGCATTGGGTTTGATTCACAGAGTAAAGTAAACAAAGTTAAGAAAAGAAATTCTTATAAATCTTTGTTTTTTGAAATTTTTAAATACACCAAAACTGGAGAGGGGCTTGAAACGAGTAGGATGTTCTTTGGAATATGTAGGAAGAAAGGAAAGGATTTGATCATTCTGGGATCAAATCAGTTGATAATAATAATACTTTCTAAGCCCACCGGATTGTCTCATGATTGTAAAACGTGGCATCAATTCTACCTTTTTGGGCTAGGTTCAGGAATATGAAGGATTTTCATGTTTCAATTACGGCTTGGGATCGATTTAAGTCCGAATGGATTGACTTTTAATTGATTGATGAGTATAGTAAACTGATCCATAGTCCTTTTCAATGCACTCGGGATTCACAAAGGTCGTACGAATAATCCATTCTTTGATTGTCAAAACACAAGACATTGGAAATAAATATGCATTTTAAAAATCTGCTTTATTAAACAGTTAAGAAGAAGTTTTTAAAGATTTGATGGTATTTTAAAGTTATGTTTTTAGTTTAACTAAGCAAATTGTTATTTAATAGCCATACAGACAATACTGTTAGATGATTAATGAGTAATGACAGACTCTGGCCAGCATACTAATTTTCAAAAATAGTCACTGAAGTTAGAAATTTCCACTATTTAAGCTTTTTTGCGGTAAATATCAATAAAGTTTGTACCTAGATTTTAATTTTAATTTAACACATTGCTCTCAATTACAGCAAACTTCCTACAAAGGTAAACACACATAAAAGGCCAAGCCACAAAGAGCATGTTTATTTTATAAATATAATTTCTGCACTCGCCGAGCTTTCCAACTGAAATTCCCTCGGACAATTGAAAATGTGTGTTTTGGTGAAAGCTAAAAAAAAAATTCCAAAACTAACCAACCATGATTACTTAACGAAACCGACATTTTTCACTTATTTAAATTAAATATAATTTAATACAAGCACGCTTTGAGTAAATGTATAAACGTTTTTTTCTTATTAAATTCACGAATTTCCATAAATTGAAAGGCAAATTCTTTTTGGCATATTCCAACTATGTCTGAGAGCTTCTCCACCCACAAAACTCTCAACATCCAAGTCATATCTCATATATGCCGCCTGCGTTGCCATTCCTACGACAAAAAGTGTATAAAATGCTTACGTTGCCGTAAGCGAGCCCGGCTCCTCACCCCACCACAATAGGAAGTTTTCTAACTTTTCTGGCTAAATGTTGTTTTTTTTTTTGGTTGAAAGTGCTCAAAATAGAAAGGAATGATTTAAATTTATTATGTGTGGGTATATAGTAAAGGGAAGAAAGGTTTATGGCCTTGCCCTTTGAAGTTTAACGGAAACGCTGGACATCTAATAAATAAGTGCTTAATGTTAAAAGCTTTTACATAGCCGGTTACCTTCGCCAGCTATTGGTGTAGAAATTCAAATCATGTAAGAGCCAAGAGCCATGGATGAATTTAGCTACATCGCTTCCCAAAATATGAGAGATTTGACTGGAACCTAAAGACATTTCTAGTTCACCGGGGAATTGGTGGAAAGTTGAGAAGTAGATTAGCTGAGTTCTCATTTGAGTTTTTTGACTGCTTACTTACAGTAGTCTTGGTTTGTTAATGAGTGAGTGGACAAAAAAGAGTTAAGTGAAACTATGTTCTTCTTAAAATTGTTCAGTGAGTCTAGTTCAGTCTTTTTTGCTGAGTAAGTGGTTCAGTAAGACGTGTTTGATAGCTCCTGTTCTTGGCCAGTAAAGAAAGGTTTAAAATTAGTTTGAATGATCGCTAGTCGTTACAATGCTCTAAGGATACTTTACTGAAACTAAATAACTGAGCAACTCAGCACTTTGATTCAGTTGATTCACTTTTGAAGAACAATTGAAAATGTTCAATGAAATAAACAACTTTTACCCAACACTACTAAAGTTTCTGGTATTGTATGTGCCCTATTTTATATGTACACTGGTAAAACGATTCGCCCTGAAAACTAGAAATTCTCCTATGAAATCCGTCTTAAGGCGATTCACCCTAAAATTAAGTAAACTTTTTCTCATTTATGGAAAATTTTCTGAAACTTTGAAAGTTTTCTATAAATGAGAAAATATTTTTCTTAATTTTAGGGTGAATCGTCTTAGGACGGATTTCATAGGAGAATTTCTAGTTTTTATGGCGAATGTTTTATGAGTGTACAGGGTTGGCCTTATTCGACGGACACATGTTTTTTTTTAAATATCAAAGAAAAACTGAATTTTCTGTTTTGGACGTCATAAAAGAACTTTAAGTGGGTTCAAGCAGATTTGTTTACATAACTTTTCGATATGATATCACGTTTTAAAAGAGATGGTTGCCCTGAGCGGCTACGGCGTATTCGGCCCGTTTGGCTGCTGTTTTAATGGTTTTTTGAAAGCATTTCGACCGGAATGGTGACTATTTCCTGACGGATATTGTTTTAAGGTGATGTTCACCCAAAGCCCCCAGGGGCCGAACACTTTCGGTAATTCACGCCGAAAGCTTGCCGAAGTAATGCTTCAGTGAGTGTCGGAGAGAGACAGAGAACGTCAGAGAGCCTCTCTTCTTGAACATCGCTGATCTAAACCTTTGATTTCAAATGGCTCCACAAAAATCTAATTTGGTGAGCGCAGCGACCCGTTAAAATGATTTTTCCTCATCTTCAGCCTTTTCAATGACCCATTCCAATCGACAATCGGTTCGTCGTGGCGTGTACTGTTCCATGCGGACTCTTCAAACGCGCTATGTAATTAGTCGATCTGGCATCGCTGTCAAAAGTTATAGTGTTACCAGATGGGTACGTCGAATATGGCCAACCCTGTATTATAGTTAGTATCAAATCTTCCCATTTCATCGCTTCAGGGTATATTTGGACTAGCTGCAAAAAGAGAGGCCAAAAAGTATCATGTTGCAAAAATTACCTTGTAGTGCCTTTGCTTGTTTTGAGGCCGTTTGTGTTTATAAATGTTCAGCTCAAATGCTTGAATTAGGATTGGCCTGTATTGGATTCACCCGGTTTAAGCTGTTTATAGTAAGCAACGCCCACCAAATACATATATGACCTTGCTGCCTTGAATATTCTGCTTTGTGCGATGTTCTTGGCATTTGGCCGTATGATTTCTTGCCCTTGGGATTGTCATTATGAAACTATATTTTATCACTAATCAAAATTCGATTCAACAATCCGTTTCTTTTTTGCCGTTGTCCCGAAAATTGTCATTTGGTGGCACAGAAGCACACTAGATCTATTTTGTTTACACTTCAGCAAAACTACACATACTGAAAAAGAAAGCCCAATGATAAGGCTTTGCAACATTGTCCGATTTCCTTTAATATAAATTCATTAAAACTGCTTATTACTAGTAATATAAGTGTTAACTTTTGTCATAGGTTCTACTTTGTTACATATTCAAAACAAAAACTAATTAGAAATCCGAGATTTTCGGAATCACTTCCTAACGACACTTTGATCCATTGAGAAGACCCCCACTTTGTGCCCAAAAATATGCTAAAATTGGCCATAGTACCCTGCCCGTGCCCGAGCCCATGTAGTCATAAAAATTGCTTTGGCACATAAAACGACGCTTGACGCTCGCTTTGGTTTTGTCGCTTTTGGGTCTGTTTTCCTATTTGTATTCCGATTTGTATTTGTATTTGTGTGTGTGTCTGTGTGTGTGTGTCAGCTCGCCGTTCGGTAATCACATTTCAACATTTTGCCATTTTGTTGTTGCTTTTTTCGCAGGATATGACAAGTGATGGTGCTGTTACGTTTTGGATATTTTTGCTTTGTTTGATCGTCTTGCCACACCTGGAGGGCATCGAGGCGGGCAGGCCAGATGAGTTGCACATAGGCGGCATCTTTCCCATTGCCGGCAAAGGAGGATGGCAGGGTGGGCAGGCTTGCATGCCGGCCGCAAGACTGGCATTGGATGATGTCAACAAGAAGCAAAATCTGCTGCCAGGCTTCAAACTAATACTGCACAGCAATGACAGCGAGGTGAGTAAACGTATGATAAACCCTAGAGTAAGTAGAGAGTTAAGGACAGCCCAGCCCCTCCCTCTCCCTCTGGGGTGCCACTTATTTTGTTCCGTTTTGTACGGTTTCGTTTGTTTTTGAGGGCGGGAGGTAGAGGGTTGAATGGGGCCGTGGGACTGGCATTCATTAGCATATTTCTCTAGGGCACACAGAGCGCACAATTTTATTATGATTTTAGTAATACGGCACAATAAAAGGGTATTTAAGCGCATGTGTTCCTTAAATCAATTTCACCTACAATTCGTTTTTTCGTTTTGCTTTGCCTGCTGACTTTTTTTTTTTGGTGGGGGGTGGGAGGTAATCTTTTAGGTAATTAGCTGGGGATTAGTCAGGGTATATAAATTGGAATTAATTTGTTGTGCCATAAATTTCCATTTTACTTGTACATGACCAGCTTAATTCATTTCTTAGATCTAAATGAGATTATATACAGTATTTGGGAAAAAATATACGATTTGGCATACGAGTACGTGGCAAATTTTCAGGGGGGAATTTCTTTATACCCTTGCAGAGGGTTTATTGAAATTGTTCAGTTGTTTGTAACGCATAAAAAGAAGCATTTCCCACCACATAAAGTATATATATTCTTGATCAGCATGACGAGCTGAGTTGATTTAGCCTTGTCAGTCTGTTTCTGTGCTGTTTCCTCCGTCAGTTTTAAAGCTATCGCAAGCAAACTTTGCACAAAGTCTTCTGGTACAAATACGCTGCACATTTGTCGGAACCGGCCGGATCAGATGACTATAACATATAGCTGCCTTAGGAACGATCGGCCGAAAAACTAGTTCTAGTGAGAAAAACTTTTTTGTTTTCAATGCAAACTTCTCCAAACTCCGTGTTTACTAGTTTTCTATGCTTTATCATGATTCTGCCAAGTTTGGTCGAAATCAGACATCTATATGGTATAGCTGTCATATAAAAGTAAGGTTAGAAAAACACTCCTAGTAAGAAAAACTTTTTTGTTTTCAATGCAAACCTCTTTAAAATTGCCATATATTTAATTTATAAGCTTTTACACAGTTCATTAAAGTTTTGTCAAAATCGGGTGACTATAGGTTATGGCTGTCATAGGTGTGATCGGTCGAGAAACTAGTTTTAGTGAGAAAAACTTTTTTGTTTTAAAGGAAAACGACTCCAAACTTTGTATTTCTTAGTTTGCTATGCTTTTCCATGATTCCACTAACTTTGGTCGAAATCGGACATCTATATGGTATAGCTGTCATATAAAAGTAAGGTTAGAAAAACACTCCTGGTAAGAAAAACTTTTTTATTTTCAATGCAAACCTCTTTAAAATTGCCATATATTTAATTTTTAAGCTTTCACACAATTCTTCTTAGTTTGGTCCAAATCGGATGACTATGACATATAGCTGCCATAGGTGTGATCGGTCGAGAAACTAGTTTTAGTGAGAAAAACTTGCCTGTTTTGAAAGAAAGCTCCTCCAAGCTTTGTATTTCTTAGTTTGCTATGCTTTCCCTTGATTTCACCAAGTTTGGTCGAAATCGGACATCTATATAGTATAGCTGTCATACAAAAGATAGGTCTGAAAAACAGTCTTAGTTAGAAAAACTTTTTTGTTTTTAATGGTAGCATCCTGAAACTTGTATTTGTTTGTTTTAAATGCTTTCACCCATTTCTACAAATATTTGTCCATATCGGACGACTATATCATTTAGCTCCCATACGAACGATCGGTCGGAAAATGGGTCGTTGTGGGAAACAGATTATTTTTAAAAATATGAAAACGAACACTTGCAAGTTAGCTTAGCTTTCTCGTCTTAATTTAACCTAGTGTTAATTCCAAGGGGTTATAGAAACTTATTCTGCACATTGACGCAAAGGCAGTTATAAAAAAGATAAATGGAATATTTATGGTTTTCATTAATTGCCAAAATGAATCTAGCATTTGCAGTTACCCCAGTCGAAGAAAAATGCTAAATATTTTGAATTTTTCCAGTTTTTTATTGAATATTGAAATCAAAATTTTACAAAAATTAACAAATTTTTGTAGACGAAAATTTCGAAATCGTATTACTTCTCTATTAAAATGTCCAGAACTTGTTTATATGTATATCCTTTCAAAATCGTTTAAATAGTGCAAAAGTAAATGTTTAGCTTTTTTCAAGCTAAATTTCACAAACTCAAAGACAAACGTTTACTCAGCTTTCGTCTTTAAGTCTTTTTGAATTGGAATAAAGTTTTATAGTTCCATAAATTGTATCGTCTAATAGCTTATTCCCTACTTAGCTTAACACCTCAAATTGAAATTCCTATTAATTCAATTGTTTAATTCATGACTCGCTTAACCCGTTTCGAGCTACAATTTATATATGCATTTGAAAATTAGATTCATTCATTCGCATGAATGATTCATATTTGCTTTCATTCATTTACATGGCCAACTCGTTTTCATATTTCTGTTGTTGGTTTGCGTGTAAACAACCTCTTTAATTGGTTTTTTCTTTGTTTTGTTGTTGTTTTGTTTTTGCTTTCGTGTCCAGTTTGTCCTTTTTCCTGTTTTAGCCTGCCCCCCTCCCTTTTGTATTATCCTGTACATGCTCCGCCTGGGGCAGGCCTCTTGCCTTTTAATAGTAGTTTCGCTTCTGTGCACGCTTCTTGGGACATTTCACACATCAAAGTAGGTCAAGCAAAAGGCACAGGCAAAGGCAAACATTGCGTGCGACCTTTGCCGCTTGTCGCCTGCCATGTGATGTGGGGTTGTCGGGGCCAACAGGGGGATGGGAACTAATTATGCAGCATTTAACGGAAGCTGTTTGCCTAAGCCACAAATACAAACCAGAGCAGAGCAGAGCAGAGCTATGCTCTGGGCCAAAGTCCAGCGATGCGAACCGAACTCACTACCTCTCCCTCGTTCCTCGTATGTGTTCCTCTCTGTCTCCTTTTGTACCTCCTGTGTCAGCCTTGAATAAAAATAACTCAAATGATGAGCTGAGCGCGGCGAAGTGACCTCATTCAAAACTCAAAACAAGTAGTTAAGCTTTCGCTCACTTAAAACTAATGAGGTTCGCGTATAAATAGGCAGCAGCCAAACCGAAACCAGCCGCACACACACACCAACCGCAACTGTACCGCAGGTCCTTAAAAACACAAAATACCAAAAAAAGAAAACACAACATGTGCCGCCCATTCATGTACCAACGGGTATGTGAATGGTAACTCGCTGGGAGCATTGATAGCATTTCATACTATACTGAGGGACCTGGGACCGGCCATTAATTATGACATATGACATTTAGTATGGGTTAGGGAGTGGAGGCCATGGGGTGGTGGTGGGGGGGACTTAAGTGTGCCTAAAAAACTATTTCTCTTGAGTTCCAATTGAATTTGTCCCAGGCATTCATTTGGGAGCATATAAATTATGGTTTGTTTATATGCCAAGCATTATTCTAGACAGTTTTTATTTACTTATTTACTTCCTTTGTTCGATATCTTTCTGTGATTCACATTTTAATACTCTCTATGCTGTTCAAAATGGTTTAAATGGGACTTCTCAGAATGTTTGCTTTTGATTTACAAATTTAAAGAATGGTTCAAGACTAATGCGAACTAAGAATATACTTTAAATCAGAGCTGCAAAACGGTTTTGAACCGAACCGGTTCGAACTCGGAATTCCGACATCCAGATTACTGTGAACCAAACCTTGAACCGAACCTCTTAAGGTATTAAAGCTGAACCTGAACCCGTTCCGAACCCAAAAGTTCGGTTCGGTTTAACAGCAATTATAGATTTGAACTATTTTCCAGTGACTTCTTCTGTTATCCTGATAGGATAAACACTTTTCGTATGTGGACAACGAAATTGCATTTTACTTTAAGGGCTGTATCCAGAACTTGGAAGTTTTTATTTCGCCACAATACTTTATATGTATAAGTAGAAACACATTGTCATTGCTTTGAAGGTCATGAACTGTATGAAAGTGTTTCTATTTATATAAAGTATTGTGAAATCCCATCCCAACCCAAAATCGAGACAATTCCCTAACAGTTTATGTCGGTTTTAGGTCGACTGCTATATGATCATGTATGAAGCTTGGCTGAACCAAGGTTCGAACCAAAACCGTGCCCTAAAAACCTTGAACCTCATAATTCTGAACCTGAACCATTGGTAAATTTTGGTTCGAACCCGCGAGCCGGAGATCCACGAAATTTTTTGGGTTTGCAGCCCTGCTTTAAATATCCCAAAATTACATGGGACTGTATAATCGGGGATGTCCCAGAAATCTTTAAAGATTCTCGTATAAACGGTTTCATTTCGAACTAAAAGTATTTTTCCTTCGTAATTGAAGTGTATCCAAAATGCTTGGCTACTCTAGATTAGATGACAAAAATTTGTAGATTCAAAGACGAATTTTCAAGGCCAACCTTAATGCGTATGGGTTTCCTTATATATAAAATCCTTCTGGCTAAGTTTAAAATTCGAAAAATTATACGAACAAAATAGAGGAATGTTACTGTCAGATCTGCCGAAGTATTTCTAACTAATTTGAAGGACATTTTCACTGAAAACAAACAAGTTTTTCTCACTAAGACCATTTTTCTGACTCTACTTTTCTATGACAGCTATGCTATATAGATGTCCGATTTCGACCAAACTTAGTAGAATCATGGAAAAGCATATCAAACTAAGAAATACAAAGTTTGGAGGCGTTTTCTTTTAAAACAAAAAAGATTTTCTCACTAAAACTAGTTTCTTGACCAATCATTCCTATGACAGCTATATGTTATAGTCATCCGACTTGGACCAAACTGAGAAGAATTGTGTGAAAGCTTATAAAATAAATATATGCCAATTTTAAAAAGGTTTGCATTGATAACAAAAAAGTTTTTCTTACTAAGACTATTATTCTAACCTTACTTTTCTATGGCAGCTTTACTATATAGATGTCCGATTTCGACCAAACTTGGCGGAATCGTTGAGAAGCATAGAACACTTCTAATTTGGAGACTTTTGCATTGAAAACAAAAAGGCTTTTCTCACTAGAACTAGTTTTTCGACCGATTGCTCCTATGACAGCAATGAGATATAGCCATCCGATCCGGTCGGTTACGACAAATGTGCATCGCATTTGTACCAGAAGAATTAGTGCAAAGTTTGGTCTATACGCTAGAAACATCTGGTCAACTTTATTATACGCTCTGCAAGGGTATAAAAATCCAGTATTTCGGAATAGAAAAAGTCAGTCCTGGAATGGTTAATATGGTCTTAAGTCTAGTATTCTTATATTCTAGTACTAAATCTAATCGCACCTTGTCCACATTATGCTTAATCATGCTGGCATCTGTTGAAAAAATCGGAACCTCACCTAAGACCGCAAAACAAACCGACTGAAAGTCTACAAGAAAACTCTACGGTACTTGACTTGTTTAAGCAATGTACAGTTTTCTAGCTACCTTTTAAAGCACACCCGATGTTGCCCATCTCTTGACAATCCCGGTTTTTTTCCTGATAATTCAAGCATTCTTTGCTTGGAAGTTGCAGATTGCATTTCCTGAACTGCAAACATTCGTCTGTTGGTAGTGATTTCCCTACTATTCTTCTCGGTTCATAAACTCGCAGTTTTATTTATTCTGATAATCCTTTAATGCTGTCGCCATCATTATGAGAGTCATAAAAATGTTTTTACGACTTTAATTTGTAGCTAAAAGTCAAATAATTGTAATCGAAATCTAAGAGTGAACATTTCATTATTGCGAACCGAAACATCGCACAGTGGTCGATGTTGGAAAACAAACATTTAAGTTGGGTGTCACCGACAAACACCAATAAACTTAATGGCTTCTTTGCCACTTTGCGTGGCTTCTAAATTGATTACATATATCCAAACATTTTCAGGTGCAGAGTAGTTCTCGAGTATGGAGCTGTGAATCATGAGCCGAGAGCTGTGGCTCATGAGCTGCGAGCTGTGGCTTATAAGCCGAGAGCTATGAGTCACGAGCCAAAAGCTGTGGCACGCAGCTCAGAGTCGATACCTATGGCTCACAAGCCGAGCTCCAGTTGAAGGCTCACAGCCAGAAGCTGTGGCTTACGAGCTGAGAGCCGTCTAGTGCTCAAGGCTCTCGCTGCGGCGCGGCTCGGTCGCTCGTAATCAAATTCGTAGACAAAATGACACCAACTACTTCTATCTATTGCAGTATTAAGTTCCATTTGAAATTTTCAAAATAACACCCGTTCGGTATAAGATTTGGTTCAAAAGCAGATTGAAAACTGGATATAGAACCAATTAACCAACATGTTGGGGTAAACTGTCAGTTGCTTGTACTTCTGCAATCAAATTGCTTAAATGCAATCAACAACTTGTAATAAATTATAAAAGCATTCACTGCATATCAAAGACAATTAATAATTTATGAACATAGAAACCGGATATATATATTCATGCCATGCCGGAAGAAATCAATCACTGATAAGACACAAAAACGGAACGAATTAAAAATGAATTATTTGTGGAAATTATTGATTTTCTTTATTGTGGCCTTAAATCATAAATAAATGTCTGCAATAGTTCATTTTGGATTTATGTGGTGGTGGGATTTAAAAATATATTTGAATATTTGTTTGTTTTTTTTGGATTTCCTTTTTCTTTTTTTTTGGCAATCATCAAAACTGGGCCAACAACTACTTAGCTAATTCCCTTTCATTGCAGTGCGAGCCTGGTCTAGGCGCAAGTGTGATGTACAATCTGCTCTATAATAAGCCACAAAAACTTATGTTGCTGGCAGGATGCAGCACGGTGTGTACAACTGTAGCGGAGGCGGCCAAAATGTGGAATCTAATTGTGGTGAGTGGTTCGAGATGAGCCAAAATCGTTGCTCGGAGTCAACAAAGTATTTTAAATATTATTTATGTTAACAAAATTATAAAATATTTTCCAATTTTGAACCTTTACTGAAGTAGTTTCTTACCTATAATTCCACATTACCAAAGGAAACACAAAATTCGAACTACATAATCGGTTCAAAGGAAATTCTTAACTTAACTTAACTTAACTTAAAAACATCCTTAAAATTAAAGCTATACCAACACATGTCAATCAAAGTAAGAATTTTTATACTCTGTACCGTAGGTACATAGAGTATTATAAGTTTGTGCAAAAGTATGTAACATCCAGAAGGAAGCATCTCCGACCCCATAAAGTATATATATTCTTGATCAGCATCAACAGCCGAGTCGATATAGCCATGTCCGTCTGTCCAACTGTCCGTCCGTCCGTCTGTCCGTCTGTCTGTCCGTATGAACGCACAGATCTCAGAGATGGTAAGAGATAGAGGTTTGACATGTATGGAACATATGCTTCTTATGTCTGCAGGCAGATCAAGTTTATTTTCAATTTTGGCCACGCCCCCTCCCGCCCCCGCAATATGGAAAAAACGTCATATCTCCCACAGTTTTGAAGATAGATGGCTTGTTCCTTCTGGACATATTTAGTTATTAGGATAACTTATCGATCCGCCAAAGGAATGAAGAAGATCGGATGAACGGTTTTCGAGTTATGATCAAAAGACAAATTTTCTTGGTACAGAGTATGTTATAGTCGGGCTTGACCGACTTTCTTTCTTGTTTCAGTATATAAAAGCTTTGATTTTGATGTGAGATAACTTTTTTGTGCTGAACAGAAATCTGTTTTCCGAATTGATTCTTCAAGACTAGATTTGTATAAAGCTTTAGCTTATGGGAAAACTGTACAATTGTTTTAACTGCCTTTGATTTTATTATAAGGTATTACTTCATAGCTTTTAAACAAACTATCCCAAGCAATTCTGCGAATTTTGTAAGCGAAGATATACCATTAATGAATTGTTTATCCAAAAATATGTTGTGCAAAATCATTTTAGTTCAAATGTTCAACAACATTCATTGCATATCTTTGGGCGGTAATAAATATGGTAATTTGAAACACATGCTCTTAAAATAATATATCTTCGCTTAAAAAAATCACAAAAATATTTGGAATAGTTTTTTTTAAAGCTTAGATATAGTACTCTTCAATAATATTGAAGTGAGCCACAATAAACAAAATTGCACCCATAAAACAAGCCTTAAATAGGTCAAAATATGCCTTTTAAGCAACATAAAGCCCAAATTACCGAAACTCTAGACTTGATAGACCATTACAAGCTCTAAGCTCATGCCATTTTCTAACCGAGAAAATATTTAGCCATATTTTAACTAAAAACCACACCAAATTTTCATTTCAATGGTGCATTCGGCAGATAAGTTCGATTTATGATGACTCAGCAATCGAAAATCTGCTTTATCTGCTGAATGCGCCCATAACCTATTGAATTTTTAAGTTTTGTTGTCTGATTCATTTTTGAAATGGCTTAAGCTGGTTTGGAGCTCCTTTTTAATAGGAGAAATATCTTAAAAGTGCCTAGTCAATCCCTAGACCTCCAAACCAAAATTAACACCCAAATTGTACTTAAAAGCTTAATCAAACCACCTTAAGAACGGAATTAAAACCGATTTAATCATTTACATTCTGTGATCTTTCTTTACGTATCAACTCAGTAATATAAAATATTGTAATCTTAATTTCAGCTTTGCTATGGAGCCTCAAGTCCTGCACTTTCCGATCGGAAGCGTTTCCCAACGCTGTTTCGCACCCATCCTTCGGCCACAGTGCATAATCCTACGCGCATAAAATTAATGAAAAAATTTGGCTGGTCTCGTGTGGCCATTTTGCAACAGGCCGAGGAAGTTTTTATATCGGTAAGAGTAGTTAAGAGAGTGAATACAAAGACTTTTAACCCCTTTTTTCCCCGACAGACTGTGGAAGATCTCGAGAATCGATGCATGGAAGCTGGCGTTGAAATTGTGACTAGACAATCATTTCTATCCGATCCAACAGACGCCGTACGTAATTTACGACGCCAGGATGCACGCATCATTGTGGGATTATTCTATGTGGTGGCGGCCAGGCGGGTATTGTGTGAGATGTACAAACAGCAGCTGTATGGAAGGGCGCATGTGTGGTTCTTTATAGGTGTGTATGGCAGTGGAAGTAACTTTAAATACAGTGTATAAATATATAAAAACCCTTATTGCAGGCTGGTATGAAGACAACTGGTATGAGGCTAATTTACCTGCCGAGGGTATTACCTGCACGAAAGAACAAATGCGGATAGCGGCCGAAGGTCATTTGACCACAGAGGCGCTTATGTGGAATCAAAACAATCAGACAACTATTTCCGGCATGACAGCCGAGGAATTTCGGTAAGAAAATCAGAAATTCTCTTCCTTATTAAGTCAATTACAAAGTATTTTTATTCCTTTTTGCCCCAGACATCGACTCAATCAAGCTTTAATTGATGAAGGTTACGATATTAATCATGATCGCTATCCGGAGGGCTATCAAGAGGCCCCTCTAGCCTATGATGCTGTGTGGAGTGTGGCATTGGCTTTCAACAAGACCATGGAACGATTAAGCACGCATAAGAAATCGCTTAGAGACTTTACCTACACGGATAAGGAAATTGCCGATGATATCTATGCAGCAATGAATTCTACACAGTTTTTGGGTGTATCGGTAGGTTAAAGTTCAAAGTTCATCAATTTATTTAAAGCCGATAAAAGGTTTAATAACATTTTGTCGGAAAATATATAGTTGTAACGAAATACTTCAAGTAGAACAGATTATAAATCAAATCTAATTGTCAAATTTAGTATTAGAAGTAATCGATTCTGCCTCGGGACATCTCATTAAAAAGCTTTTTCCTTAGAAAACTTACACACCCGGTCACCTTCACAAGCTATTGGCTCTAGCTTTAAAGCAATTAGCCTTGAAAAAGATTCTCAAACTAAGCCGTTCGGATTTGGCGTTAGACTGTGGGTCCCTATACACAAGCCAAGAGATTGAGAGGAGCACGGCTTGGCACTTGAGGCTGTGTCAGGCCCAATTTTAAGCAACGACCCTGTAAGATGTGTTAAACTCACAATTTTAAGTCTAAGGTACTTTTGAAACCAAGTCTTGTCTTGGCTACTTTCGTAAAGATTGATTAGAACGATTACCATCATTGCACACTAGTCAAGAATGAAAAACTGATCGGCTAAAATTCCATAAATTTTGCTTATAATTCTGGTTCATTAAGTGGTATGGTATAGTATGGAATATACATCCAAAAATTTACCGATGTTAACGAAACTTCGCCAGAATGTTAGACAGACTTCACATAAGACTAGCGTGTACCAAAAACTGTCCAAATCGGACTAGTTTAAAGAACTTGTTTGTGGAAAAATTTAACGAAAACCCCCGCACTTGCCTTCCTTGGGTCGCTCATTGATCTTTGGAACTGAAGAATATTCTCTAAAATGAAATTAAAGCACCATAAGACTTTTAAGACGATACCCCATTTGACTTTTTGTCAGATATTACCCCCTTTCACCCTTTCTAAATCATAAACTTCCACACGATGGAAAATAATATTGCCAGAAATAAGATCGGATCACCCAAAAACCTATAAAAAAAAGGCTAAGCAAACTTCGTCTGTGCCGAAGTTTTTATACCCTTGCAAGTGATCGCTCAAATATTTTCAAAAAATACGCTTTTTCCCATTTTTCGACCGATCGTTCGTATGGGAGCTATATGATATAGTCATCCGATTTGGACAAAAACTTGTAGAATTATGTAAAAGCACGAGAAACAAACAAATACAAAATTGCAGGATGCTTCGATTAAAAACAACTTTTTCTAACTAAGACTGTTTTTCATATCTATCTTTTGTATGGCAGCTATACCATATAGTTGTCCGATTTTAATAAAAATTGGTAGGATTATAAAAAAACATATAAAACCTACGATTACAAAGTTTGGAGACGTTTCCATTGAAAAGAAAAAAGTTTTTCATACTAAAACTAGTTTTCCGACCGATTGTTCCTATGGGAGCTATGAGATATAGTCATCCGATCCGGTCGGTTCTGACATATTAGTAGTGTGCAGCAAAAAGAAGACTCTGTGCAAAATTTCAGCTCGATAGCTTTAAAACTGAGAGACTAGTTTGCGTAGAAACAGACGGACAGACAGACGGACAGACGGACTGACAATCAACAGTCAATCGACTCAGCTCGTCACACTGATCAAGAATATATATAGTTTATGGGTTCGGAAATGAATACTTCTGGTGCAAACTTCTGGCCAAAATTATAATACCCTTTGCAAGGGTATAAATATTGATACAAATAAGATCGTATCGCCAAAAAACTTATATAACGATACTACATTTGATTTTTTTATAAAAAATTTTTTCTGAAAATGAAATTAGAGCGCCCAAAAACCCCTGAGTTTTGATTTTGACACTTCCAAAGGCAAAGACAACGATAATATTTACTTCTGCCGGTCAGTTTTCCATTCAGTTCCATTCCTAAGTGTACCTATATGATCTTATAAAGATGGCTTTACAAAATATCATGTATAGATATTTAGTGGACTAGAGAGTAATCAAATATCGATTTTGTGAATTAATTTGGAAATTATTTGAAATTCAAACAAATTATTTTGGAATAATAAATTAATTGTGTAAATTGTGGTCACTTTCCGAAACTTGAAACGAATTTCGGAAGTTCCCCCACCAATATCAGCATAGAAGACTTTTAAGACTAAATCTATAACAAAAACTTAAAAGTAATGTTCATTTTTGGTTAAGTTCTTTATTAAGCATCTATCACAATATTCTTAGTCAGCATCTGTGGATAAACGTCAGAGCTATATCCATTTGAGAAAACCTGCCTAAGAGCGCATTCCTGTTACAGTTCCGAGCAAAGTTGCAGGTCTATGCATGTTCTTAAAAGGATAACATCAAGTTAAAATAGATTTTTGAACCAATTCTCAAACTGCTATTTAAAATTTAGTCATTCATAAACTCTTGACTGAAAATACTTTTGACCGTGACATAATGTTATCAAATAACTATAACAATATATCCATTTGTAAGAATCCAAGAATCAGCAATAGATCACTTAACTACAAAACTAAAACATTCTTTTGTTTCCTTTACAGGGTGTGGTGGCCTTCAGTTCTCAAGGTGATCGTATTGCCCTAACTCAAATCGAACAGATGGTTAATGGAAAGTACGAAAAGTTGGGCTACTACGATACACAACTGGATAATCTAACCTGGTTGAATACAGAGCAATGGATAGGTGGAAAGGTAAGTAAATAGCAGGCATTACATTTAGTGTAAGTCAAAGGGCAAAGGAACGAAAATGTCTGAAAAAGAGCAAAGCAAAGAAAAACCCAAAGTACCACCAAAAAAACCTAGAGCGAGTGCCACGAATAGTCCGGAACGTCAAGCGGGATCACTCTCGAATACAAACAGACTTGAAGATACAAAAGACAATGAAAATGAGCCAAAATCGGGTGCAGTAACTCCAAAAGATGCTGACAAATCGTCAACAAGTAGGGCAACTTTTGCTAGCTCTGACAGAATCCATGGTTCTGCAAAAGAAGAAGATGAAGAAGACAGTGCTCGACCTAGATCGTCAAATGAAATCAAAGCAAAAGAATCTAAAGATAAACAACATATATCTTTTACTTCTGTTGACTCACAATTTAAAAATGAAGAGCCTAGCCCAACAGCAACCACGAATGCTGAAAGAATCCAAGGTTCTGCAAAGGAAGATGAAGAAGAAGACAGTGCTCGTCCTAGATCGTCAAATGAAATCAAATCAGAAGGATCTAAAGATAAAACACATATATCTTTCACTTCTGTTGATTCACAATATAAAAAACCAGAAACCACGAATGTTGACGAAGGAACCAGCACAAAAACGAAAAAAAAAACTTAGCACAAAAAGAAAGCCCGGAAAGACGAGCTTCTGATGCAGCAAACCAAACTGAAGTAACCAAAAGTCAAGAAAATGTAGAAACCGATAGAAGTAGAACAAGTAAGTCGGCGCTAAAAAGAGATTCACTTAGTAGAAAATCAGTAGCGAAGAAAACCAAACTGCTGGTTGACGAGGACTTGGAAGAAGAAGGCGAAGAAGAGGGACGCGACACAATAGTCACCGATAGTAGTAAGGGCATGCGTAGACCCACCGCTGAGGGTCAACGATCCAGCGTAAGATTTACAAAGATCGATCGCGAAGCAAAGGAGAAAAAACCAGTCAAGAGACATACTTGGAGCTCATTAAGTTACTCTAGTACCTTGAGTCGCACCAGCAGGGAAAGTAATGCTAGGAAACGTTATTCAAACTTGCCGGACGATCAGTCATTGGAACTTACTCCAGACGTGGTGGAACTTTTGTTATCACGAGATTTGGCAGACAGTTACGGCGACCAATGGCCAGATTTGGTACAGGATCAACGACAACCAGATCAACCCTTAGATACGATAAGTGGACCCAAAACCACAGGTACCCCAGCGGTGCAGCCCATTGATGAACAAGAAGCCAAGGAAGATGAGACACATATAAATGTGGGCACAAATACAAAATTAGTACGCGTGGCACAAAAAGTGTATTATACAGGACCCCATGATGATGAGGAATTTGAAAACGAAAGCGTTAGTTCCTTAAATTTTGAAATCGTACCAGGTGTACCACAAATGCTGTTCAAAGACCAGAAACTGGAAATTGGCAGCCGGACGGAAAATCAAAGACAAGTTGGTACCAACACGGAGCTAAGTATAATGCCTGAGAAAATTATAGTTCCCATGGACATTGAGCCCAATGATGCCAACCTGGAAATAGGAGCTTCAGATGAGTTCACACGTGAAATGGGTGTCAATACCGAAGTTAAGACTTCTTCAATTGAGCCCCAAATAGCTGCTACATTCGTACATGAAGACGGTCAACTAAGAGATATTGGTACTTACATAAATGTGCCCTATAGAGAACGCTCCCAAGAAGATGATGTACCCACTGAAACTCACAAGCGTTTTCGGGCTTCGACTAAGCGCCTAAACGAGCAAAGTGTTAAAATGCCACCAGAATATGGTGAATACCTAATAGATTTTAGGCAACGTCAGCTCTACGAAGGCTCGGAATATCATTTCCCCGGAAAACGGAACTGGCGGCGACTCTTCTATGATGGCCGTACCAAAAGGTATTGCTGCCATTCGGCCAAACATTGGTTTTATACCTTTATCTATTCGATTTTCTGTATCGTCTTCGTCTCATTCTTCAGCATGGCCGTGTTTGATCATTTTGCCGATACAGTTACCATGAAAATGCCCACGACCAAGATGTCACAGCCATTATTAAGTTTTGCTCCAACGGGACCAAAATCGGCCTACAAGCATATCACATTCGATCCAAACAACAAGACAGAAGTTCTGAGGTTGAATGACAGAATTTTGCAATTTCTAGAAAAATATGGTGACACCGGTTCCAATAAACGCTTTGGACCTTGCCTAACGCAAAACAACAGTTTTGGCTATGCCAACCGAGAACCATGTGTATTTCTCAAAATCAATAGACTCTTGGGCTTCAAGACCGAACCCTATACCCATGCCGATCAGGTGGTGAAAGCTAAATTCAAAACATCCGACTACAATCCGTTGAAAAAGCTATTGAACAGCATTATCTTAAAAGAGGATCGCGAGAATCGTATATGGATTACATGCAGTACGGCTCCAAATGAAAACATTAGGATTAAAATCTACCCAGAGCCGGCTATACATACCAATTACACGGATTTGGAAAAGAAAATTGAATACAAAGTGGGATCGAAGAGAACGTTCTATAATAAAGATGATCTCAATCGTATAGTGGCCTTGAAAATCACTAAACTGGCAGCGAACGAGGAGATTCTGGTTAATTGCAAACTATGGGCACATAATATAAAACATGTCCGCAAGGATTTTGGTCAGGTGGAGTTTAATATATTACTAGCTAAAAAGAAGGATCGAGAGAGGGAACAAGTGGTGTTCAGGCGTCATGACTCTTTGTAAAGAAAATGTGCCGAAAATAAAGGATAATTATATAGAAATGCGTGTGTATACTTGATATTTTTTATTTTTTGATAGGTACCTCAAGATCGCACTATTGTCACCCATGTACTGCGCACCGTATCACTACCCTTATTTGTGTGCATGTGCACCATCTCAAGCTGTGGCATCTTTGTGGCACTGGCTTTGATCATCTTTAATATATGGAATAAGCATAGAAGGTGAGTTAGTTGTAGGAGCAAGCCATGACTTTTAATGACATAATATTGCTTTATTTTGCAGAGTAATACAATCCTCACATCCTGTTTGCAATACGATAATGCTATTTGGTGTCATCATTTGTCTTATATCAGTCATCCTACTGGGCATGGATGGACGCTTTGTCAGTCCGCACGAATATCCAAAGGTAAGTGAGATTTTTCGAACTAGTTTGTGAGTGGTTATAGATTTCAAGACTATAAGTAAACAGCCATCAATTCTGAAAATCTCTATAAGATTGAAAAGAATAGCCGAAGAACAGTACACATAGATTTTGTTTCTCTTAATGCTTGTGTAAGATATGTAAATTTTCATGTACAAATAGTCTGTATTCTATTGAAACAAGAATTCTTCGACGCGAGTAAAAATTGTGTTAAACTGTGTATTCTATTTTAAACTCTGTACCAGAGGTAAATAGAGTTTATTAAGTTTGTGCAAAAGTATGTAACATCCAGAAGAAGGCATCTCAGACCCTATAAAAGACATTCAATATAGCCTTGTCCGTCTGTCAATCCGTCAGTCCGTATACACGAACAGTTCTCGGAGATGGTAAGAGATAGAGCAATTTGAGAAAAAGTCTATCTCCCACACTTTTTTAGATAGAATATTCATACCTTCTGGACATATTTAGTAATTATTGATCCGCCCCAGGAATGCTGTAGATCGACTGAACGATAGTCGAGTTATAATAAAAAGAAACAGCTATGGGCAGCACTTTACACACCTTAACACTTTGTGAGATAAATATAAGCTTTGGGAGGTACAGAGTGTGTTACATATGGATATCTTACAAACTGGCAGGGGTATATCGACTCGGCTGTTCGTGCAGAATATATAGATATAATATCGGAGATGCTTTCTTCTGCCTGTGCCTTTATACATTTTCAAATTTACGATTAAAATAATAGGGGTATTCCTGCAAGAGATTTTGATTTTGATTACAATTTCGATGAGAACAGATAAGCTGCAGAAAATAAACATAAAAGCTGTCACACAGGATCGATCTAAATGTGATGTTGATTATTGTCAGAAAAAAACAGATAAAATCTTTCCCATTGTATGTGGTTTTGGAACATTTTAGTTTACTTCCCTTTAGGACGGCTGGCGCTTCTTTTTAAGTGCAATACGTCTGCTCTAGCGCTGTGGAACTACGCAAGTGATCAAATTTGGCCTTGCAGGCGGCCTCTTTGTTATCCTGGACCTGCAGGGGGCAACCCACTGGCACATGCTGTCCTCCTTGCTCAGTTTGCGAATTTTGCGGCGCACTTGGGATCCAGAATGATTGGTTTTCATGAAAGCAGTCAGTCAAATAAATCCAATCAGCCAAGTGGTGAATTTTGATTCAGATTTTTAATTTTTCTGACAGTTGTTTTACACTTTCTGCTAGTTATCCTATCACAAATCAAAATCACTTGCAAGAATACCCCTTATTTATACAATCCTAAATAATAGAAACCTACGTTATGAACTCAGTACTACAAAGCTGGCTTCTGAATGTTCAAGGAATATAAAATCCATAAAAAAATGCAGAAACTTTTTCGAAGTTCTAAGGCAGATATGAAAAACCTCACATCTTCTATATAGCTGCTATATGACAGATAAATTCAGACTTTACTCCGTTATATGTAAGCTTATGTAACAGATAGGGCTATCTAGAATCTGTGAAATCGAAACTTAGTCTAATAAATCTATCAGCAAATATACAAATAGACGAAGTCAAAGTAAACAGAGTGCAAGTAAAACGAATTAGTCCGGTAATATTGTGGAAAATTAAACCTCCAAGTGTCAAGGTTTCCAACAAAGTTCTGAAATCACAGCCCACTTAAGATAGAACTAACCCCAAATCGAAATTCGGCAGCTAAGACATTTGCAATACCAAATCCAGCTTTTTCGTTTGGAACTATGAAGTGGGCAGACACTGATCTCAACAACATAGAAACGAGAGCTTAAAGTTGTCCTTGCCCGTCTTTGATATACCTGTTACTCTGGCGAAGCAATGTTTATTGTTTAAACCATAATGCTTAGCTAGCTTGAGGTCGTGTCATTACTTTACATTCTTTCAATTTACGGAGCATTGGAATCCTGCTGATTCCAATTATTTGACTAGAATGGTGTTTTTAAGGAATCGCCAAAATGTATGCAACGTTTTTTATTAACTTCAAATATATGATGGAAGGTGATATTCTTATAACTTCTCTCTTTGTTATCCGATCTTAAAGCAAATTCCAAAAAATATATATATTAGTATTGCAAATGTTAGTTTTAGGTATGAGACCTTCAACTTGTAAGAGTTATTTAGCAAAAACGTAAAATTAATCGTTTCTGTGTGCAGACAATATCTCGAAGGGCATATCAAAACAGGCAAGTAAAAGTCCCTCCGCTCTTATCAGCACCAAATTGACTAATTAACTAATAATCCTGACTTGTAGTTCAGGAGAACTAGCATTTGGTGTTGGTGTGTGTTTTTTTTAAGAAATCAAAGCACTTATTCGGGGGTGTCCCAGAAATATCTAGAGATTTTCGTATGAACGATTTCATTTCGAGTTACAAATGCTTATCTTTATATGTGAAATGTCTCCAAAATGCTGGGCTACTAGATTAGATGACAAAAGTTGAGAGTTTTGAAACCAACTGTTGAAGAGTTAGTAGGTTTGATGCGTACGGTTTCCCTTTTCTATAATCTAGTAGCCTGCAGCGTTGCTGTCACTTTACATCTAAAGTTCTCCCAGTTTAGTTCAAAATTCAATCGTATATACGAAAATCTCTAGAGTTTTCTGGAATACCCCCGATTAGTTGATTGAAATATGTTATCCAATCAAAAAATGACTAGAAAATGCATATATGATTCTATTGAGTGTGTAATCTTTGACAAGGACATTTCAACATTTGAATTTACTTTAAGCGGTCGATTTTTAAAGAGGTTTGAACATGTTTGACATACTCTTTAGTTCAAAATAAGCCCAGCTGTGCTGTCGACTGGAAATTTAACTCTTCTGATTTCTTTGTTTTACAGATTTGTCAAGCACGCGCTTGGTTATTATCCACCGGTTTTACATTAGCCTATGGTGCAATGTTCAGCAAAGTCTGGAGAGTGCATCGTTTTACAACAAAAGCGAAAACTGACCCAAAGGTATTTATATAATTACAATTATTTTACATTGATCAAATACAAATATTTGTCATTTTCTTGATCTCCTTTCAAATAGAAAAAAGTGGAACCTTGGAAGCTATACACCATGGTTTCGGGCCTCTTATCAATAGATTTAGTGATATTACTCTCTTGGCAGATCTTTGATCCGCTGCAGCGTATACTTGAAACATTCCCACTCGAAGATCCAGTATCTACAACTGATGATATTAAAATACGTCCAGAGCTTGAGCATTGTGAGAGTGAACGAAATTCTATGTGGTTGGGTGAGTTGACAGCTTTTGGTATCTTGGATATAAGTAGCATATAAAACCGCAAACTTCCACTTTCTTTTCCTTAGGACTGGTCTATGGCTTCAAAGGCCTAATCCTGGTGTTTGGTCTATTTTTGGCCTATGAAACACGGTCGATTAAAGTCAAACAAATCAACGATTCACGTTATGTGGGCATGAGCATCTACAATGTGGTTGTTCTCTGCCTAATAACGGCTCCAGTTGGCATGGTCATTGCATCGCAACAGGATGCTTCGTTTGCTTTTGTTGCTCTAGCTGTGATATTCTGTTGTTTCCTAAGCATGCTGCTGATATTTGTGCCAAAGGTGAATTGTAATCCACTGTGCAAGATCAACCGAATTTCTAAATGGTTTCTAATCCTTTCCAGGTCATTGAGGTCATACGACATCCTAAAGATAAGGCCGAATCCAAATACAATCCCGATTCGGCCATATCAAAGGAGGATGAAGAACGTTATCAGAAACTGGTTACCGAAAATGAGGAACTACAACGATTAATAACTCAAGTAATATTTGTGTTTAACTCTTGTTTCAACCAAAAAAAACCAATTTCCCCATCTTAATCTAGAAAGAGGAAAAGATACGCGTTCTACGTCAACGTCTGGTGGATCGAGGCGATACCAAGGGAACAGAACTGAATGGAGCATCAGGCGCTGTTGTTGGCACTGGCACAGCAACCACCTCTCTTGCAATCCAGCCACAGCCAGCTTCTATCATCAATACCACATCCGCACATCCCACGCCCGCAGCCACACTCGCAATCACACAAGGTATAAATCAGTCTAAGCCGTCCTCTTAGCCTACCTAGCGTAGCCTCCAATTGAATGTGTTTGTGTATTTTGTTTTAGAAATTTTAGCCTTATTCGTGGGCATTGACAAAATTGATTGAGATCTGGAAAAATTGCAGACATCAAAGGTTATGCCGTTTATGATTTAAATGTATGCATTCGTCACACGCTTTACGCACTCTCCGCACTTTTTTCAGCAGACTTTTCAAGATAGTTTTATCCAATTGTATAAACACAAAATTGGGAGAGCAAAAGAAAACTACTTAGGAAACCCAGACAAGGGTTGGTTATGTCTAAAAGTTGAGACAACTCCTCATCTAAAACATAAAAATAGAAGGTTTATACAATTTATGTTTAAACTAGGCATTGGTTGGTAGCTGCAGGATGCCCGCCAGAACTTAAATATTTTAAAAATATTTACCTAATTTTGTGATAAACAATGCGCAAATTAACATGATAGAGTTTGCTTCAAAAATCTTGATTCGTTTTTTCATTATCCAAACTCTGTGCTCAATTACATAATGTAGATTGACTTGGAAAGTTTCACTTAAACTTATCCATGCTGCATCGGATAAAACAGAATGATGCAAGGAGCATAATCATAGCTCTTCTTGCTTCTACTGAACCGAGCTCTTGCCTATACCGGAAAAAAGGCGAGCCTAAATCAAGCTCAAAAAGATTGAATTTATCTCGACCGCCAGATTGAATTGATCCTATTAAAAGATCAAGTCAAGTTCGGACAACAAGCTAAAGTCAAACCAGTGTGTGATTGAAGTTCAATTTCAATCATTGAACTAAGCCTATGTCCATCTAAAATCAAGCTCTCCCGAGCCAAAGTCTGGATCAAGACAAAACGTCCGGGATTGAAAAAGTCGAGCTTAAGTCAATCCTGCTCGTATTTGGATTGAGAAAGTCCTACATAGACCGACTTCTGACATCGTTTGGGATTGATTTAGTCCCGAATATCTCTTTTCTAGATTCCTAGAAAGTTGCTGAAGTAAATAAAAATTATAATTAGAAATGGTGTACCACCATATTCAGGACTATAACCCATGTTATAAACATTATAAGTTAAATTCTTAGTCTTAAGGTCGTTTTCTAATCTTCTACATAGAGCTATCTGTCACATAAACCTACAAATATCTAAGTATATCTGACACATAGCAGCTATTGAAAAGATGAGGAATCGGCTCTAAGTCTTAGGCAATTTCCTTTAAAATATTGAACCGGTTCAATACTGGTAACCGAAATAAGTTTGTTTTGGTGTGGCCCTTAAATCTCTGAGTGTTTTTGTATAAAGTCTTGATTCTCTCAACAAAACTGTTTGCCTTGTTATGTAAAGTGACTCAAATATTCTCGGTATTACAAGTTCAGATGATATCCCGATGAAGCACAAAAAGAAATATCATGATAAATGCCCCCAAAAGCATACCAGCTTTTTTTTCTCAAATAAATATAAGTTGAAATGAGTAATTAAGAGTCAGTTTTGCTTCCGTCATACATAATTCCAACCCTAAACATTCACTCAAAAGTTCGAATCAGTTGATTATATTCTAAAATATAATATAAATGGATAAAAATTTACTTAATTGTTAATGTCCACAAGCAGAGCATACTTTAAAGGGCATTTAGCATGTTTTTTATAAACGAGGTTTGAGATATGTTTAGTTATTTGAAAGTGATTGTTTAAAGCCAAGTTTAATTCAATAAATAAAATACTATAATCTCATATAAACTAGTAACCAAACTTTTAGTTGTCACTTCACTTATAAAGACATCGAAGCTTAGGTTGATATGCCATTGTTTATACGAAAATCTCTAGAAAATTTTACAACACGATTGCTTTTAAATGAAACAGAACCGTATAAAAAATTACTGAAAAGAATCAGATGTTTTATTGGTTTTGGTCCCTAAGGTAAGCTTGAGATGGAGGCGGCCAAGGAATTCAATCCCTTTCCGACTAAATTATTAATTCAATTAACGTCCTTTAAAAATTTTCAAATTTCCCATCGATTGAGCGCAGTCCTTAAATTTCGGTTCGATTTAAGAAAAGTTATATATATATATGAAAATATTTAACTTTTGCCTAATCAAGCCTGTTTTGTAGGTTTCAAGCGACTGAGTCTAATAATCGGCAGAAAAGTTTTCATAAAAATCAGAATAAATAAAATAATTGACTTTATAATTCTTCAGAATAACCTTTAGAATCCCCAGCAATTATAGCCCCAGTATTTTTCAGATCATCGACTCCAAAGCTTATTAAATGATTCTCAAAGTATGAACTTAGCATTACAATGTTAATATTTCTCATATATAGACTTCGAAATGGCATTTAAGTTAACAGTAAATGATATATTGAATAATCCCATGTGTTCTACAAATCACTTCCGACCCAATTTCCAAACGATTTGTGACGTTTTTAGACGGAATACTATTAAAACTTGTATGAAGCATGGGCTGAAGCAAGGCTTGAATTAAAACCTAAAACTTTGAACCCCAAATCTCCGAACCTTAACCATGGGTAAATTTTAGACCGAGCCCGCTAGCCGGAGCATGGACAAAATTGTTTTGTGTTTGCAGCCCTGTTCTTTATCTTTGAATTCTGAAGGCCGACGAAATCTGTCAGGTTTTGAGCCGCGGGAGTTTCAGCCCGCGCTGTTTTCTAGCTCAAAACAAAACCTCGACTTCGAATTTAAGCCTTATCAAAATTCCATCCATTGAAACAACCTTTTCCCTATGAGTAATGCAGGCATAATACAATTTTTTCCTTTGCAAAAGATGCATTTTCAATTTACAAGGCACAATTACAAAAATCAAAGTTTTTAGCACCTTTACAGTGGAATGTTCGATATGCCACACACATTATATCAAAAGTTTCACTTCATAACAATTATTATGGGATTTGAAAGACTTTCTAACATTTTATGCAATTTTCTTCATTTCAGATACTCATGAGCATCGTACATGAAAAAACTTGTCAATTTCCTTTGCGTGATAGGTGAATTATACAACAAAAAAAAAAAAAAAACAAACACACACACACACTCACGAATGCTAAGTAAACAATTTAATAAATTAACAAACAAAAAAAAAACCTTTGTATCAACTTTAAGCTGAGCTAAATAAGAGAATTGGTAGCAGCAATTTTGTAGATTAAATGAAATATGTATGGTACCTTAAACGTGTTTAGCATTAAATTACAAACCAAAACAAAATACTTTTAACTTATAGAAGAGAATGGCAAGAGCAAATTGTTGTTGAGGAAACTAAAAGTGTAGTCAAACTCAAATATGTAAAAGTTAGTCATTTTTAAAGCGAATAGCGAAAACCAAATTGTTGTGTTACCCAAATCAACCCGCAAAAGGCCTTTCCAGTTCTCACTCATTTGGTTTTTTTTACTCTCAGGCCACGGCAATCCGTACTTAGTTTTAGATTGTATTGTTTGTATTATTAGTTTTGTTGTGTATAGATCCAAGCCAACCTTAACCCCTGTGTGTGTATGTATGTATGGAAATAGTGTTTAAGCCTGCACTTGATAAGCAAATTTTAATAGTTTAAACTTCAGCGAATCGCAAATACTAGCACAAATCTTAGATAATGAAACTAAACCCTAGTCTAATCTAATCTAGCGTAGCATCCAAAGTTAATATTAATCTTTTGTGTGCTCAACCAAGAACGTTTGTTTTAAGTTTTTTTTATTGTGCTGTTATGGGAAATTTTTGAACATACTGTAAGTTCTGAAATTGCATTTATATAAATTATATATATATACACTGAAAATAATAAAGCATGGTTATAGAAAATAGGAATTGAAAAAACTGACAACAACAAAAGAAAAATTGTACCGAATGCAAACTATTGAGGAGAATTCTTGAAATGAAATCTTTTTTAAAATTTCAATCACAATCACTGACTCACTCACACACGCACCAACACACACGCGCACACACTCACGCATTCACAATCTACATAGACAACATCAAATTCCTACGAAATGAAAGACTTTAAAATCTAAGCCGTTAAATGAAATAAAACTATACACAACATGCATTACATACAAAAGCGAATAGTTGTACACATTGCAAAAACCAAAAACGACATCTCTAAGTACATTGATATTTGTTAAGGATCGTTGGAAATTTGTAGTTTAATTGGATTGTAATTTCTTACACATATATAGGGAACGCTGTTAGGGTAGACGTAATCTAAACCATGTATATTGTATATAGAGCATTTAGCTTGCTCCTTTAAAATCCCCAAGAAATCAAACAACAACTTGATATTCTGTTAGGGGGGGTTGGAGGGAGTTCACATATTGTATAACTTTTTGGTTTGGTACTCAGCTCAAGCGGAAACATTATTTCTTATATTTTTCCTCTTTAAAAGATTGGGGGGAAATCTAACCTTACTTCTTCTTTTCGATTGAGAAATTTTAAACAGCTTGATTGAACATGTGCGAGCACCTTTCAAAAGATTCAAGAGTATGGAAAGCTCCGGAAAGTCTCTTAACAAACTGAACTATAAACCGACAGTCATACGAAAGTTACATCAACAAAGCGCTCAGTTTTTTGTGCTTGTGCCATATATTTTCTAACCCTTTCGGCAAACTAAAAGTAGAATTTTCATTGAATAGATCAATTTTTGGTACTTTAGGGATTTTGGAAATAGTTTTTTCTTCAAACAGACCAAAAACATATACTTCCTGTTCATTATTCAGTTTGGATACAGAAATCCGAATCTAGTCGGTTTTCAAATATTTAGCTTCAAGCCATTTTCTTATTTTATTATATCTGCTGTTCTTGATAATGCAATCCATCACATAAACCTACAGAGCTTGCAAAATATAGACAACCAATGATCACTTAAATGACAGATACATATTAAATCGCTCACTCCCTCATCAGAACATATGCTTTCCTCTTTCTCGTGTTTTCTGTCTTCTTGTTCTCGATGAGAGAAACACACGAAGCTGTCTTACGATAACCACTCGAAGGGACTAAATTGGTTAGGCTATGGGAAAACTGAACTCAAAGGTTTTATGTTGTTGTTGCTCTAAAAGCACGCATGCACACTTACAGTTTACTGCATAAGGCATAAGCGGAATACACAAAAACAGCAAAGTGACTTATGAGAACAAATGTAAGCGAAAAGAACTCTTGGTGATTGAGCAAAATGTGAAAGTTGAGAAAAGTTAGACGCAAAATATAATTGCGATTTCCTTCACGGTGTCGGAAACCACTTTTAGCGAGCTCTGAGCTATCTTAGGATGTGATTTTCGATCTATATATCGTGTATACGTATAAAAGAGCTTCAGGTTGGGATTAAAGCTATACAGAAACCGGAAAAAAGATCCTATAAAGATACATTTGGACTGGATATGACTTTAGTATCCTTCTAATTATCTAAACCAGCTGAAGATCATCCATCGGATGATCATTTTTTATATTTGAAGGATGATTTTCGGCTCCGTTGAATGATTAAAAAGATATTTAAGACACATTCAGTCCAAATGGATACGGAATATCATCCAATATTCCTTCTTTTTCTGTATAGGTTCCATAAATTATACACCAAAAAAGCCTCCTGGTTTAATATACATCAAGCAGGGCCCAATATCTATCTATTCTGAAAAGTACAATGAGATCGGACAAAAAACATCGGATAAGCAAAACGATTAGGGTACCGCGTCGTTAGCTAGGACTAAAACCGCTAAAAAGGACAAAATAATGTTGGCTACTTTCAGGATGACCCTTTAATAGCTGTTACAAAAACTGGTTAAATTCAAATTCAAAAACAAATGAACAGGGTAGTTTGTAGTCGGGGCACTCGACTGCTTATTTGATATATATATTAGGAATTTTCAATTCCGACCACATAAAATATATAGATTCTTGATCAGGTCAACGAACTGAGACAATTGAGCTCTGTTCTTATGAAACTTTCAAACTGAGATTTGTGCATATACAGACTTTTTCTCAGTTCCAGTTCCATGAAAGTAATGTGATTCAAAACCGTTTTTTGTACTTCATTTGGTTTCTAAATCACCAAACTTTTGCAGAAGTGAAATTTAAGACAAGGCTTATTCTCACTGCACGCTGGTAATATGTTCAAACTAACCAAATTGTATGAATGTATCTTATAACTGCCATAAGAACGATCGTTTCAAATATGGGCCATAGTGAGAAAAACTTTTTTGTTGTGTACAAAATTAAGTTTTAGAATCTATCATTGTGTCTAGATATTCATTCATAAGTCCGTGCAATGTGTCTTGAAAACCACTTAAGTGGTTTTAATAGCAGCGGGCTCAAAGCGACTCTAAACATGGCTAAATCTAGCATCTATTTTCTATATTCATACATCTTATCTGTAGTATCAGTTGGAGCGAATTTTCGTTAGTGTATTAAAACTTCGGCACTGACAAAGTTAGCTTTGCTTTCCTGTTTTTAAACGTGCTGAAAATTTTGAATCACTGTAAACAAAATAAAAATATCAATCGTATGGCAAAAAATGAAACGTGCTCACGATTATCATTTAAAATGTCAAAATTAACGATGTGATATCAGATTTTATGAAAACGTATGTCAATGCTTAAAGGGTAACCCACTTAGGCAGGGAAAGGGTAAAACTTGTTGAACATAATGGTTTTCACATTGTCCTCCATGATTGCCTGCTAATACCTTTATAATCATAATCTTAAACTCTTACCCCTTATAGAGTTACTTTTGCTGAGCTGTGTACCAAGCCTCACTCATACCAAACAACTAACATCTTTTTCATTTCCCCCTCATTTTCACTCTCATCACCAAAAACAAAACACAAACGTAGCAAATAAAAGACACACTTTAGCCAAGCTAATTGTTGTATAAATACCAAATAAATATACCAAAAAAAAATCCACATAACATACAAAAACTACTGTTAGTGACATCCAAGAAAGAAAAAAAAATCAGAAAAAAATTGTAGCAATATGAAACTCGGTATGTTCTTATGAAAGTAACATTAACGAATTAATTTAAAGTTTAATAAACCGAATATGAGAATTTTACTGAATAAAATACAAAAAACCAAATTGGCAAATGATGAGAGTACTAAGCAAAATGAGCAAACATATTCTTAATCTGGTTTTAATTGCATCGAGACGAAGAATTTGCATAAATATATACAGAAATATTTATTTATGGCATTAACAACCCCAGCCGGCGGTCTGGAATTTGCAGTGGGTGTTGAGTGAATGGGCAATTATGTGCTTTTGAGTGTCCACGAGTGCATGTGCTGTGCATTTGCATCACTTATATATTCGACTGAATTTAAATAAGAGTTCAGCTCATTAATCAGGAGTTTGTTTTGACTTGCATTAAAGTGATCTAAATTTAGTTTCCTCTTTCCGGTTGCAGATATTAAATGTATTTATGATCTGAAACCTCAACCTTAGACCCAAGTGGGGTAAATAGTATCATATGAGGTGGTTTAGACAACCTCATATATTTGGAATAAAAATTCTACTTAAACATTATTAGACTTGCTAATGAAATGTCAATGGAAATACCTGCAGCTTGCACAAGTCAGAGTCAGAGTGGCAGACAGTAATTGTGATCGATTCCGGCTATAACCAGCTTTCATCCCTTGAAAGATTCTCCGAGCTCAGGCAAGTACAAAAAGTGCTGCTTAAGCTTTGGTAAGTAGTGCTATGGGGTCGAAAAAAAAAACTATTAACTATTAAAATTAAAGGATAGGTCGTGATTATAGATAATTTGTGTGTGATGAACACGAATCTGTTTTCGAAAATGGTCCATTACTTCTAAATTTTTCTTAATTTAAGCTTTAAAGGCATATCGCTGGATATATTTCCATGTCACGTGCAGATTTAGGAGATATATTTGCAATTTGATTCTTGACTTTGGATGATACGCCCTTCCAAGGCTGGGTAAAGATAGGTTAGGTTAGGTTAGGCAACCTAACCTAGGAAAAGGCAACTGTGTTGGAAATTTTTGAAAAATTCAGGTAAATAGAGTATTATTCATTTTATTACTAATCCATAACGCCCATTTTCATCAAAATATGTCCATATTTTTCAATGTTCAGTGCAGATTTAGGTCACATGAATGCCATTCGATTTTCAACTTTGGATGATACTCCCTACCAATGCTAGAAAATGGAACCTGTATTGACAAAAAATTCGAGTGAATAGACTATTATTCATGCCATAACGCCCATTTTCATCAACATATGTCCATATTTTTCCATGTTTAGTGCAGTTTTATGTCACATATTTGCAATTTAATGCTCTCAATGCTCGTTTAATGACCAACAACTTCGTTTGTCTTGGCCCTCTGATTTTATCGTAAAATACTATATCTTAGCTTTAAAATAAGCTATTTCAAATACTTTTGCGATTTTTTTAAGTGAAGCTTTGTATAATTTTGTGTACAAGTACTTAAATGACCTAAATTTGAAGCGCCCTTAGATATGCAATGAATTTTGCTGAAAATTTTCATATCATAGTTTTGGGCAGTTGACAATTTACTAATTTCAAGTACTTGTATGTATTCAGATTTGGATATCTTTGCTTAAAAAAATCGCAAAACTGTTTGGCAAAGTTTGTTTTAAAGCTACGCAAACGTACTTTACGATAAAATCAAAGTGAGCCAGACAAAATAAGTTTTTCGCCATAAAACGAGCCTAAACAAAGCAACTTTAAGCTTAAATTACCAAAAATTTTGATGTGACGAAGCTAAGAAGTAGAAGTTTGCGATAATATTAAAGAGAGGTAAGAAAATAGAATAGGTTTCGCATAAAAAATGTATTAAAAAGGTGCAAAATAAACATTTTAAGCTACTTTAAACTCGAATTGATGTAAATATAGACGCGATGGCGTATTTTTGAAAACAGAGTCTCACGAAATCATACAGAATCATTACCAACCCTTTAATATACTCAAAAATTTTAATTATTTTGCCTTGTGCTATTAAAAAAAACTCTACCAAAGTCTTACTAATTTTGTGAATAAGAAACCTTTGTAGAAAGTTTTATTATGCAACCACTTTCATTATAAAATTAAATCCCTGAAATATTTGACGCGCATGTCCCATTGGCCTGACGCGAGCCCATCTGGTGAAGACGTCACAGTACATTGAAGTATGTCCAGTTGATTCCTCAGATATTTATTTTTAACATATTCCTTCAAACTTTGCATTTGTCTTTCCGCTTCTTGGGCTAATTTTAACCCAATCAATGCAGAAGTGTCACCGTATAACAGTTGGTATAACACTCGGAAGCTTCCAAAAGCTCATCAAGTTTTGCGGCAAAGCATTATTAAACTCGGCTTATGCCAGAGATTGGACAGTAAGCGCGCTCAGCTTCAACGCAACGGACACCAGTCCAGCAATTCAACCGAAAATGTATTCACCGAAATTTGTGTGTCTAGGGCTTCTATGCCTGCTTATCAGCTGCTGGAGTGCATTGGCCAAATTAGAAGAGAAATTTTCATGGAAACAACTGACCTTCGACTGGCCCAGCCCGGAGGCCGAGGCTGAAGCCAAATCCACGGGCCATTACATCGTGGAGAACAATCTGCCGCTGGGCTTGGAGCGTTGGCAAAACAAAATGTTTGTCACTGTGCCAAGGTAAATATATAATCAAACGAAAAACCGTGATTACCCAGTTGGTGGTACATGAAGTAGTTGTGACTTTTTCTACAATTTTTAATTAGTTGCATGTAATTTGGGCTTGCAAAATCAGCGAGTGGAGCTGGCAGTAAACCGGTTCCAAGATGGCTTGTTAAGCTGTTGTCGCTTGGTTTCTGTGTAAAACTATTTGCATTTTAAACGGTGCTTTCAACTATATGCAAATAATTCAACAAATTGATTTATTGTTACGCGAAACAAATTAATTAATTATATGGAAAAGTCTGTGGAAAATACCAATTAGTTAGCATTTCAAAAAGAAGAAACTCGACTATAACTACTTAGATAAGACTAGCAACAAACAGGTCAGCTAGGCCAAACAACATCTGACGTCAGCCACGTAGGGGGCTTACCCCCATTATGATACGCTTGATAGAAAAAGAACCAAAAAAAAACAAAAACATATTTTTTCTGGAACACTCGTGACTCATCAAGCATATTTGATTTTTGGAAATTTACGTAAGTTTAATAAACAAACTTAATCACAATTTAAATTGAAATCAATATTTTGGGCAAAAAATTTCTTTAATCAAAATGTTAATTAATCTTTGTCAACTTTTAAAGAAATTTTAATTGCACAACAACAAAAAACTACTTTCTTGACAATATCTTTATATAAATAGAATCACCTAGCAGCATCTGATGAGCTTTACAGAAAAGGCAAAGTGTTTCTTTTAAATGATTTTAGTTGTTCTGAGTAAAGGACAGCAAAATTAAGGTATTTGTACTTGGGCAAACACTGAAATTGCAGAAAATGTGCGTAGAGTACTATTACTGACCACTTTTGATATAAATATCAGAGCAAACAATTAGACAGACTTTCACTATGATACTGCAATGCCCACACCTACAACCCACAATACGATAAAATAATATTTTAAGCATAATTAACTATGAAAGAAATCTTTGTTTGACCTTCTCCTCATCTAGCTTTTAATCACTTTTAAGCCTTAAAATTATTTGCGGAGCTCCGGTCCACGGATTCCTTACAAAATTGAACAATAGTTTGGGTTTCGAACCTGGGTTCAGCTCACGAATTACCCAAACAAAAATATGTTCAATATCGTAGATAAGTTTCATAATTTCTTTATAGGGGGGTATCCCAGAAATCTCTAGAGATTTTCGTATAAACGCTTTCATTTCGAGCTACAAATGCTTGTCTTTATATGTGAAATGTCTCCAAAATGCTGGGCTACCAGATTAGATGACAAAAGTTGAAAGATTTGAAACCGACTGTTCAAGGCCAAGTAGGTTTGATGCGTACGGTATCCATCCTCTATAATCTAGTAGCCTGCAGCGTTGCTATCACTTTACATCTAAAGTTCTCCCAGTTTAGTTCAAAATTCAATCGTTTATACGAAAATCTCTAGAGATTTCTGGGACACCCCCGTATATCTAGAAATTCATTCAGCTTAGGGCCGATTTCAAATCTTCCGAATAGCAGCTATGTGTCAGATAAATTCACAATTTACTCAATTATATGTTAGTTTATGTGACAGATAGTGCTATGTAGAAGTTATGAAATCTGCCCTTGATAGTCATTTAGAAGATTCGAAGACTCAAATAAATTATCGTTAGTTACAAAATAACTTTCTAGATCGTCATCTTTAAAAGCGGTATTCAAAGAATCTTCAATAAATATATTACCAATGTGTCGTTTAGCTTCTTTGTTTTTGCGTATCATTCCATAAATAGGTACTTTTGAGTTGACGATCTAATAATATTATATCTATGCAGCACGTTTTTCTAACTAAGACTACTTTCGGGACCTTACTTTTCTATGGGAGTTATACCATATAGATGTCCGACTTCGACCAAACTTAATAGAATCATGCAAAAGCCTCACAAACTAACACATACCAAATTTGGAGTCGATTTCATTTAAAACAAAAAAGTTCTTCTCAATTGAACTTCTTTTTCGACCGATCATTCGTACTGCAGCTATATGCTATAGTAATCCGTTTTGGACAAAACTTCGTAAAATTGTGTGAAAGCATTTCAAATAAATAAATGTCAGTTTTAAAGACTTTGCTTGGAAAACCAAAAAGTTTTTCTTACTATAACTACTATTTTCAGACTGTACTTTTCTATGGCAGCTATACTATATAGACGTTCGATTTTGAACAAACTGTGTGGAATCATGGGAAAGCATAGCAAACTAAGAAATATAAAGTTCGGAGGCGTTTTCTTTGAAAACAAAAAAGTTTTTCTTACCATGACTATTTTTCCAACCTAACTTTTCTATGGCAGCTATACTATATAGATGTACGATTTCGACCAAACTTGGCAGAATCATGGAGAAGCATAGAAAACTAGTAAATACGGAGTTTGGAGACGTTTGCATTGAAAACAAAAAAACTTTTCTTACTAGAACTAGTTTTTCGACCGATCGTTCCAAAGACAGTTATACTTTATAGTCATCCGATTCGGGCGAAGACTTCGTGAAAAGTGGGGTCGCGATAGCTTTGAAACTGACGGAGGAGATAGCTTAGAAACAGAGAGACAAACAGACGGACAAGGCTAAACCAACTCAGCTGATCAAGAATATATATACTTTATGAGGTTGGAAATGCTTCCTTCTATGCGTTACAAGCCTATGGACAATTTGTAAGAAATGCAGCAACAGCCCACCATTTAATTTGATTTTCCTAAGAATTACTCTAAGATAAACTTAAAATTTCTTACCAACCTTACAGATGGAGGGCTGGTGTGGCGGCTACACTAAACTACATTGATCTCTCATCGACTGAGAAATCTCCAAAACTTCATCCGTATCCCAGCTGGGAGGCTAATAAGCTGCCCATTGAAGTAAAACCTCAAGATCAGAAGACACCCTCAGGCGGTCGTTTGGATGCCGAAAAGGCCAAAGATGCCAGCGTTCAACTGCAGGACAATTCGACCATCATTTCCACCTTCCGTATACAGGTGGATGTGTGTGATCGCTTGTGGGTTTTGGATACAGGCTTGGCTGATATATTGGGTAATCCCAAGCAAATAACACCGAATTCCATTTTGGTATTTGATCTCAAAACGGATGAGCTAGTGCGTCGTTTTACCATACCAGCCGATCAGACCAAAGAGGATACATTCTTTGCGAATATTGTGAGTAGAAATTGGAATGGAAACAAAATATATATATACCTATATTAATCCTTTTTTGTTGTTCGTCAGGTTGTGGATGCCGATCGTTCCGAGTGTGCTGATGCGTACGCCTATGTTCCAGATTTGGGTGCCTATGGTGTGATTGTCTATTCGCTGCGCAATGACAAATCCTACCGCGTCAAACACAATTTCTTCCACTTTGATCCGCTTCAGGGTGATTTCAATGTGGGTGGCGTCAATTTCCAATGGACCGATGGTGTCTTCGGTTTGGCCGTGGGTCCCATGAATCCGGATCACTCAAAGGACATCTATTTCCATGCTCTGGCCAGTACCAAAGAGTTTAAGGTCTCCAATCGTGTATTGCAAAATGAATCTCATGTCACGGGTGGAGATTCGTATTATGATTTCAAATTGGTAGGAGATCGCGGTATGAATGGACAGTCAACAGCTGAAGTTTTTGACAGCGAAACTGGCGTGATATTTTATACACAAGTCAATAAGGATGCCATTGCCTGTTGGAATATCAAACGTCCCTATACACCGGATACACAAGGACTAATCGATTCGGATTCCCATACTTTGGTCTTTCCCAATGACATGAAAGTGGATAGCGAAGGCACTGTTTGGGTATTATCCGATAAGATGCCGACATATTTGTACAAGGAGCTGGATCCCTCGGCCGTCAATTATCGCATATTGATGGGCAAAAATCGCGATTTGATCAAGGGTACACCATGCGAAATGTGATTCACTCTTCATTGTGTATTTACATATGACATTATTCTGTTTCAGTTAGTAAGTCAGCTTAATAAAATATATGTGTGTGTAATTTGAAATGTGATTTGATGCGAGTGTCAATTGGTTTTTGTAATTAGATGTCAGATTTCAGCAAATTATTGGCCAGTTGCACCTTCTCGCCCGGCTTAAAGGCGGGCATGCCCAGGTAAGGGCAAGAGGAGCAGCGGAAAGCATCGCCCAGATAGCACTGAAAGGGGAAACAACAAAGATTAAGTTAAGTTGGTTTGGTTTCCAGGGATGCAAAACGTTTGGAAACGTTAGGATTGGTTCGGATTGCATCCCTGTTACTTTCCGCTCAGCTAGAGTTTCGATTTTTCTTACATTTCCGCAGCTAGATTTGGCATTCTCACTGGCTGCCGCCTTACTGGCTTCCTTCTTCTCGCTGTCCAGCTCCTCGGCCAGTCCACAAGAGCAATTTTTACATGCCTTACGTTTGCCCGTAGTGCTGCACACCTTCAAGGCAGCCGGATCCGGTTTCTGTTTATCCTCCTCATCCAACAAATCCTCCTCATCAATCAGCTCCTCATCATCGCCACTGATTTTCCAAACATTCAATGTGCTGGCATTCTTTTTGGCAAACGAAAGCCTAGTCGAGGAGCCGGTCTCATAGCCCGGTTTCTCTGCCGTCAGCGTATCTTCCGCATCTTCGCTGCAATTGATGAAACCAGACAGTTTGATTTCCTGCAGCAAACTGCCGGCTGGTACAATGAAGGATATCAAATGGAGTTTGCCACTGGGTTTAAGCATGTGCAAGAGTTTTACATAATTGTCTGTAAGCTGGGCACACTCGATTACAATCAAATCGAAACTGGAGTTGGCGTAGGAGGCTGAAATGAGTAAGTTGTAGAGTTGTTGTTGTTGTTGGCCTTTGAGCTAAATTATGCTGACTCACAGAACGACAGGCGATGCACATTTTCCAAAGCCACTTCACCCCCGGTGGCTGTTTTAAGCTGTTCAATGCGGTTGTCCAGATTTGCACTATCTGTCCATATGTAAAGAGATTTTTGTAGGCCCTTAAATTGTTCCATATTTTTGTAATTTTTCTAGAAGTTTGTTGTGACTTTAATGTGTTTTCACTTCAGACTATTTCACCAAGCCGACAGCTGTTCGTTTGAGCTAGTTCCTGTGCTGAGCTAGTGCTATCGATTGATACAGCATCACGCAATCGTTGCTGCGCCCATCTCTAATCATCGGCCGATTTAGCGCCTTTCCGCCATTTTGAAAGTCAAGAAATTAATATTTGTTTGCTGTCTTTGCTGTTTTTAAGTCAATTAACACTGTTTTGTTAAAGTACAAATCATAGCCTTTGCTAACGGGCAAGGAGTTTAAATATTGAGGGGCTCTGTGTGTAGATAATCTAGGAAAAAGTTGGTTCAAGACATAAGGTGGGTAAGCGGTTGGGTATGATCTGAGGTTCCTACTTGGCACATTAAATGCTGAGTGTAATAACTGATACCGAGTTAATTTTTAGTGTTTTGAAAAAAGGTAGATCTACTAAAACGCCATTTTCTCTGGTTTTAGTCATCCGATGTTGATACGATGGGACAAATGAAAGCTAATAAAATTGTTTGGAATATCTCAGACACATATCTCAGAGGAGATTTGAGTTCAGCCTGAAATTTTACATACATCAACTATTTAAAAGCCGGGATCAACAATTCGTTGCATTGTGTTATTCCTTATAATTAGTAGTTGGAAAGTTGTGCTTAAATTCTCTAATAATCTATTACATATTTGAATTGCTGAGCAATTTTGTGTAATTTGTCCCTATCTAGGAATGCAATTGAATTTCCCCATGTAAATTATAGAGGTTGCAAATAGATGCCATTATAAATTCCCATATGCCCCTCAAGGCACTTGCATTTGCAAAATTCATACTCCTTGGCCCACTTAAGGAATATGCCCAACAGATGGCAAGTTTCCAGGCACTGCATTCAATTTTACGGGGTCAAATAGCCACAGGTGAAAGGGGGTTGTTTCATGATTCGAACTTGAACATTTCCATCAGCTCGAAATCAGCCATAATTTAGCCAAGTGTACAGCACTCATCAACAAACACACACACTCACACTCTCGCACGCACAGCTAATGCCCAGTGTTGGAGAGCATAACAAATATCGCCGGTACTTATCGCCTATCGACAGTCAGCGCCAGCTATCGGCGTATCGATACACTATCAACATCCCCACTTTTTTTTTGTTATAAATATAACTACACAAGCTGGCTAGAACTTTAAACAGAAGCCAAGCGCTATCAAAGCCAGTTGCTAGTCTCAGTGGGCTATTTTGAATCATAAATATGTAATAAGCGGTGTCCCACCACAAGAAACATTTAAGCCAACAACAACAACAACAACCCGAGCGTGAGAGAAACGACAGCTGCCTGTCCGTGTGTTCGTTTTGCATGTGTGTGTGTGTGTTGGTGTTGGTGCAGGATAACAAAATATGAAATACAACAACAAATAGTACACAAGAAGTGCCAAAGTGTAAAACATAAATAAATCTTTTGCCAAAAACAACAATATCGAATTTCAATTAATTTCACCCTACCGCAAAGACATGTGCATCCATTTAAATGAAGAGCTACAGCCAATTTAATTTAAACGCCGCCGCCCCGCCCGCCATTGCCTACGAGAACGCAGTCGCAGCCGCCGCTAGTAATAATACCTCATCCCTGTCCCTGGAGCATCATCATCAGCAACATCAGGATATGCCGCACTTTGGACTGGGCAGTGCGCCGCCGCCTCAGTCGTCGTCGGCGTCACAGCAGCTACAAGTGCATCACCAACAGCAGCAACAACAACAACAGCAGCAGCAGCAGCAACAACAAATGCAAATGTCCATGCTGCCGGGTCCAGGCCCGTACCGGCCGCACATAGAGGAAAAGAAATTGACCCGCGATGCAATGGAAAAATATATGAGAGAACGCAATGACATGGTCATTGTCATACTCCATGCCAAGGTGCGGATTAAAGTTAAATTAACTTTTGTACTTTGTTGAGGCATTTTTCCAGCAGGATTGCTCGAAAGTCCTTATCTTAGCCGTTTAGTAATGTTTTTCTGTCATTTCCTGATTGGATTTAATTCGAACTTTGGTCGTTCAGCAGACTCCAAACAAAATTAACTTCATGTAGAAAGTAGCAAGGACTTATCTGTGGGCGTGTTTATATGCATTCTCTTTCTTATAAAATCGGCCAGGATGTTTGCAAATCCTGGTTATATATATAAAAGAGCCCATCTCTTAAAAAGTGGAGAGAAAATAGGATAATAGGATTTTTGACTATTGCAAAGTGTTCCTTTAATATCATTATTTTTATTTATTAGTTCTTCTATTCAATTCTCATTAGAAAATGCAATATTTTTGGAAGCTGTTATTATTCTTTATGGGCAATGTTGCTCTTAGACAGTTACTAGTACCATAAAATTGATAGCGTAGTTTGGTCTAAAACTTGTGGTTTTTGGGTGTATCTTTTAATGGTACTCCATCTCGCGGTTTTTGATTAAAGAAAACCATCTCTTAGGGACATAAAATACCGCATTATGATATAATAAATTTAGTTTTTAAAAAAAATCTACAGTATGCTTTAAAAGATATTCAAGAATTTAGGTACGCCTCCTTTTAAAGGAACTTTAACCAATTGTACGAATAATGAGGATTGTTAAAATAACGTTCCCTAAGACAGTATTCGTGTTTTGGCGAATTTTTTAGATTCTGTATTGCACAGTACAGTTGAAAAACAGGGTTTGAGGGGATGCTTACAAAAGTCGCTTATTAAAGGGTTTCATCCCGGATGTTTTTTAGTGTCGTGTTGTGCACTGAACCAAGAAATAATCTTTACGATAGTTTTAAGGTTTAATATGGATTAAACTAGAAGTTTTAAACTAGATAGATCGTTAGCATTCAGATTCTAATGACAACAATGATTCCTTTTTATTATTACATTTAAAAATGTGAATATATGCCATTTTCTCTTGTGGATTTAGTGTTTACAGATCTCCATCTTAATGACAATAGAACTTCGTACCTTTTTTCCCCCAAAAATACGATTTGTAGGCCCTAAAAAAGCAAAATTATTGACAACTGTTCGCTCCCATGCAAAATCATTCATTCAATCAAATTTAAAACCATTTTTAGTTGATTAAATACACATAATCATACTATAGCAGACTCCAAGACACCCCTATACAAATATTTTCTAAACTAGAGACATAAGGACCTTTAGACCATCTCTAATTAATTTATGATGAATAAATTTCATGAATTTACATTTCTCCTTATTAATAGCTTGCTTAAGCAAGCTCCACTTATGACACCTTAAGTCGCTTTTAACAGGAATGGAAACCGATCGGGAATTACTTTAAGTCAGTGGTTCATGGGGCTTTTAAACCACCGGTTCGTTTTATAATATGGTTTTTAAAAGAAACTGAGCTGTGGCTTGATGTTTGACCTTTTAGCTATTACTCGAAAAATTAAATTCTTACAAAATTCCAAATTATGTGATCTTGTACGTCTCCTGCAATTGTTCACAGACCTTGTAATATACCTTTCATCAGAATAGATTTTCTTAATGGGACAATATTCTCAAAAACATTTAGAGATTGTAAGAAGTTTAAAGCTATTTAAATGATTACTTGGAACTGAATTTCAAAAGTGTGCGAAGAGTCATAGTCACTTTAGAAGTCATAGTATTTGAAAACCGAAACGTGTCTTTACTTAATATTTAAATAATTACGCATGGAACTCTGAACCGGATCAAAACTACGATTCAGTTATCTCTAAAAACTATGTTATAAACCGAACCGGAGGTTTAAAAACTGTTCTAAACACTGAACCGAACCAGTACATATTTCACACTTTCCGCTTGAATATTAGAAACATTATTTGCTTTTAAAACTCGGTAAAACTTGAACCAAACTAAGGTTTCCAAACGTAAATCATTGGAGCACCGAAGAAATTCATTGTCTTTGCAGTCCTGTTTTAAACACTTATTATTACCTTTATATAATTTCGTCCTGGAAATCTCAAACAACAATTTTATAAACGCTTTCATTTCGAATGGATGCCCTGATCATTAGGAATTGATCCAATTCATGACTTATTTCAGTATTTTGTTTTAGTACTAGAAACTCGCTACGAAGATCCCCGCTTTGAGGAAGAAGCGCTCGTGCCTGCCTGTGTGGTTAAAGCACAAATAGCACCACATAATTTTGTTTTGAATATATTATAGAAAATGTAGAAAAACTCTCTGGATAGCTTGTTGACCGAAACAAACCTTCAACATGCTTAGAAAGACGCAAAGAATGTCGACATTTAGGAACATTTAAGAACTTTTCATTTTTGGATACCGAAAAATTGTATTTGGTGATGTGTTTTAACAGGAAAGGGAAAGGGTTGGACGCAAACTGATTATTGTTTTAAAACCATCCAACCGAACATTGGAAAAAGGAATTGGAAGCTAGTCTGTAGTCCTGCCAGTTACTCATGTTGATACTTTTCCCCATTTTCCTCATTTCATTTAATCATATCGCATATCTCTATTAAAAATGCATTAATTAATTCAATTCAAATCATTTCAACCATAAAATTGGTTCATTTTTGTTCTAGGCGACAAATTTTTAACTCATTTGCTCTCTAATTATATAAATAATCGAAAATTGTGATACCAAATTGGATTTGGTGTGTTTAATGAAGGTGTCCAGTTACAGGTAGGCCATATGGCTCTCGCTTGTCCAGTCTGGCGGCTATTTTTAGTGTTACATTTTTGCGGTTAAATAATTCAAAATGCAAAATAATAAATGTAATAAAAAAAAAACTGTCGCGGTCGCTTGGCTTGGCGGGCTTGTGGCGATCTTCAAGCGGCTCTGCCGCCGACAAATGGGAATCCTTCACACTCCACTGCACTCAAATTGAGCAACGCGCCACAATGAGAATAATTGAAATTAATTACTGCATTGCTGATGCGGTTTTTGTCGATATGATTTGCCGATAATCTAATCTGGCCACCAATTTGGAGCTAATTGAAAATTAAATTTTGTTTTTGTCTGTCTGTTACAGGTGGCCCAGAAGTCGTACGGCAATGAGAAGCGTTTCTTTTGCCCCCCACCCTGCATTTATCTCTTTGGCAGCGGCTGGCGGCGACGTTACGAGGAAATGCTGCAGCAGGGCGAGGGCGAACAGGGTGCCCAGCTGTGTGCGTTTATTGGCATCGGCAGCAGTGATCAGGACATGCAGCAGCTGGATCTCAATGGCAAGCAATATTGTGCGGCCAAGACTTTGTTCATTTCCGATTCGGATAAACGTAAACATTTCATGTTGTCGGTGAAAATGTTCTATGGCAATGGCCATGACATTGGCGTCTTCAATTCCAAACGCATTAAAGTCATCTCCAAGCCGTCCAAGAAGAAACAATCCCTCAAGAATGCCGATCTTTGCATAGCCAGCGGCACCAATGTGGCACTATTCAATCGCCTGCGTTCCCAGACCGTGTCCACGCGTTATCTGCATGTGGAAAATGGTCACTTTCATGCCTCCTCCACACAGTGGGGTGCTTTTACGATACATCTGCTGGATGACAATGAATCCGAGTCGGAGGAATTTCAAGTGCGTGATGGTTATATACATTATGGAGCCACCGTTAAGTTGGTGTGCTCCGTCACGGGCATGGCACTGCCTCGCTTGATTATACGCAAGGTGGACAAACAGATGGCCTTGCTGGAGGCCGATGATCCAGTGTCGCAGCTGCATAAGTGTGCATTCTACATGAAGGATACAGATCGCATGTATTTGTGTCTATCCCAAGAGAAAATCATACAATTTCAGGCCACCCCCTGCCCCAAGGAACCCAACAAGGAGATGATCAATGATGGCGCGTGTTGGACCATCATTTCCACGGACAAGGCCGAATATCAATTTTACGAGGGCATGGGACCTGTGGCGTAAGTTCAACAATGACATGAAATTTACTTTGATAATTAGGTTTTTTTTGTATTTCAGTTCACCCGTTACCCCTGTGCCCATTGTCAATTCCCTGAATCTCAATGGTGGCGGCGATGTGGCCATGCTGGAATTGAGTGGCGATAATTTTACACCTCATTTGCAAGTCTGGTTTGGGGATGTGGAAGCCGAAACCATGTATCGGTGTACGGAAACTTTACTGTGTGTGGTACCAGAGATTTCACAGTTCCGAGGCGAATGGCTTTGGGTGGGTACAGATTTTTTACAACTTTATTGAACTCCTGACAATAGGAAATGCTCTTATTGCCTGTTTTAAGGTAGTTATAAACAAAAATGCTACGTGACTGCTTTTATGACAAGTAAACCTGCAGTCTTAGCCATCCTGAGGTCATGTTAAGCTTTCGCATAACTTTAAGCATAGACACTCAACACCCCAAAGCAGGCAGGTTAATAGTACAGCTGTTTCAAGACGCATCAGCCATCTTTGCCTGCCGACTGTCAGTCCAGCAGGCGTCTCTTCATGCTAGTAATGCCATAACTGCTTGGGAATTTCAAAGCAGCATAAGCGAAAATACTGCTACTTTGAACCTAGATATCAAGGATGCTTCAGCTTATTGTTTTAGGGCGGAAAACCTGGGACAAAAATATGTTAGAGTAACAACCTAAGGTTAATCCAGTAAAAGTAAGCAATAAACATATTATCAGAACAGTGAAGCATCAGGAAAATGGAAATAATACAGTAAAAAAAGTTTAGTGAGAGGGTTAAGCAGAAAATATCACTTCAGAAAGAAGGAACACAAATAAAGGAATACAATGGACAAAATTTATAGTTCCATTCAGAAAGGAAGATTGGGAAGAGTATAAAGGGAACAAGCTATGTTAGATTTGATCTATTTTGTGGTTGTTTTTTCGGGGAATCTCGGGAAATCGGCTTAGATTTGTTTCGGATGAAAAGGTCGTCCCATTATAATATTATGTTCTAGTTTGTATTTAAAGCTTTGAACAAGATTCTTATGATTTTCTAACCATTTGCTTTGGTCCGACATATTATACTTGATTCTGATTTCTAGTTTTATATGCGCCGTATTTTCATGTAAAAAGCGGTAGAATCATGTATGCTTTTGGATTTGAAGCATCATTTTATTGGAATTGCGTGTGGAAGTTGTATGTTGGTTGTTTTTCCAGCTCCAACTTGGATCAAGTTCTTATGAAAAGGGGGCTAGGGAAGAAGGTTAAGAGGTCAGACGGCAACAAATAACTAAGTTCCAGGTTCTTCGAAGAAAAAGGGCTGCAAACCGGTTTGAATCGAACCGCTGCGCCCCCAGAGTTCCGCCTGTGTAAAAACTATGATGATGATGTTGATTTGTCAGGATAAAACTATTATTTCAAATTCTAGATAAATCTAAAAAGTGAATGCTGAATTCGTTAACCATTATTGCCTTTTTATAGCCTTTGTTGAATGATTCTCTAGACCAAGAATCTGAACGGCACATCCCAGCGGCGCAACTGCTCATTATAAGTTCGACGTTTTCTTAAACACTTTGTAGGCTGGTGGCCTTCAAGTATCGACTACAATCCTGTATTCTTTCACATAAGCTTGTCCGCTTACTTGAAAGATATTTTTGAAAGCATTCTATATCTTTTATGATTTTTGACGCTCATGAATCTTGATATTGAGAAGGTATCTATGCTCTTAAAGCAGCGATCTGAGTTCTTTTTAGAACCCAACCTAATTTTCCGCTTTTAGTTCAGGTTTAGGAGGATTGGTTAGTGGTCCGGCCAAAAAAACGCGAATCGGAACGTTGTTCAGACTTAAGACTTGATTTATGCTACCAATTCTTGACAAAACATAACATCTTTAAACCAAACTTATTACACATTTTCTTTCTCTGTTTATTTTTTTACCAACCTTTAGGTACGCCAACCCACTCAAGTGCCCATTTCTCTAGTGCGCAACGATGGCATTATCTATGCCACGGGTCTTACTTTTACCTATACACCGGAGCCGGGACCAAGGCCACATTGTAATCCTCAGGCTGAGGATGTGATGCGTACACGGCTCAATAATAGCACGAACAATAACAACAACATCACAAGCATTAGCAACAACAACAACAATGCGGGTTCTCCGGCCAGTGGCAGTATGCAACAGCAACAACAACAGCAGCAGCAGCCACAAACCCATCAAACGCTGCCCTCCATCTCTGAAGTGCAATGGAATAGTCATGGGAGCGGCTTATCTTGAGTGCAGGATAATTGCTTTATTTTGCAATTGGATATACAATTATTACTTTCACTAAGTTATTTATAGTTTCTATCATTAATTTCTTCGAACAAAAGAAAAAAGGAAAAGTCCCACACACACACACATCCTACCATTAAGCGCTAGTTGGAACCAATTGAAGTGTAAAGGCGAGACATTTAAAATTCTGTACATAAGTCGAAAGAGCTCACTGACATTGCACATATGTACGAGTATTTTGTATGTATGTTACTCTAGTTAAATATACAATTTATATAAGTATAGAGAGGATTTTTAAAATGGGTCTAAAACAAAGGGGAAAATAATTATGGTGAATTGTTAAGAGAGGAGGATGTACACAATAAAACATTCCACGAATATACATTTGCTCTTTAGCTGCTCGACACTTTCCTCCTATTCATATAAGCTATATAAATACATATATTTTCATATAGAATCCACTGTCCTCTTTTCACAAATTCACTTGAATGAAGCTCCCCATTTCAAAGCCCTGTTTTATATGAGAGAAAAGCATATAATTTTTGTAACATATATTGGAACAAAAGACAAAACACAAGACAAATTTTTGTAAACCTAAGAGAAACCCCCCCTTGTCAACACTTAAATAAACAAGAACAAAAACTATTTGAAAAAGAAAAAAACCAAGTCAGTTTAAATATTTTTTTTTTTGATTTAGCATGATTTAACAATTTTTTGCTCTTCTTGGAGGGGAGGGCGATCTAAATCGCCTTGGGAAAAACTTTCGTATCGTGTGAACTTTTTTTTAAACAAGTGCAACTCTTCCCACGGCCAACGACGACGCCGACGACAGCGACCAACTTTAATTACAGTTTTGGACCTGGGCCTGGGTCGATTTGAATTACGAAAAACGCAAAGTCAAGAAATTTATATATAACGCTCCATTGTTTCCGTTTGGGAGGTAAGGAGCAGAATATTCTCACAGCCCCAAAAAGCGGCGACAAAACTTGCTGTGTGAGAAGATTTTGGTGTCTTTGTTTCATATTTATGTTGTTGTTGTTGTTGTTTTTGTCGTCTTACAGATTTTACAAATTAACAATCGCAGTTTTGAATTAATTATCATCGCTTACTTCCGTTTGGTTGGAAGGCAAGCAAAAAAAATAAAAACAACAAACAGAAACTAACTAATCACCCAATCAGAGTGTGAGACTTAAGCTCTTATCAGAGTGCAACCAAGCAAAGTCACCCCTAAAAATTCAGTTAATGCAGTTGTAGCAGAGGCGTGGCTAAGAGGGGACTAATGCGGCTGTGAAGAACGAAACTTAGAGCCAACAGTTTGGCTCTGGTCTAAGATTGCCCTAAACACGACTCTCAATGAACTTGCAAAGTGACAACGCCAGGAACACTCCAGCTTCTTTAAGTAACAAATGGATAAACTGTAGGACTAAAAACTAACAGCGAAGTTGGCGAATTTACCAATGAGAAAAGTTAAAGTTACCAACTTTTATTGTGTGTATGAACAAACACATCTCATAGATATTATGGGCAAATAACTTCTTATACCTGCTGGTAGATAAAGTTTATTTTTACATTTTTCCAAGCTTCTGGAATCTGGAAAAAAGTCATATCTCCCACAATTTTAGGGAATTTTCTGAATATATTTATCAGCCGAAAGAATGGTGAATTTCGGATAATCGATAGTCGAGTTATCGAACAGCGATTGGCACATCTTTAAATACCTTAAATTTGTTATAAAAAATAACACTCAATTAATATAGAAAGCCTAATTTTATGAAGCAAGTTGGCAATTTGGAGATCAACCTATTATTTAGTTGTGGTATTTAGTTTATCCTTAACTTATTCAATGTAAGGACTGTCTTAGCAATAGAAGCCCAGATTTTGATTAGCCAAACGAAATTATAGACTTTAAGAAGTCAGGCGTAAGGCGTCTTCCGAAATCCTAGATTCCAAATTCTAGACCGAACCGAACCAAACCACTAATTCCGGTGATAAACAGAACCAGCGTGGTTTTGAAAATGCTGCACCAAGCCAAACCGAAACCGAAGAAGAAAACGAACCGAACGATGACGAGTTTTAAGACGTAAGATCTATAGAATTAGAACTTCCATCAATTCCCAAACCAAAAAGAAAGATTCTTTTGAATTTCGGATAAAAATCGAATCGCTAATGAATCGTCTAAAAGAGACACCCATAGACCGGATTGATTCTTAGCGATACCGAGTTGATGTAGCTTCTAAGTATGACTTGTCACCATATTTAATTAAGAGTTACCCCTGGAGTTCTACGTTTCAGCCGTGAATTTTTCACGGTTGGTTCTGATCTGAACAGTAGTGAATATAAGTGAATATCATGCCTGAATTCAGGCATGTTTTAGTACTAGTAGTTAAGTTCATGGCTGAAACTCATATAAAGGATGACATTCAGTACCAGCCCTTCCACTTCGGGACTGATTCAGATATGATACAGGTCTGAGCCGAACTGAAGGGACCGTTCATCACCTGCAATTGTTCATAGACCTCTTAATTAATAGTTTCCCGAGTATCCCATTTATCTTATGGGACGATATTCTCAATTATCTACAATAAGGATCTTAGAGCTATTCAAATGATCTCTTTAGAAATCATTTTATTCAAAACCAGAATCGTCGTTTATAAAATAATTAAAATTTACGATTGATCTACTGAACCGAACCGATACCTCTATTGTGTTAGCTCCAAAAACCACCTAATCAACCGAGCCGGAGGCTTAAAAGCTGCTTGAAACACTGAACCGAAGTCGTCCTTATTTCCGAACGTTTTACATCCTTGATTAAAACTGAAACGAATAACGGCTACTGGTAAGGTAACTCTTTATACGGGTATTACGGTTGTGCGATATGGGTTACAATATGGGACACGTTTGTTACTTTGTTTCCCTTTCCTTTTCTTGAGGTTGTTATTGCTTCAGTACTATATTATTCATTTGCATTGTTGACAACGCGAGCATTTGTTTCTTGGACATCGCTGGTATAAAATGTAGGAAAAATACTATGACAGCAGACAAAAGCAGCTCCATTTTGGATCCTTAATTATTCAGTAAAACCCTCAAACTCGTCAATTTTCCCGCATTTATAAAGTTGCACTCTAGAAGATTAAAAAAGTTATATCAAAAATGAAAATCCTCTTAATATTTGAAGTGCGATCGAAGCCCGTGGAAAGTCTAAGGTTTTGCTGGTCTTATCTTTTTTTCCGAACAATAAATTGTTAAAATTTTATTCAAAATATTAGATATTGATGTTTGTTCTTTTGAACAAAAATTATTTCTTATTATTTGGATATAAACCTGACGACTGTAGCTGCCATGTAAACGATCAAGAAAAAGTATTGTTGAACCGGGAAAGTAAAACTTTAATGTTAAATGCTAAATCATATTTCTATATTATTCTTAGCCCCCCCCCTTGAAAAATGAAAAGCAATGGCTCACCCAACTCACTGGGAACAAAAGACTCAAACAAGCAACTTGGTTGCGTGTTCAGGTCCAACCAATGAATCAACCACCAAGAAAATGCAAAACCCACCACCACCAACACGGCCAGGCATAATTCTTAGTTTTGTAATTGGATCGGGCATCTCCTTAAGGTCATTTTGGACGTCTTATAAGAACAACTCTGAATATGAAATTAGTTGAATTTTTAATGAGCATTCCCATTCCCATTCCAGTGCATAATTTCTGCCCCTTTCTCTGTCTGGTTGGACAGGTGGCGAGTGCGATGATTCTGATGTTTTGCGGTTGTGGGCAAGTGCGGGGGGAAAATTCTCAAAAAGTTCTCAGGACTGTGGCACTGCTGCACTCTAATAAAAAGTTAATTATCTTGAAAAATCTAAGTCTGCCAACTTAAGTCAGTTGCTGCTGCCGTTTTTCACACGCTGCTGTGGAAATGGAAATTCTTCGCAAAATACAATGCGTGGGAAATTTGTGGCGTGGGAGACAAGAAATTAAGTGGCTAAGGGCAGGTGCTATATATAGAAGGAAATGATATACGAAGTATTTAATACATGCAACATTATAGTCAAAGTATGCAAATTGTGATTTTTTTTATAGACTGTTCTATTGATGTATTTGAATTTCCTTCAATTAATAAGAGACTTTGATTAAATTTGACTGCCTAATTCTTATTTTAAGTATTCAATTAGGTGAGTTTTTTGAGGTTTCTTATTTGCAATTTAGAACATTTTTCGGAATCATAAGATAGAGATTCGTTGGTAGAAACCGAAGAGACCTTAAAATAAATAAAATAAATTAATTGATTAAAAAAGAAAGATAGAAGGAGACCTCAAGATAGTTGAAAAATATACAATTTTCGAAATCATAAGATAGAGATTCAATGATTTTAAAAGAACTAAAGAAATAGACCTCAAAATAGCTTAAAAAAATAAATTTTTTGGAATCATAAGATAGATTTAGAGACCTCCAAATAGTTGAAAAATATACATATTTCAAAAAATAGAGATTCATTGATTGAAAAATATAAAAGAACGTAATATAGCTCAAAATTGTGACAAATAAAGTTACGGATCTGCTCCAAAATTATTCGCCGTAACAAGCTGGGAAAGAAAAAAGGATAATTTATTTCTCCACAAGGTCTTAATTAACATAGCTTCATACACGTTTTTAAAGATGTTCTAAGTGTCGGTAAGTTTATATTTTACCACTGCGCAGTATATTTCAATAAATGTAGCCATCGGACTTGGCGAAGCATGGACTGGGGCATTGTGCTGACAATGCATACAGTTGTTTTCCTAATTTTGTACTTTTTTTCTTTAATTTAGACAATGAATTGATAGTAATAACTAATAGATAGTAAAGATTAGTGCGAGTGCATCCAAAAATACTGACAGAGAAAAAAAGGACATTAAAAATTATCCATTGGATGATTTCCCGTATCCATTTGGAATGGATTTGTCTTATTATCCTTTATTCATTCAACGAAGTGGAAAATCATCCAAAAGATTTGAAAAATTATCATCTTTTAGATGATTTTTCAGCTCCGTTGGATGATTCAAGTAGGATTGACTTGAACTCGGATTTTCAACTTGTATTAGTCCCAACTTTAGCTTTGAAGAGCTTGATTTTAGCTCGAAATTAATCACACACAGGATCAATTTTATCTTGTTTTCCGACCTCGACTTGATCCCTTATTAGTATTAAATTAAGAAGCCATATTGATTTAAACTCGAAAATCGTACTTGAATTGATCTTGAAATCGGGTTGGTGCTTACTGTAATCTCGAGCCAAGATTAATTGACTTTCAAGTCCGGTCCAATCTATTAAATCTCGACGCTATAAAACTTTCTGAATCGTCTGAACGTTAGAACCTACCACTGACCGCACTGATTGGACCATATTAGTGAGCCTACAGAACTCGTAATTCCACTGCGAAAACTTCTGGAAAAGACCCAAGAGATTCCAATAAATACACACGTCAATTCCAATTCTTTGAAAACATGTCCACAAGTGGGTTCGACTTAGCTTGTGACTTCTTCAAATTGCTAGTTTCAATCGAAAATTTATCGACTATGTAGCGCTCAGTGCCCTACAAAGCTCATTAGAAGCAGTGAATCAAATCTAATAAAATTTGAGGAAAACCTTAAAGTACTTAAACGACAATTGAATAAACGAAATTCAGTTCCTAATGGAAGGACAGCGTAAAATATGCAAGTGATGACGAGAGATATGTGGGATCGGGACTACAAAAACAGTAATACAAAATCGCAGATTTTAAAATATCAATAATTATCGATGTTGTGGACAGTACTGTGTATCTAAACAGTATTATTATTGGCATATCTTTTACTTACCCAAAACTGAAACGATTTTAAAGTAATGCTTTAATAAGCACATCCCTGAGTTAAGCTTTGTATACACAACAGGACAGGAACAGGACCATGACTATATCAAAGCGCTTTATAGGAACCTTCGGTTTGGAACTAAAATATATGGTAATAATTTTCTTGCTTGTGTTGATTTCCGTTTAACCAGTTACAAATTCAGATTCCAAATGATTCCTAATTATGCAAAATCGGACGTCTAAAACTTGAGCGCGTACAAAGTCTCTCGGACGGCAAACTTAGCTAGCATCCCATTTATAAATACAATCAAAAGAATTATTGGGAACCATCATTTGCAATGGTTTGAATACTAAAATTCTAAGATATTCCAAAGCTTTTCCATCCTTGGCCCAAAGTAAGACACTTTGTGAATATACATATATGTATATAAAATGTGTATGCATATATATATATATATATATAATTTATGTATGTATTTAAATAATTGAACATTTCTATGTATTTGATACAAAACGTCATCAGTACAGAAAAAGGAGATAGTGCCAAATGCATAGATACAAATGCTTATCTAGAGATATGTCGGAGATATGAATAGTTTCATAATTTAATTAAGTAAACGGAATGTGCCATAAAATACTTAATAAACAAAATTGTGGCGTATTTATACAAACAAACAAAGATTGGAGAATGCTTAGTGGAGTGGAGTGTGTCGTGTCGCTTATGTAACTACAACTACACATATAAGTTATTGCATTTATAATTTAGAATTATTATAAATATATATTTCTATATAGATATATATATATTAGTTGGCTCGAATGGTTCGATTCTTGTTCATATTGGTCAACATCAACGAGATATATGAAGTAAGAAGGTCATCCATTTTATAGCCCAACGAGGTCTCGCAAAGCAATTTGGAGCCTCTTACCAGATTGCCAATGGTCATGTGGAAATATGTGTTACCCGACGACCAGTTCGAGATGCGTGTAAAGGGATGGGTGACCAGAATGTCCTGAGAAAAATTCGAATTGAGTTGAGAAACAAATACATTTTAGAGCAGATGATGCACTTACTTTGGTCACGGGATGTATAAGACTTACGCCATGCTTGTTAATGGCAATGAGCAACATTTCAGGATAATTCGGTTCGGTGGTTTGCTTAACCTCAAAGAAAGCAGAACCAAAGGTGGGCCATCTGAAATTATTATTTTGTTTAAATTTGAATTAAATTGTACACTTCAGCTCGCTTACCTGTAGACAATTTTCAGGAAGGCCACCTTGGCATCTTCGGAACTCATGCCACCATCCTGGTTGTAAGAGGCCACAATGGAACGTTTCCATTCGCTGGTGCTTTGCATTTTCATAATATCAGAGGGTATCAGTTCTCGCAGCATTTGTCTAGGAAGAAATTTGAATTGTAAGATGGATTTTAAAATCACAAAATCCCCGCCCAACTCACGGTATGGCCTGCAGTTCTTGTTTGTTCTCTCCAAATCGCACTCGGAACACCAAAGCCGCCAATTTGGATGCCTCCTCTCTGGAACATTTGTGGTAGCCGCGCAACAGCTTGGGCAACTCCTGATGATAGTGGAAAATCAGATCGGCATTGCGATCTTTGCCTGGCACCGTATTCGTCCACAGTTTCTTCATAAAGAACACCTGGTAGGTGAACTGTGGATTCGCCCCGTCACGGATGGGTCGTGCCTTCTTAATCCAATCGGTGAGATGACGCACAAAATCGAAGAAGAAATCACCCTCGGGCACGGATATAACTTTGTCGGCGATCTTCACAAACAAAGAGAAACCCTCACTGGTGCGTAGGGACAAGCGTTGCGAGATATTGTTGCAAAAGTCTTTCGCTCGCGTAGAGCTATCCACCTCGAAGGCCTCGTCCGTGTCGTCGGGGAAGTAGACTTTGTGAAAGATTTGCGTGGTCTTGTGCTGTATGGCCTCCACTTCCACCTGGTGGGGTGGATACTTGCGCTGTCCATGGCGTATGGTCTTCTGCAGCCGATGCATTGAGTCCTGCGATATGGGATGGCGACGCGTGCGCAGGAACAGCAACAGTTCCTTGAGCAGACCCTGCGAACAGGCAAATAAACCCGTGGCCAGCCACATTAGTTCCCATCCCCGCTCCTCAGACATGCGATTGCGATTGTCCGTCAACTGCTTCATTAGCTGGCAATAGATCTCGTCTCGTAGTATCTCATGTTTCAGTGGTCCATCGAATATATGATCTGTGATCTCATTACCCATGCGTGGCCGCTTCGAGGGCAAGTCCCCCATATATTTCAATATGGCCGCAAAGGCAAAGCAAGCCTCTTCGCCCAGTTCTTCCTTACTTTGCAGTTTGCGCAGCAGAGGAGCCTTGATGGGATCACGGGCATAACGCCACAATTCTTCACTTCTCTTCGAACTTAAGGTGAGGGTCTTGGACATGGTTCGCTTGGGTGGCAAGCGGAAATGATCCAAGGCATATTCCATCAAGGTGTGCGGGCGATCACGTGGCTCAATGGCCACGCCACCATTAGAGGCCATGCTTAGGCGTCGTCCATGATGGGCAGCTTCCTCTATGTTGAAAAGGGCCAAGATATCCTGCGGTGGTTTGCTCAGGGTGGGTAATACATAGACCGTTTCGGCGGGAAAATCGCCTCGCTCTTGTGAACGATCACAGCGTCCTATGCACCAGCCATTGTTGAGCACAGATTCTCCACAAGATTCATCTTCGAGTATGATCAGATCGCCCTTGAAGAATGACAGAAATGAGGTGCCATCCGAGGGAGCGCGATAATCTTGCAGAGCTATGACATATTTGGATCTGAAATCAAGCAAGAGTTGAGTTGAGTTAAGATGAGCAAAGTTAAGCCACATGACACACTTACCGCTTTTTGAGTCCATCCAAAAAGTACACCACCAAATCTCTGATATCCTCCGCATTTGGACTCTGGAAGGTGAACTCTTCGCCACGTACCGTGGACAAACTAAAGGTTTGCGTAAACACCTTATTCGTCTTTTGGCTGGACACCGCTGTGATTTCGGGAAAACTCAATTCGAGCAGAACCTGCTCCTGATCATCCACCACATAAACGCCCGTCCAGTTGACCGCTATGATGACATCATTTTTGGGCAAATTTGGACCCGAATTGCGATAAGCCTCATAGAAGCGAGAGAAGAGCAATGGCCACTTGTACTTGGCATAGCTAACAATATCCTCCTTGATCTTCAATGGAGCAATCTTATCCTTGACATAGTAGGACTTTTTGTAGGCCTGCAGTACCAAGGCGGCCCAACGTTCGATGGCCTTGTCCACGCCACTGAGACAAAAGTCGGGTATAAAATTCGGCAACAATGTAAACAGACGTTCCATGGACATGTCCGTTCCGTATTCGATGAAATATTGCTGCGCAGCAATCATGGCCAAATCCTCCTCCTTGTCGCAACGATATTCCCCAAATTTCACACCTCGTACCACTTGCTGGTATATCAGATTGGTGGCCACCTGATCATGTGTGGGTTCATGCCAGGGAGCGAAAATCTCCTTGCGGAAAAACAAACGCCAGGGTGCATTCCTCTCTTGGGCACCCTGTTCCTTGGCATATTGTTCGCACTGGGAAATGGCATCCATCACATGATCACCCCCGCTGCCCAGGGAGCTAACCTTATCGAACAAGGCTATGTACAGAGAGAAACCGAATTGATCTTTGAGCGTTATTTTATCCGACAACTGATTGCACAGCTCCCTGGCGGTGGTAGCCGAATCGGCGAGCAAAGTCTTGGTATTTCCATCCATGAATGTGATGGGCAACATGATGGGCTTCTTTGACTTGGTGGCCTGTAACTCTAGCCATGAGGGTGGCTGATTGCGTGTACCATTATTGAAGGTACGCTTCAAACGCTCCTCACAGTACGGTGCATAGCCGGGCGGTCCTTCGCGTATAAATGCACGCAAATAGTTCACGAACTTCTCCGATGGGGCAAAGCAACCCACGCACAACGATAACAATATCCAACCCCTGGCATGTGACGATTTCAAGGGATTATTTGTCAATTGTTTGCATATTTGACAATAGATTTCATCTCTCAGCTCAGCTCGCAGTATGCCATGGCCAATGATGAAATGCAATTTCTCTAGATTCGAAGTGGGACGAGACTGCAACCAAGATTGATAGCTATCCGCTGTATATTCATCATCCTGCAGTCGTCGACGCACATCTTCACCAAGCTTGTTTTTTCGCTTCAGGGTGAGCGAAACAAGTTTGTGGCGTATGGAGCGGGGTTTTTGCTTAAGAAAGGCATCCGGATCCAAGCCCATGAGTTGAGCTTCCTGGAATTCCTGGAAGGGTAGTAGAAAATATTAAAAAATAGTGTTGGTTAAAAGGAAATATACAGTTTTCTTTATTATCTTTGGTTTTGGGTTCTGCCTTACCTTGCTCCGTATAAAATTGCGTCCCAAGGTAGCCGTCACCTTGGACATAACCGAGGTGGTATCCATGCGATCCATTGTATGATATTTGGGCTCAGGCATATCACCAGTGAATCTTAAAATGGTTATCCACAAGGCCTGAGCGGCCAATTGATCACCCTGCGTGTGCAAAGGCAACAGTGGATGTTTCAATGCCTTCTTGGCATACTGATGATTGACATTGCCCTGGAAATAGGTAGCAGCAAATTTCTGAAATTTAAATTCAGACAAATCCTCCTCATCCTCAGAGATGTGCATGGGCGTAATAATATCATCTTGATTCACTGCCTGAGATTGGGGTAAATCATTGAAAACCGAAGTTTCTCTACCACCATGTGGTGTGGGCGCATCACTGCTAGAGTCGGGCAGAAAATCAAACATGGCCTCCACCAGTTTGCCATCATCAACGGGTTCTTCCTGTTTGCGCGCAGCATCATTAATGATATTCATCTTGACCTCAACACGACGACGATCTTCGAGTTGTTCCTGCAGTTCACGTCGTTCGAGTTCATGGAGACGATCGCGATAGTGCTGTTCGGCTATTTCACGTGCATGCTTATTGCCACGATGCATTAGCTCTTGCTCTTCGATTTTGCGCAGCTGCAGAACCTCTGCAAATTGCTTGTGCTCCAGGCGCAATTTGCGATAACGACGCACGGCAATCATGCGACGCACATGAGATTGTATCTTGATGACCGCCCACATTTTGTGACCATATTCGCGTCGCACTAGATAGCCACGGGCATGGGCCTGCAGTCCCACTATATGACCGCGAAGATGACGAAATCGATGTGACAAGACACGCGAGCGTATCAGTGCCTGAAGCCGCATATAACCCACGCGCATATTACGATAGCGTTTCCTCTGCGCGTAACCCTTCCAGAATCTTTGTACCGTAATGGCAGCAGCTCGAAGACGTAAGAATCGCCGACGATATACCCAACCGCGTATGCTGCGCTGAAGTATGAGAATTTTACGGGTTAGCACACGATCTCGCTCCTGTTCTAGAAACAGATCGTGAGCATCCTTGAGAAAGACTTTCGTATGACCCAATTGGTAATCCGATTTGCCCAAAACCATGGCACAGATACGTGAGGTAGCCACCTGGCAGTCGGTGCGATGTGCCGGCGGTACACCTGGTATAAGAAAACGATAGCGTTCGACAAACTCTCGGAAACCATGCCGTATGGGATAACCCGCTCTACGGATTCGTATGGTCTCCATCATGCCCGAATATCGCAATTGACGACAGCACAGGCCGCGATCAAACATCATGGGTTTCTTCAGTTCATTGGGCTTGATGCAACGTATGAAAAACGGTTGACAACTGCTCAAAGTTTTCATCAGGGCATCCAAACTCTTACGAAATTGGGTGGACAAAGTCGGGGTTCGCTTTCTCGTCTCTGCACCCATTTCAATATCTTGTGCAAATATTTGTCTCAAAAACTTATTCCCGCTCTGGCTGACCAAATGCAGTAGATCCGGACTGAAGGTATCACGATTTTTATCCAAAAATCCTCTGGTATCATAGAAAACCACTCCGGCAAAATGATTCAAACCAAAACTGGTGTTTATGTCCGATTTGGGTTTCAAATAATTCTTATGCGTGCCATGGGTCTTGTGTAGCTTGGCCAACATGGTCTGATCTGTGCCCTTGGGAAAGCGTGCCTCTTCGTCTATCAGAGCCATTATATTCAGCTGTTTAATGGCTATCAAGTCCAAGGCATCCTGATTGTCCACAAATTCGATATGCTGCCAGTTGATGGCCTCATGATTGTATTCCTCTTGTTCCAACTTGAAAATGTGCTGCACGAAAAACTGTTGCAAATTCTCATTCGCATAATTGATGCAGAACTGCTCGAAGCTATTCTGATCGAAATTCTCAAAGCCAAATATGTCCAGTACACCAATGGCATTGCGAGACGTTCCTCGTGGCTTGAATATAGCCGCATTGATCTTTCTGACGATGTGTACAAAAAGCCTGCCATAAATACCCTTGACAAAGGCATCGCGCACATCTACAGATTGTTCACGCGAGAGGGTGGACACCACCGTTTCACCATGGGCAAACAATGTACGTCTGGTTAGGGCATCGATCAAGGGTTGGATGGGCAAACCCAATAGACCCGCCACACGTTCTACATTAATATGTTCGGGTATCTCGGTGGCATCTAGATTATCCACCACCGTGGCTTTATACTTGATATTGCCACAGTGCAGCAAAGCGGCCAGTAATTTGATAATCTCCCATATTTCTTGATCAGAGAAGAGTAAGACCTTCATGGCCGAGCGTATGTCAGAGAATTCGGCTGCATCATCACGTCCTTCGCAGGTTATACTATTGCCACCGGTTAGATATCTGGAATGAAAAGTTAGAGAAGTAGTATTAGAGACTTTGTCTTTAAATCGAACGTTCCATATGTTCTATGCCTTAGATCTACATTTTGCAGTGCTGAATTCAGACCTGAGAAGTAGAAATGACTCGAATTTACTCAGTATAACTGAAAACCAAGCCTAAAGGAAGCTAAGTTCATGAAGTAATAGACCTTTTCTGTGTTAAATTCATGACCGAAAAGGGCTGATTCGGTACTGACCCGTACTGAAGGGCACATTCAATTAAAACGTAATATATAAAAGTATTATAAAAAGTCCTAAATCAATCCCATTGGTAGGAACAGGAGGTAATGTCTGCACCTCGCCTTGCAGTGCAAAGTATATAATAGCAGTCCATTTATTTTTGCATATTAAAATATACATTTAATGTACAAGGGATCTTAAATTTGCAACCAAAGGAGCTGAAAATCATCCAAAGGATATGACAAATGGATATTTTAATACATAAAATAAGAAACATATCCGATCCAAATAGATATTTTATTTCTGTGTACAGGCTAAATAACTTGAAGGTTTTAAGTCTTTTGAAAGCCGGAAGATAATCTTCCACCTTGATTATTCGTTGGAGTTTATTGTAATTAGCACAGAGGATACAAATCGGTTCATGCAATGTTTCAGAGATTAGGGAATAAAGTTACGGGTCAGTATTATTATAATAGGAACATTGTGAGACAAGCTACAACCGGATGAAACCGGTCAATTCTATCGAAGCTGAGCTGGTTAGGGAGGACGCGTCTTTTCTTATTTATCAAGCTTTTCCATACTTTAAACTAAAGTCGTTGGACAAACGTCAATAGTGGTTGCCTTCACAACGAACTATTCCAAGACTTTTTAGTTCTTGACAATGGATTAAGATATCACTAGTTGACCTTTGCTTTTTTTCCTCTTTAAACTTCATAATATACCAAACTTAGACGGGTTTTACACGGTTTATAAAGCTCATGCTTGTAAGAAAGAGGTGTAGTGGAGTCGCTTGCCTCTCTACACCTCACTTCACTAAACTTCACCATGTAAACCCCGTCTTAGATATAAAGTAATACACAAAATCGAGAAAGCTAAGCTAACTTCGTCTGTGGCGAAGTTTTTATACCCTTGCAAGTGCACGCTTAAATATTTTCAAAAAATACTCTTTTCCCATTTTCCGACCGATTGCTCGTATGGGAGCTATATGATATAGTCTTCCGATTTGGCCAAAAATTTGTAGAATTATGTGAAAGCATGTGAAACAAACAAATTGCAGGATGCTACCATTAAAAACAAAAAAGTTTTTCTAACTAAGACTGTTTTTCAGACCTATCTTTTGTATGGCAGCTATACCATATAATTGTTTGATTTTAATAAAACTTGGTAGAATTTTAAAAAAACATATAAAACCTACGATTACAAAGTTTGAAGACGCTTCCATTGAAAAGAAAAAAGTTTTTCATACTAAAACTAGTTTTCCGACCGATTGTTCCTATGGCAGCTATAAGATATATTCATCCGATCCAGTCGGTTCCGACATATTAGTAGTGTGCAGCAAAAAGAAGACTCTGTGCAAAATTTCAGCTCGATAGCTTCAAAACTGAGAGACTAGTTCGCGTAGAAACAGACAGACAGACAAACGGATAGACGGACGGACAAAGCTCAATCGACTCAGCTCGTCACTCTGATGAAGAATATACAGGGTGCGCCATATAAAGTGTCGGTATGACAAAACTGAATAACTTTGACATTTACCAACCGATTGCTTTTGTTAGACATGTTTTGGAAACATCAATCTAGTACAATTTTGACCATGGAACGCTTCACACCAAAACAACGTGCCGAAATAGTGACGCTGTTCATCGAAAATAATCGTTCAATTGTGCTAGCAATTGGAAACAAATTTTGATGACCGATGAGGCCCATTTCACGCTTTCTGGTGGTGTTAATAAGCAAAATTGTCGCATATGGGGGACGGAAAATCCACACCGCATCCATGAAATACCTTTACACGTCCCTGGACGCCTGGTATCAAAAAGAGGCGATATTGACTGGCCACCCAGATCTCCAGATTTGAACGCCCCAGACTTCTTTTTGTGGGGCTATTTAAAAAGCAAGGTTTACGCCAGCGATCCACAGACCATTGAAGAGCTTAAGGCCAACATTCGTGCCGAAATCGCCACTTTATCGACTAAGACGCTCGAAAAAGTGATGGAAAATGCCGCAAAAAGGGCACATTTTGTTGTGGCCAATAAAGGCGGCCACTTGATTGATGTTGTGTTCAAAAAGTAGTCAAAATAAATTGTACAGGACCAAATTAAAGGAACAAGATCAACATATAGCAATCGGTTGTTTGTTTTTATATTTATTCAGTGTTGCCATACCGACACTTTATATGGCGCACCCTGTATATAGTTAATCTGTATATAGTTAACCTTAGCAAGGGTATACAAATTAATATATATATTTTTGAATCGAACCCTTTTTTGACTAACGGATAAGGTAAAGATCGCGCTCAGATTCTACATATAAGGACTGGTTTTGCAGCCTTGAAACAGGTTCAGTTCGTGGTCCATTTCTAGAAACCCAAAATCACGAATTAAGCCGATTCTCAGGGGTTCAGTTTAGGACTGGTTTGCAGCCTTGGTTTCAGATTAAGATATTTGTTTATAAAATCTAAATTTCGATTTCGATCCGGTTCGGTTTACCGGATCACACACGAAGGATTTCATATGCTGACAAGTACATACTTCATATCTGATATTGCTTATGAGACAATACCTTGATGGATTAAGGTCTATTTCAAAATAAAACCCTAAACTTCTCATTGTCATCATATTACACGAATCAAAAAGAATCAAGTAAATTTGGCAATTTTCCAGAAGTAAATTTAATGGACTCGTGAGATTCCAAGAGTTATGTGATGTGCTGTATCAAACAAAATATTTACAAATCAGGTAAGAATTTCTACTTAAAGATAAATAATCACTTATGGTTCTTAATTTAGACTCACTTATAATCAGCTGCATTGCCCAAATCGAGACGATTCTTCTCATCCCCCGATAGACCCGCCAGTATGCAATAAAATACATGATAATTACGTTCGCTATGATTCTGCGAGACAATACGTGACTTCTCCAACAGATATTGTTCAATCTTGGCGCCCTCGATTACCCCATTGGCGCTGAAGTGAATGTCGATATATTTGCCAAAGCTGTTAAAATTAATAAAAAAGACATAATTAATCATATGTCCAATTGAGAAGAGAACATCATCAAATCATCATTTTTACCGTGACGAATTATCATTGCGAATGGTTTTGGCATTGCCAAATGCCTCCAATATGGGATTCGCTTCGAGTATTTGCTGCTCAATCCACGAGTGTTTGCCACTGATGGCGGCCAAATATTGTAAAATCAATTTTGTGCTTTCCGTTTTGCCAGCTCCCGATTCACCAGAGATGACAATGCATTGATCTTGGCGATAGCGTTTCATATGCGCATAGGCATTATCACCAATGGCAAAAATGTGCGGTGGCAATTCACCAATTTTACGCTCTTTATACAATTTGATCTGATCGCCTGTGTAGATGGGTAATATTTGATAGGGATTAACGGCTACCAATATGGAACCGGTGTAGGTCTGGAATTTGAAAACATTAAGAGGGCATTAATAGCATTTCTTAAAGATTAAAAAGGATTAAAAGACTATAAACTTTTGAATGGCAAGCAAGAATATAACTTGAATAAAATGAAGGTAATTTGGTTGAATGAGGTTATCACAAACAAACAGAAAACTGCTGATAAAACTTTTAGAAAGTAATTCAGATAAGGATACCGATACCTAAATGATGTAACATACTTAAGATTGATCACTTAGAAATTACATAAACATAAGTTCTTGTCCACTCACATATATCAGATTCTCTTTGTAACGGATGAGTAAATTCCTCAAGATGCCAGCCTCATGCAGATCTCCCAGAGATATCATATCCTCCACACCTTGCACCGAGGACGCATGCATGGCCTTGATGCGACGCTCTGGCGCCAGCCAAACCTCATCGCCATCATCGTCACGCACTTGTATGCGACGACCCTCCGCTGAGATGACACGTGCTCCAATGGCCACATCGAATTCTCGCCCCGAAGCGGGCTCTATCCAGATGTAGTCACCCTGTGAATGTGTGGATTTGTTGTTAGTTGGTTTAATTTACAATTTGACATTCAAGAGAGTCGGTGTTTACGAGGCTACCGCCGTTTGGTTGCCATGGACTGGCCATAAAAAAAAAAAACGGTGCTGTTGTTTGTTGTAAGAATCAGTTAAGCGGAACACAGAAAAAAATTTATATATATAGCCATGGGAGACTTACATTTTACAGTAGGGAGTGTAAGTTTTCGGACAGGATAGCAATAAGTAATCAATTGGAGAAAATCGTAAGCAAAACTCGATAATCGAAAAATTGATAAGGGAAATAGAAGAAAATAACAAAGATATTTGAAAAATATGGACGATAAGGAGCAGAATCAAGAAATCAAGAAACTAAATGACAAACTCAAAATAAAATTAGTTAAAAATCATACTATAAAAACTATTACATGTTTGTTTTCTTTTAATTTTTATCTTTATTCCTCTAAGCTAGAGAATTTACTAACGATTAGGAGTAAGAAATATTGCCAGTGAAGTCTAGAAGCTCCTTTTATTCTGTTTGAAATGTTAAAATGTATTTTAAATGTTTTTTTTGGGTCTCATGGTATACTATTTCAAACTTAGAAGGTTTACTAAAATATATGGGACAATAACTCTAATAGGTTTCGTCACTTTAAGTGTGTAACTAGATGATTGGAAGGAGGATTAAACAAAAATAAATTGACTTTGTCCGATTACTTATACTCAACACTGTCCCTGCAATGTAATAGGAGTTGAATGTTTGAATACGTATGGAACTTCCGCTTTCTGTTTAAGCTCTGTTTGTTTGTCTACTGCACATCAAAGTTTTCATGGCAAGGGGGACCGGGGTGAGCTAAAGAGTTGTCTACTTACACGTGTTACTATCACCATATTCGTCGTCCTTCATTTACTGTTTCTCTGTTTCGGGTTTGGCATCCAATACAAGGTTCGTTCTTTTCTTTGGAGTTTTCTGTATCGAAAGAGAACAAGTGGAAGAGTTAGCCATAAACAAACAACATCCAACAGCAACAACAAGTTGCCACAGGCGCTTAAAACCGGCTCTGGAAAATAAAAAAATTAAGGTGAAGTTTACGGTAAATTGAAAGAATTCACAACTTGTCGTTGTCTTCAATGGTTGTCGTTGTCGTTGTTGTTGTCTCTTCTAGCCTCTTTCTTTTGGCAGCGCATTCGACTCATTAACAAAACATAAAAACCCAACAACAAATTAGTCATCGGTATTAGCACCCTGAGACTTTCGATACTTCTGCTATTCATCCAAAGAAAATAAAAATATATACATAAATACGTGCCCGATCCAAAACCTAAACCTTTAGACATGCAAAAAAGGCTATCAAGCAATTTCACTTTTTAAGATTTCAGAACCACTGCCGTTTGTTATGCAAATTATTTATAATTTCATTGAAAAAATTTACTTTCATTACTTTATACGGCCAAACACAACACAATATTCATATTTCGTTGGTCAGGGGCCATAGAAGACTGCAAGTCCAAATAAAAAAGGAAAGGTGTTTGGGTTAAGTTTGATTTTTGGGTGGCTTAAGACATATTGAGACACCCCCATAATATGGTTTTAGGCGGGAATTGGAAACAAATGAGTGGTTGTCATTGCTAAACCTTTAATACTTTGCTCTAAGTCCACACACCCCGGCGAACACAAAGCATGTTGCTTATTTGGCTTGGTGTCTGCTCTGCCGTAAGCAGGCTGTGGGCATCCTTTTTCAAAACTATGAAACACAAAAGGTGAGGGATTATCCTTGGTAAAACTAATTTAACCAACTTCCTGTTTTTTTTAAACAAATTTAATGCTGATTTACAATAGGAGTGCGTTATGCGGTAAAAGCCAACATTCAGCTTTTTTTGTATACGAAAACAGCTGATTGTTAGCTATTAACGCATAAAGCACTTCTAGAGTTCGCTCTAGAGTTCGCTTTATTAAAAAAATACGATTAATCATTGAAGTAAAACTGCAAATCGGTCCTGAACCAGAACCATAGATCTGGTTGGATTTGGGCTTTTTAAAGTTCTCGAACTAGAACATGAACCAAAAAATTTAAAACGGATTAACCTGGATCCGAGCTGTAACTTATATTAAGGAAATGGTTTGTATAAAAATATAGCTCTTCTGATTTAATATTTTCAATGGTATTCAGAATAGCGTTACTTTTGATCAGATAAAACAAGTTTTAAGTATTTATTTACTAAGACCTCAATCGATGTTACTGATAAGAGAATAAATGCAATAGTTTTAAGCTGTTTATACTGTTTAAATTTGAAAATCTTTAACATGAAGCTTTCTTCGTGAGGTTTTTAAAAAGACTTTTTTTTAGCAGGCGCCACCACAAATCGTCTTTGCCACAAACTAAGGGATTATGAAGTTTACAAATCCCGTCTTAGTTAGGAAAGAAATGCATAGCGAAATTATAAGACAACCAAATTGGTAAAAACTTAAGAAAAATTATATTTATAATGTACTGGCATATTAAATCAGTAAATCATAATGCAGGACTTTGAACTGAGGGAGTATAAATTTACAACCAAGTTTAAACTAAATTCATTTACTTAATGAATGAGCATGCGAATTATGAACAAACTATTTGCTGACTCATAGTAAATTGCCTACATGTTAAACCAATAACCGAAACAATAACGCTCACAGAAATAAAGGAAACAACAATTATTTCGTTGAGGTAAACAATTGTTTGGCATTGTACAAATTACATTGGCCATTAATTTCAGTTGGCTTTTCAAGTAGTGAAGTAACTTCAATTCAGTAAACAGCTGGAATTAACGTTGAAAGACCTTAAAGACCAATAACTGCAACGCGACCCAATTATTTGTGACAATTCAAAGATAACATTTTCATCTGCTCACTAAAATAGAATTAAAAATATTTGTAGTAGAAATTCAAAACTGATCTTTGTACCATTTTCTAAGCCAAGCGATCATCAAGCATAGACAACAAATTCTAAACAAGACTTGTTAGCCAAGTTTGTTAGCTGCAAATGAAAACTATAAAGGCAGATCTCTCATCTGCATTGTCGTCAGTGGTTATAAATGTCAAAGTCAAAGTGAAAAAGAGTTTATTATAGTATCATTTTATGTTTGTGTGTATGGAGATGTGGTTAGATAGCATAAACCGTAATTGTACGTGGCGGCGGCAGCCCCATACGAACTTTCACTAATGACTCTTGATGAACTTTTGGAGTCACACGCACTCACACACAAACACACACACACACGTGCGTGTTTCCCCTGACGTGACAAGAGATGGGGATAATCTCTGGCAAATATTTGTGCACCTTTGAAAAAACGTGTCTAAAACGGAAATTCTTTCAACTGTCGTCTGCTTCAATTTATGATTTGATTATTTTGTTTATTTTTGGTCATGCTCAAGAGAAGACAGACACTTAGCCACATATGTACATACATTTGTCCGCCATCAGCGCTTACACCTTGTTTATTGGGAGTTTGCTTATCAGGCAAATTGCTTAAGTGTTCCCCTTGATAACAACAAATGTGAATTAAGTAATATTTTTAAATATTCTTCCACATACACACACACACACACAGAGAAACAAAACGATGAACTCTAGCCAACAATTCAAGTCTATATGGATGTATTGTATGGGGATGTGTGTGTATGTTTGCAGTGGATCGCGGTTCCCTGAGTATTTTGTTTGCCAGAGCGTAACCAGACTGGTATACGTGCCGCCCCACTAACATTTTTTGTTGTTGTTGTGGTGTTTTTTTTGTCTGGCATGTTGCAATTACTTTAAAGGAGGAGTGTAGCTTCGGGTATAATATTTTGAGTTTGAAATAGAGACGCCTCCAAAAACCCGCAAGTGCAGTGTGCGCTAAATGATGAATGAGGTGTCCAATTAGTAAATACTTTTTAAGCTGTTCAAGCCCAATTCTATTCAGATATCACACAAATATCAAATTGTTTGACTCGATTTCGAGTCTTGGTCGCAAAATATTGAACAAAATAACCACAAATTTGATAGACTTCGAATGTAATTGCTTTGCTTTACTGAACCGAAACAAAAGTTTAGGTTCGGAGCCGGTTCAGGGCTAGCAATTTACTCACTTTTGGTTTGCCTTAAGGTTCGGTTTACGGTAGGCTTGTCGGATATTTAGAAAACATCTATATTGATATGTCTGTCCTATTGAAAAGTATAGTTAGGATATTCTGAAGTAAAAACTTGACTTTTGAGGTAACTAAGATGTCATTTGGCGAGAACCAAGTTCTGACTACGCTTAATATTGTAAAATTAGAGATCCCAAACACTATAACTTGCACAGCCCTGCACCCATTTTCCCCATCTCAAACACGTTACGATTTGAAGACCATATTCAGTCCAAAAATCAGCATGGCTGATAGATTATGTAATGCTTTGGGTTCCTGGGTATGTTTAGTCGTTCTATATTGCTCGATAGTCCCAATTCAATTACCTATTGTTAGCCTCACATATCTATTCCAGATCTCAAATCTGACGTAGGGTTCAAGGCTAACATTTTGTATTATAAGCTAACCTTAAGAATGAAGCTTATATTGAAGGAAGATACTGAAGTATAATTCATATTTAATGATTTGGAGCCAACTTTATTGTCGTCCCATTAAACTGTGGCTCGCAGAATCATCGAAACATCAAAATTATCATTTAATTAGATAAACTTCAAGCCAATCTTAAAAAAATAAAATAAGTTAGGTTATGATCGTCGGTCATTCGGCTTCTACCGTTTCTTAAAGTCGCAACCAGCAAAAACTTAGGCAAATAATATTATATATATATATATCGCCTCTGGAAACTATTTAATAATGATATATCGTTTGTTTTAACAAAAATATCGATATTCTTTCCGGTATCCATACATCATGGTTTAGAAAAAGATGGAGTTCCGGCCTCTAACCGGTTCGGGTCAGTTTGCAGCCCTAGTATTTACATTCTTCAACGTCATATAATGTAAATAAGCATAAGCATAAATAAGGCTGTAAACCTCTAAAATAATGCAGACGGTTACGTTATAAAGCATAAAACTGTCGTAAATTCGAAGGATTTGTTAGCGGATCAGTTCTTAAACTTATCAAACCTAATTTTTTGGCTTAAAGTAGCTGCTTACAACATTTAAATATATAATTTTTGTGATATTTAGCAAGACGTTTAAAGTAACCATTTCCATAGACCTAACTTGATATGGCTTTGGTTTTATTTCCTTTTTTTCAAAGTCGTAATAATCGAATATCTGAAAATGATTTTCTAAAATTGTAATTTTACTTAGAAATGAAAAAAAAAATAGGATAATGTGGCTAGCGAATTTATGAAACCGAATCTTGTTTCACAAATAAGAGCTCCCGTTCGGATTCGAAATCAGACTCTGAAAAAGTTTTTGGGAGACCGAAGACATATTTCCCAAGCACTAAGCCGAGCCTGAAATGGAATCAGCGTAAAAAAAAATTATAAATCGGTTAGGTCTAAAAGAAAATTATTCCAATACTAATACAAACTATTACAAAAACAGCTGACGAATGAGTTAAATAATTGCCTTTTTAAACAGAATTTCAAATAAGGATCAAAGTTCTAATGTTTTTAAGGTTTGGGAAAAGTATCATCGTAAAGAACTTTAAAATGTCGCAATTGTTGTATTGTTATGCAGAACAAAGAATAGTACCATACTCTAGAATAATAGTATCAGCCGAGCTTGCTTTTACTCTCTGTAGTGGGTTTATCCAGCCAAGAAAGCCGGTTTAATCAGGGCTGCAAACCCAAAACATTTCCGGATCTCCGGCTCGCTGGTTCGAACCAAAATTTAACAACGGTTAAGGTTCATTAAAAAAGCTTTGGAGCGGGGATTTAATATCTAGGTTTTTATTACAATTTCCCACCCATTTTAAGACTTAGTTGCTTAAAACCAACCAGATGACAGATAACGTCGCTTGACATTATAGCCAAGTTTGCTGATTATTACGATTTTTGTTGAAACGAACCGAAATTTGATGTTCGGAACAGGTTCGGGCTTAGCTTTCTTTTTAAAGAGGTTCGGTTTCAGTAAACTAAAAGTCGGAATTCCGTGTTTGAACCGGTCCGGTTTTCAGACCTGGTTTTAATCAAAGTTTGCTGGAAGTTATACCAATAATTTACTTATACTAATGTCGAATAGTATATGGAGAATATTAAAACTCTTAACAATGAAATATGAATTAAATGTTAAAGATTGTTTTAATTGAAATACGTATTTCATGAATCAGCGGAAAACTAAATTATGACTGAAACCTGGTTCAAACCTAAGCAAAGGTTAAACGACTTTCTGAACCGACTTTATAAAAAACCAGCCAGAATACTAAGCGATTTATCTATTAAAACCGGCTTCCAATAGAATCCAGAAAGAAAATTCTACAAAATGGTTCATGCTTCTAAGAACCGGTCTACGAACTAAACACTTTATACTGCGGTTTTTTAAAATCGGAATATTTAATTAATGAATTATTTTAATATTAATAATTGTTCTTCTATTTAATTGCTACTTAACTCTGCAGTGGTATTAGTTTTAAGGTACATTTATATATTTGATTCGCTCATTTCTCAATCTAATTTTAGTTTTAAAACTTTTCCCAAAAAGAAAGACTTGTCATAGTATTATTTACTTTTTATTTGTTTTTGTTTTGCTTTTTTTTTCAAGAGACCTTAAAAAAGTTTCACCAAACAAACAGAAAGTTGCGAAAGCCCCCCAAGGGGGCCAGCCAGCAACAACAAACATTAGTGTAAGCTCAAATGGGAACGCAAGAAAACAACAACAAAATGAAAAGTCACATTTGATATGACAAAAAAGGGTTTTCCACACACATACCTGCACACAAAATGTCCCGTTGTGCAACGCAACAAACCGGCCAAACAAGTGTGTGTAAGAATTCTTAGCCTGGTTCAAGCTCAAGGAAAGACAGACAGAGAAGAGCAACAGAGAGGGAGAGACTTCTATGAATTGACGCAAGCACCCAGTGCTGCAATGTAAGCCTCTCTTTTACGCATGGTTCTCTCTCGCTCACTCTCTCACTCTCTATGCCTTGGGCAGGTGTATGCTTACTTATGTATGTATGAGTGTGTGTGTGTGTTAGTACCGTTCTAGCCAACAAAAACCTGAAGCGTAGCCATAAAAACTGCAATGCAGCCACGTCTGCGTCTCCAAAACTTAGAAAATAATCAAATTGTTGGCAATAAATGAGAATTAAATAGTATGGTCGATTTCCACTTGACCCTTGTCATTTTCCGTTTCTCTGCCTGTTAGATTTTCCAGCTCTCAAACACAAACAAGTCACACACACACACACACATCTTGGACTGTGGGTCTTGCAGGGTTAATGCACTCTTTTTTTCTTCACGCTACCTTGTATTGTTTTATAGATTTTTTTTTTTGATTTTTTTGTAGTTTAATTAACACTTATTAGTCACTTTTCAGCAATTTAAATCGGCGGGACATGCTGTTTTTTTTAAACAGGTTACATAAATAGGTCACGCACCATCAAACGCCTGGAAAAGTGCAGCGCGCCGATTGTTTTCTTTTTTAACTCAACAGGTTATACACATATTTCAAACAGAACTTTCGACTTTTGTTTTAGCCGGCACAAAGTTCACTCATTTCACATTCACTTGGATATTTTTGCTCGTGAGCTTTATCTCAGGTACATGGATGTATGTAGATGTTGGACTTACTTTAACAAAAAAGAACACTGAATCCGCATACAGTTACAACCGCAACACAACCGATCGCCGCAGGTAAATAGTTCAGACTAAGCTGGCCCAATTGGCTGTATATCTAGCGGGTTTTTGTTAGCGGGTGCTAGCTTAAGTTATCGATAGGTTAATTGCCAGTGCTGCACAACACAATAAAATGAAGTCATGACTGTGACTGTGACTTGGTTATTAAATTAAGGGTAGTGTATCAGGTGCCATTTGTTAGTGGTTGGCAAAAAATTAAATTACACAAAAAACTAAAAGTGATATTACCAAGCGGTTTTCTTTGTTCGATAGGCTATCGGTTAGTTTTTGTTGTTGTTATTGCTAGGCTTGTTGTTGTAATCGAGTTCAAAGTTGGCCAAAAATTCAACATATAGGCCAATGTTTCATACGATTTTTTGAGAGCGGATTATGTAAAAAAAAAGTGGGGTTTTTTTAAGAACTGAAGTGGTTATAGTGTGAAAAAAATTTAAAAAAATGTTGCTGAAGGAATTCAGTACCCTTAAGCAATATTTTGAAGAAATCGAGAATATTAACATTGATGTGTTTTTGTTAGAAGGAAAATAAAAAATGGACTTAATGTCTCGATGCCAAAATTTGAAAATATGGCCCAAAAACCGTTGAGCTCATTTTGCTTATTGAACTCGAAATTATTGACGAATGGACCATCTGATTTTTTATAGTCTCAACTTCAAAAACGATAAGAAGCTTCTGAAATATTTTAATCAATAGTCTTAGAGATGGCTGATGATATATTTTAACTATTTTTTGAGGTTTCTTGGCAAAACTCAATCCTACATCCATGTTCAAATTTGTTTTAAATATTTTCACTTAGGTTATTCAAAAGCTTGATCAATACCTTATTGAAGTGAACTAAAAGTTTTGCTAAATTCCAAAAATTTCAAGTTTGAATTTTTGTCAGCGAGATTTAATTAATAGTCACTGTCTGCTGTGTCACAGCGACTCGGTCGCAGTGAAGCCATCTCCGCTCATCTCTAACAAGCAACAGCAAACTCAAGTTTATGCGCGCAATCAGTTTGATGTATTTCGCACGCATAAACTTGGGTATCTATGGCTTTATCAGCGGCGCGGCGTTCGGACGGAAATGGCATCTCGGCTATTATCACCGGCAAGGGAGCGCAACGAATTGCTGATGGTGGCAAAGAACAGAAACGTTGTATCAATAGTTAATGTTTATTGAAAAAATGTAATTTAGGTGGTCAGTGAAATGCGCAATCGGGAAAGATGGGAGGGGGGATGGAGGGGGGTGGGATCTGGATGGACCTTAGCAGAATTTCCAGCGGTTGCCGCACTCGTTGCACATGACAAAAGTGGTCATCGGCTCATCAGCGGATCGCGTCTGCAACTGATTGTAGGTACAGTTGCGTTTCTTGCATTTGCCACACTTGAGGAGATCTGTCTTGGTGCCCTGTACGGTGGCCAATTGGGCATCATTGATCGCCTCCTTGACAAACTTCTCACGCAATTTCTTCATCTCATCGCTGGCCATTTCCTCGGGCGTCATTTTGGCCAACTGCTTGGCCGACACCGCACCGCACATGAAGTTACCGCGCAGGCCTGGATTCTTGATATCCTTTAGGTTGGCCACCCGCGATCGTATGCGGTTCTTGTACTTCATGTCGGTATTCTTGAACTCCAGATATATGGCATCCTCCAGTTCGGCGGCCATCTCCTCCGGCTCGGCACAACCTTCGGGTACTTCACCAATTTTCAAGGCAGTTGTCAGCATTTCGCGGCACTTCAAGCGCACCGCATCGGTCATGCCGCCCGAGGGGAAAGAGGATTGTAAACTGGACGAGGAGGAGGGTTTACGCTCCTCCCGCTTCTCCTTGGAGGAGCTGCTACTGCTGCTGCTGGTCTTCTCTTTCGCGCTAGATTTCGAGGCGGCACTTGAGGATTTCGTGGCGGCCGCCTCCTTGCCCTCCTTGCTGCTGTCGCTTTTATTGTTATTTGGTGTGGTGGGACTGGGACTGGCCAGGAAACGTTTCCAGTTCTTAATCAGGGTCTTGGCCAAGGCAATGACCTCATCGTCTTTGCTGCTTTTGCGCAGCTCGTTCACAGTCATCCCGATGCGGGTTTTGGTCAGTATTTCCAGATTAATGTTCAACGTTTGCAACGCCTTCAGTAGATCCAGGGCCTGGTCCTGTCCCTGTGGCAAAGAAAAGAGTGTGCACTTCAGTACCACAGCTTACAGGTGGCCGCCTAGGTACTACTCACTGTCCCATCGCTGGATATTTTGCTCATTTTCTTCTGAATTCGAAATACTTCATCCTCCACGCTCATTTTGATTTATCAGAGAACACTGCAAAATTGATTGAATCAAGAAATAGGTTAGGTACAGTTTCGATTAATGTGCAGATCTTTGAGTTAACATTTATATTTGAAAATTGGTTAAGACGACGCCGCATTGTGTGATTATGGGTCCTTACATGCTTTTCCCTCCAATAAAGTTGTTTACTAAATTTTTTATGTACCTCGTAGTGAGACCATGTTCGATTTTCGGTATTAGTGAGACCATTTTCGATTTTTGGTATTAGTGAGACCACCCTCGATTTTTGGTATTAGTGAGACCACGCTCGATAACTACTTAAACAGTCGATAGTTTTAGTTAGATTGATCACGAGTACTCTGAACAAATAAACGAGTTACAACAGCAGTCACAGTGATATGGCAACAAGTAATCTGTTTAATATAAACGGTTTCTTTTTATTTTTAAGTTAATTATCTAATTATTTCTTGTGTCTGATAAAATATATTTAAAAGTTAAAAATCAATGTTCAACATCACACACCGAGCCGAAATTTTTGACAAAAAATACTACATTTTGTTTGGAAAAGTGTTTAAATCCAATGTAGAAACTGATTTTAAATACTTATATCGAATTATATGGCAACGCTTGGAACCTATTCGTTAAAAGACATTAGTGGTATTCCTGAAAGCGATTTAGATTTGATTTAGATTATTTTAAAGCAAATCTAAATCAGTTGACGGAGTCTCTTCTTTTTTTCGCACCCATTTGATTTAAATTTCGTAGACAGCTGGAAGTGTGACCCTATAGCTGATGGATCATTGGCGCTAAACTAATTATTAAAGCTTAAAATGTAATAAATTTAACCGTTCCGCATGATATCAATTGAACCGTTCCGCAGATTTCAAACAAACTCCAACCGCGCCATGAATAATCGGACACACCAAAATCATTTCTAAATCAGCCGTAAACCTAGCAAGAAATCTAACCGGTAAATACTTGTTTGTTAACTGGTATAGCTAACCGGTAAATTACGGAATGTTTCTTGACAAACGCAAACTTTCGGTATAGATTTCTTGCTGGAAGCTTTCAACTTGATTTATTTGTTACCTGCAATTCATCAATTCAAACGAAAGCTTATGTAATTCGTAATTCGTTTGTTGCCGACCAAATTTCTCTTATCTCAACTACCTGTTAACCCTTTTGTATGAAAAAGTAACTAAAAAGTAAAACACTTTTTGGGAAAGCAATATTTTATTTCTTTATAATCATTTTATGGCAGGACAAATGTGACAGCCCTGTTCGATGCAACACATACCCCTAGCCATCGCTTGGGATGAGAGAACTATGACTGCAATCAGTGACAATGCGACTAACTTCATGTTGTACTCAATATTTTTAAAGAAGTAAATGAATAGTTTTTGACAACTTGGCTTTTTATGGACTGGAAATGAACCAGGAAGTAAGAGCAAGCGTTACTAAAAGCGAAACAACACCGATTACACTGGGCAACACCGCAGATTAATACAAAACTCATTACTACTTCTAGACATGAGTTTTGAAAAAATTACTTAAGGGTAGTGTATACTTTCAGAAAATAATGCTAGCGGTTTTTTTTTTTGGCATAAATTATGTGTTACGGTGTTAAAAACATCCTCTGAAAATTTTTAGAAAATTTGTTTGTGCTGCATTTTGTCTTCTTATATTTTCTGCTCAATCGATTTTGATAGTTTCGTTTTTCGGTCAAAGCTTACACCAAAATGTAACAAATCCATGCTTTAAATTTGTTAAAAATAATTTTTGTTTAATGGAAAACAGCTGTCGAAAACAGCTGTGGATAGGGCCAAAAAAGAACGAAGTTGGGACCAATCAAAGGGGTAAAAAAGGTAGATTTTCGATGTTTTGACTTTGGAACCCCATAACTCCGCTGTTTATTGAATGATCTCAAATATCCTAGATGACACCATAACCCCATCAGTTCTTAACAAAACGCCGTTATCATTTTTCCTTTCGGATAATCCGCTAATAAAAATATCATGTGAAACAATGGCCTATGTTTTGAAATTTTGGCCAACTTTGAACCGGAATATAACAATAACTGCAGCAACAACAACAACAAGAATGTCCAAGTTTAATTTAACCGATTACATATCGAATAGAGAAAACCGCTTGGTAATATCACTTATACTTATAATTTTCTGTAAAAGGTATACATTTAACGAGACAATAACATTAGTCACAGTGATTTGAAGTCACTGGATTACTAGATTTGCCATAATACTTATGGTCACACTGAAATTATTTTGAATATTTGGTGAAGACGACAACCCGGCTCTCTTTTCTCACTCTTCTTTCTTCCTTCAAGTGTGAGTGGTTGGTGCGTGCATCTTTGGCCGGCAAAAAACTTTAAAATATTTAAAAGTAATTTCTTTGTGAAAAGCTAGTTTTTAACAAGTTTCAAACGGTAAGTTAAGCATTAAGTAGTGTCTTTCAGTTTTATTAGCTCACTACAAACAGAAACGTGAAATAAAACGTTTTAATTTTTTCCTAAACATTGTAAACATATATTCAAAATCATTAAATTTTATGGCACGTCCAATAATTTTCCTTCATTTTCATATATGTAAAAAGGTAAGGGAACACATTTTCCTGTGCCAGAGCTTGTCTCGAAATTTCTAGGCCTTTTTGACACTTCGCTTCTCTTTCGGGTGTTCCTTTTGGCTATTCACCGTTACTTGCCAGGTGTCAGCCATTGCAGTTTTTGCTGATCTCTTATTCTACATTTCGTTGAAAGTCGTTCATTTCATTTTGCTGCTTGGTGCATAAAGGAGGTGCCAGAACCGCGTGCGTAAAAAAAAATAAAAAGTCTTGCTTGTATTGCGTATTAAATCTATAGTTAATTGTGGTAAGTGAAGTGATTTAAGATACCAAATTCGATGAAAATACTTCAAAGGAGAAGCGAAAGTTGGTTTTTTGCGTGTGTGTGTGTGTGTGTATGGGTGTAAGAAAGGAAGAGCGTGTAAAGAATTGGAAAAAGTTAGTTTTTGTGATTTTATTTGAAGCATTCATAAATGAAACACTAAAAGGAAACCATAAATGCACAACTTTTCCAATTGAATTGTGTGGTTGTGAGGTAAATCAATTCTTAAACATTGTAAAGCTGGATTCAAAACTTTTAATATTGTGTGTCTATATGTGTAAGAGAGAAAGAGAGAGTAAGAATGTAGCTGTTCAATTTGTAGTTTTAATACAGGCTGCAAATAAAATCAACCGGTAAATTTTTTTGTGTAAGTTTTCTCAAAAATTAATTAACTGCTGTATTATTTTTACATTCAACATTGATGATGTATAAATTTAAACAAAAAAAAGAAAAAACTTGCAAATTCATTTAAAATTATCATACATAGATTGCTATACAGTAAGATATTAAAACTCTGGACAAGTTCATCTTTAGTACGTATGTATGTAGATTCCCTTATGGCTGTATGTATGTATACAAACGCATACATTCATTGTGTTTGAATGTGTTGGTGAGAAAAAAGAATGACAATTTTATCTAACAGATTTAGGTTTTCAACCATTTTTAGACCAAACTGATACTTTTAATATAGTCTGCATTTATAGCCATGTCCAATAATCATCTGCGGCCAATTTTGTTGCCACGCGAGAATTACATACAAACGCGAACATGATCAAACAAAGTCAGAAGCAAAATTTAGAATTAGTGATGAGCGCGTGAGAGATTTTTTAAGCACGTTACAAAAGAATATTTTTAAATTTCGATGTGAGTGACTATTAAAAAAAATACAAATCTGGGATGCTAATCAATCGGAAATACACCTGGATCGCCATTTCTTAGTTTTTTTTCTTCCATTTATTATGTATTTATTAAAGGTCTGTTTCCGTTTTTGCAGATATCCCGGTCTACACTCACATCTGCAAGGAAAAGAGTTGGTTCTAAACTTTCGAAGGTAAGGCAACCCGAAAAATGACAAAAGCCTAATAAATGTTATTGGATCGGACGATATTTATCCAAAACTCAACACGTAAACTCTCAAGTACAACGAACCGATTTTTTCATGAATTCTTCAGATTTTTGAGGCTTGGACAAAAAACAGCAAAATCTAATTTCTGTTTTGTAATAGCATTTCATTCCAACGAATCTTTATTTTTAAAGTCTACTTCAGGATAACGTTCCAAATTTTGAATAATTCTGTTTGGAAAGCTATTTTTCGAACTTTTAAAGGAAACGCAGTCTGAAAAGATGATAAACCGTAGTTCTATTCAAAGATCTTACTTTATTTCGCAGAGTCTAAGGTCTTTAAGCCCTTATGTATACATTCCATTCGTCCTATTTATCAAAGCTGTCTGCTTTCAATGGCTGTCAAACTCCAAGAAAATATCGCAATGTGCTCAAAATTCAGAGCAAAATCTATCTTACCAAAAGTTAATAGGCTTAACTCCATAGAACTCACCACTTTTCCGTCAGCCCATTCTGAAAAAGGGAAATATTTGGATTCAAAGTCCAGACTTGTTATTTTTTAATTTTTCGTTTAGTGAAGAAAAACTTTTTAGACCTTCTCAGGCGAGATCGAATTCCGGGCCACCTCTCCTGAAGTAGGTAGACTTTAGACTCCTTAGACGTAGACAAGAAGCAAACATTGCAGTTGCTTCGTCCACCTTTTAATCAGGTCAAGCTGATTTATTTAGCTCCTCCACAAGCAGGAGATGTACATCAATGCTCATAGCCCCTGGGGGATGGACAGACTCGTCAATTCTCACTGAATGCTTGCCGAAGTATTGCATCACTGAGTGTCAAAGAGAGACAGACATATATTTTAGTGCTCTCATTAAACGTTAGTGTTGGAAAGCATTTGATCGCTCGTGCGCTTATGTGAGTAGGTGGTGATTCGAGGAAAAATTGAAAATATAATTTCAGCATAAGCTCCTAATGCTCGCATTAGTAGACAACGCCAAGAGTTTGGGATACAAAAAAAGTTTATAAATATTCAAAGATTAGGTCTCTGGAAGGGGTTCTATATGTGTATTCAGTGGTATAATTTGATTTCATTCCCTAAGTTGCCGATCTCAACCTACCAAAAAACCCTAAAAACAAATCGTATCGAGTTTTTAAGGTAAATGAGTTTCCTTTGAAACCACCAATTAGATCATTAACCACAATCCTTTCCAGTCTACAACAAAGGATGGTCCAATTACTAAATTACTAGTTGGAAATTTATTATTTCCAGCCGATTTTTTTTTTGGCATTTCAAGGCAGAATTTAACCCCAAAACACCCACTACATTTTTGAAATGTTTTGTTTTTTCTTTTCTTTATTTTTATCAAATAATTTTCATTTTGTTTTTGTTTTTATATTTAAACGAGTTTCTCAACATTTTTGTGGCTGTTGAATGGTTTTTCTTTGGGTCAAAATACAATACACAATATTCCAAAATGTTTTTCGTATTTAATTTTTCATTTCTGGCTTTTTTGTTTTGTCGTGTTCCGTTTCTAAAATTTTGTGTAATTTTTTTTATACAATTTCTAATTGTAAAAGCAAAAATTGTACAGGGTCTGTGACTTTTGTGGGTTTTGGTTTCTATGCTGAAAGCGCCGGCTATTGTTAAACTCTACTTATTAAGGTTTATGTTTTTGTTTTATATATTTTTGCTCCAATAGTTAATTAATATTTTTGTTTGTTGTTCTTACAGTTATATTGTTTCTCCTTTTTTTTTGTTTTGTTTTTAGTATATATGATGCCATAATTATTGTATTTTAAAGTTATAATTATAGAATTTGTTTTGCATCAAAGAATTTAACATTTTACCATTTTTTTTTGTTTGTTTAAATAAAGTTTTTATTTAACATAGTAAAAACAGAAAAAAAATATTTAGATGAGTATGAAGAAAATGCATTCTCACTTGACCCGGATCGCGTAGGTGATGTGTTTTTACTGGGGTAGCGCGAGACTTGACTTTTTCTCGTTTTAGATGAATTTCAGTGGAAAATAAAACGAAAACAACTTTACATTTAGTTTAGGGTAGTTATTTTTTTTAATGCCGCTTGCCTTTATGAAAATTAGGAAATTGCTTAGGTTTTTCTCAGTGTAATATTGTTTTTGTTGCTTTTGGCTCGTTCTTTTGGCGGCTTTGATGTTGTTTCTTTGTTGTTGTCTGTGATATAATAATTATAAGATTGTGTTTCCTCCTTTCTGCCACCAAATTGAAAAATTGTCCCTTGGTTTTCTTAGGCCAATGTGGGGAACTGACGCTCGTCGTTCACCTTGGGTGCAGCATTCTGTTGCCGATCGCTCTGACCGCCACCAAAACGTTTTGGCCCAGAATGTCCGCCTCCAATATTGTTGCTTGGGCCACGACGCTCAATGGGCGGCCGATTGATTGGAGCCGGAGCTGGGCCTCCCTCAGCAGCTGGTGCACCACCACCACCACCACCAGTACCACCACCTCCACGTGGTCCCTCATTGTTGTTGTTGTTGCGTGGGCCACCGGGACCACCACCACCGCCGCCAGTACGTGGTCCACCACGACCACCGCGACCACCAAAACCGGGTCCACCGCGACGTCCATCATTGAAATTGAATTGAATGTCCAGGACACGCTGTTGGCGTCCCACACGTTGCGGATACATGGCAGGATCATATTCTAGCTCCTCTTCGCTTTCATTTTCCTTCTTCTTGTTATTGGTCAGCACAATCATTTTCTTCCATTGCGAGGTATCTTCACCTGAGTGGGGCAGAGATGTTGTATTTTAGTTTTTTTTTTAATTCCGCTCGCTTTACATACCTTCTCCGGCCTTGCGTATGTTGAAGGTGGGCTTAATGCGTTGCTGCTGTTGTGCCTTCCATTCGTCCAATGTCAGCTCTTTGGTCTCTTCCTCAACGGGTGCCTGTTGTTCGTTGTTCTGGGGTTGTTCATTTCCGGACTCGTCGGCCTTGCCCTCGGCTTGGTTCACACTGGTTTCGCTTTCGTTCTTGTTGTTCACATCATCAATGGCCTCCTTGACAGAGCCCCAGTTGTGAGCGCCAGCTCCATCGCGCTTGTCAATTGACTTGACGCCTATAGAGAAATAGTTCGAATTTAGTTAATGGAGCAAATGGAAGGGACAGTACAGTACAGTTTAAATTTCTGTCAACTTATTAGTATTGATTTCGTCTTAGGTTCTTTGGTTTTAGCTTGAAGAATCTAAGTGTTTTTGTCACTACAATATAATGCTCCTTTCGTTTGTGCGACATATTTATATATTCTCCTAGCACTAGCCCTTGCCTTTTCAGTGTGGTTGCTAATTTGTTCTTGTCTAAGCATTTATAGAAGATTTTAGCATATTATTTTCATGACATTTCGTAGTGTTCGATATGTTTTTGCATATCTTTTTGAAAAACTTTTGTAAATGGAGTTGTAACTACCTTAACTGAGATTGAGAGGAATTACCTTTTTCTAACATTATAAATAAGTTTTTAGCATTCATTTCGATAATTAGGTCAGCTAAACGTCAGGGGGAAGGGCTACCATCCCACCATCTCACCATCTAATCACGTTAAGTAGAGAGGAAGCGATAAGAAACCGGCCCAGTCCATACAGTTTTGTTGTAATCAGTCAGCAAAACAATTTTCCATTTGGTCGTTGTTGTTATTGTTGCCAGTAAAAGCATATCACAAAGGGGCGGGGAGCCAAGAGAAAATAGAAACCAATTCAACAGTTCGTTTTTTTTTTTGGCCTCCTACATTCTACTAAATGGCCTGGCCTAAGAAGCGGCAAACTATTTTTAAACATATTTTTTCGAATTGAAAAATGCGTATGCGCGTTGCTCTAGAGATGTATTCTCTGCTGCTGCCGGTTGGCATATTAATTTTGGATATTCCAAAAATGATTACACTGATTTTGACTTAGTTTGTGAATTAAGAGCTACACTCTTTTTATTTTATATCAGAATATGGCAAAAAAAATTTTAGTTCAATATACCAAACTTATATTGCTCTCGTTTATACGAATACTTGACATGAAATTAAAGATATTCGGCCCTTAGGGCCTAGATAGTAGCTATGTGCCAGATAAACTTCCAGTTTACTCTGTAAGATGTTAGATTATGTGACAGTTAGTTCTTTGTAGAAGTTGTAATATCGGCCCTTCGCCTGTTTTAGAACTTAAATTAACAAGTTTTTATAAAAAAAATTAAGAAAACTCAGATTTGTTCAAGTTAAGCAATGGATTAAAAGTGCCAAGTAAATTCAATTTGTTTCTCCACCCTTCCATGCTAATTTTAAATTAAAAACCAAAGATTAAACGGAAGCCTACTGTGAATTTGGAGCAGGGTAACGAAAGTCTCTATTTGAATGAAAAACATTTACAATTCAGAAATCTTATTTGCATAAAATGAAATTTTTTCCCTATTTAGTTTACCACAAAAATATTTAAATTGATATCGTGTGACCCTGTTAAAAGTATCGCTGGGAGAACTTGTGGTCAAAATCCGGTTATTCATTATACCCTTGCAAAGGGTATTATAATTTTGCCCAGAAGTTTGCAACGCATAGAAATATTCATTTCCGACCCCATAAACTATATATATTCTTGATCAGGGTGACGAGCTGAGTCGATTGAGCTTTGTCCGTCCGTCTGTCTGTCTGTTTCTACGCGAACTAGTCTCTCAGTTTTAAAGCTATCGAGCTGAAATTTTGCACAGAGTCTTCTTTTTGCTGCACACTACTAATATGTCGGAACCGACCGGATCGGATGACTATATCTCATAGCTCCCATAGGAACAATCGGTCGGAAAACTAGTTTTAGTATGAAAAACTTTTTTCTTTTAAATGGAAACGACTCCAAACTTTGTAATCGTAGGTTTTATATTTTTTTATAATCCTGCCATACAAAAGATAGGTCTGAAAAACAGTCTTAGTTAGAAAAACTTTTTTGTTTTTAATGGTAGCATCCTGTATTTCTATTCGTTTGTTTCTAGGACTTTTACACAATTCTACAAGTTTTTGTCCAAATCGGATGACTATATCATATATATCTCCCATACGAACGATCGGTCGAAAAATGGGAAAAAAGTATTTTTTGAAAATATTTAAGCGAGCACTTGCAAGGGTATAAAAACTTCGGCACAGACGAAGTTAGCTTGGCTTTCTCGTTTTTATATATTTTTTGCCAGAATATACATGGGTTTTGCCGTTTCTATATTCGACTGATCGGAATAGCTAAGAGATCTGATATGCAAGAAGGGATGAGAGTATTTTGTTGACGTTAAATAAAAATTAGCTATCACACAATCTTTTTAAGAAAAAATAAATAGTGTTCTATTCCGAAAAACCATAATATTTAATCGGAAACAGTAACATGGCCGATATTTTTAAAGCCCACTTTAATTGTGCCATTGCCTCGGTCTTACGATTTCTGTGCCCTCAAACCTTCAATCGCAGACAAAAGAATTGTGTGAACTTTATTAACTCTTTGTTACTGTTTTTTTGCGCGACTTTAGATTTAATATCTTGTAGATGTAGCATTTTTGACAGCAGAGAGAGCTGCTCCTTCACTCAAATTATTAATTCCGACTATTACAAGTTCGGTATTTTGAATTCTTTTTTGAGCCAATTTCAACATAAAGACTCGAAATAATCCATTTCAAACGAAGTTCGATTTCTGTTAAGCTACTTTTAAGGTAGCGTTTTCTGCAATATCACAGTGGCCGAAATCACATTTTTGAAAGTGATGTTTAGAATATTGGATTGATGAAGACCTCTTATGAAAATATAGTGGTTAAAGCGACATAGAATTCCAAGATGATTTTTGTGCGAGTTTTTGGATTTATGCACTATGATACAACAAATATAAGGTAGTGCATTAATTCTATTGCGAAGTTACAGACTGGCATTTTGGAGATTGTTGACGTTTTCCCAAATGTGTGCTTGTAGCTAAGATGAAAATTAACTGAAAATTTATAATTCTCAACCTTAGACTTATCTGCCAAATGACGTCACAGATTAATGAACGCTAGAGTTCGCGCACTACCTTGTATTTATGTAGCAAAAATTTTTCATTCAACTTTAAGATCGTTGTTATAGCTGACCAATATCCAGATCTAGAACTAGATCTGACAAAAGAATTTGAGGATTAAGTAACTGTTGACTTTTTGTGTTATTCGATAAAATACTGCGAAATAAACGCTATCAAATTCTACATGATCTGAGCAAGTTTGGTGCATGAAAGCGTTAAATTTACTCAACCGATATTAATATCGCTGTACTATTTCAACACTTTCACAAGTCAATAGATTTTATCCAGCGAAAATAGTATACTAATAGACACTATTTTATATTTGAAACGCTCATTAAAAATATTCGATAATACGATGTTTTAACTGAAAGCCAGCCGAAGTATCTTCGCACAATAATGTCTTGCTGTTGCTGAAACATAAAAGTAAACCTGTTTAATGATACATTGTCGTATTCTCATCTCACTCGTATAGTAGAATAGATATTAATATGAAAATTTGACACAATATAGAGTCTGAATGAACGCTTTAATTGCATAGACCCAGAGTCAGGTGTATACCAGCAATGTCTAGATCGCCCTCGTATTCCGGCCGTTTATTTGTGATACACAAGTGAAAGGGTCTTTCAGTTCATCGCCGAATCTGGTACGGCAAACGTTGCGAAGTTTTTTCATACTACAAAGCTGTCGCCAATAGTTTGTAAAGGTGACCGGATAAGTGTAAGTCAGGCTTAAAACCACCGCTACAGTTTTTTTTTAAGTGAATTTTTACAGTTGAGAATTCATAGAGTTTCAAAAGTTTCTTAATAAAAAAAAAAGCGGCGGTTTGTTGTAACTTTAACCATTAGATGGTCTAATACTTGAACAGTCAGTTTGTCGCGAGTTCGATTTATAAAGAAATATCATAGATTTATAAATAGCCCAAACTTGTGGTATGTATTTGTTGTCATGGAACGTTTTTTTTTGTATTTTGGGTGGGCGGGTCGCCGTTGTTGAGGTGTTAGGTCTGTCAACCCCCCCACCTCTCCGCTGCTTTTACTTACCAGTTTTGTCCGAGCCCGATTGACGATCAAATTCACGTTTCCGATTGTTGCCATCAAAGTTGCGATTTTGGCGTGGTGGACGATCACCGCCTGCATTGTTGTTACCATTGTTACGATAGGGACGAGAATCTCCGCCAGTGCCAGGAGCTCGGCCACCTTCTCCTCCGACATTGCGGCGATTATTGCGTTGTTCGCGTGTCTCGGCGTTTCCATTCTGCTGACGGAAATTCACATTGCGCTGCTGCTGCTGCTGTTGTGGTTGCTGCTGCTGCTGCGGCTGTTGTTGCCCTTGACCAGAACCAAATTCACGTGTTTTGTTGCCGCCGCCGCTTGGCCGAGAAGCGCCGCCAGCCCCGCCTTGTTTGTTGTTGCTGAACTGCTGCTGCTTGTCAGTTGGTTTCTTGCCTTCAGTATTGTTCTTATTCAATGCGCCTGGTTTGTTCTCCTTTTCAGCCTGATTTGGTTTCTTAGCATTGGGTGCACCGCCACCACCAGCACCTGCAGCTGCCGTGGCTCCAGTTTTGGTTGCCTTGGCCGTGGCCGCACTTGGCTGCTTCTTCTTCTGGCTGGCAGCTGCTGTGGCTGTCGCTGGTGTTGTCGTTGTGATCGCCGCCACCAGATTATCAAACGGATCGCTCACATCATCGTCCATGAACAAAAGTTCATAACGATTTTTACCGGCGCTATCCATGATTTTGTGTCTTCTTGTGCTGCTTCTGCTTTAAGCTGGCTGGCTGTGGTTTGCCTGTAAAAGATTTTCAGTTTCGTCTTACACAATTCCCAAATTGATTTTTCCAACACACGCACACAAATATATATACACACAGACGACACACAGATACTCAAAGTATAAATTTCAGCTTTGAGTTTATTCTCACAGAAATACTTACGAATGGGGCAAACTCTATACTCCCACTCGTGTGTTAGTTAAAAATTGTATTTTTCTTTTTTTTCTCGTTATTTTTCTTACTTTGATGTTGGTTGCTGCTGCTTTGCTGTGCTGCTCTCTAACCTTAATTTTTGAGCGTTTCTTCTTCGCCTGCTGGCTGCTAGTATTACCTACACACACAATTACACACTCACACAGACGCACAATCGCACATGTGTTCTCTAGAAGGTAGAAGCATGCTGCTAGTATACATAGAAAAACAGAAACTCACGTTTTTCGCTGCGCGTTTCGCGGTGAATGTCCAAAAAATAGGTCAGCTGATTCGTTATTCACCAGAGGCAAAATCTAAACTGTTGCGGAGCTGTTCTGCTTGTTGCTAGTGATGGCCTGCGCTGGCAAAACCGTTACGAATTTGATTGCCGACATTTAAGGGGCAACCACGTTGATTAGGAATATTTTTCAGCAGCTGAAAGTTGGAGGAATGGGGGGGAAAATTAGATTCAGTTTATGCAATTTTAATCAGAGAAGCATACAAAATGGAAATGAGAACTGCCTACCGCAGGTCCAGTTTATAACATGGTTTTTGAAGCCAACTGAATTGAGGTCTCGGTTTGGTTTAGTTTTTCAAATTATTATTCGCAGAGAATGCCCATTTTACCAAAGGCAGGGCAAGGCAGGCAGTCCATAAAATGCCAAAAACCACACTTATATTTTTTGGATCGACCAAAATTCTACCAAATCCATCACCTAAAGCCCGTCCTTAAGAATAAACGACCCGATTTATTCATAAAACTGCGCGAAAAATTATTTTTGAGACTTAAGGCCGAGTTCTCACCTTCTATATAGCAGATAAACCAAAATTTTACTGTTAATTTCTAGCTTGTATGATAGCTCTATATAGAAGTTGTGAAATCGCCCCTTAAAGTTACATGTTAAGAAAAAATAGCCAAAAACACATTTCTGCTTAAGGATCGCCCCTAAATCCGCCGAATCTCCACCCCGCAAAGCCTTAACTTCGGGATAACGTCTTGAAATGAATTTTTTTAAGGGACTTTTGAAGCTAGTCCGAAAACATCACAAGATCGCATTTCTGTTTAAGAATCTTTCTTAGCTTTGCAGAGTCTCAAGTCTTTAAGCCCTTTTCAAGTAGAAAGTCGCGTTTTGCCCTTAAATCAGCGCTGAAAAGACTATTTTTAGAGATTTTCGCATGTTAGGCAGTCTGATACAACGTTATAAAAATTATTTCTGTTATTGGATCGCCCTCAATTTCACCCAATTTTTACCCTTGAGTTTATTGTCGCAACTTACTCTTAAATCTGTTCATTTTGATGTGCCGAATCTTACCCCTTGAAGTTTTTTAAGCCTAACATTCAGAAATGTTCTTAAATCTGTTCCAAAAGTCATATATTTGGACTTTTGAAGATGCGGATCTAGGTATCTGATACTATTTAATGCAGGGGTGCCCAAATTGATAGCAACAACAATAAAACGAAAGAGAAAGTCGTTTATTGCCTAATGATGTGTGGGTGCGTTCTTGTGGCTGTCTGAAGCACACAGCAACAACAAAATCATCCCTGATTTAATGTGACATATGGTGGGGATCTTGGTATTCGATATTATTTGAGGAGCCATTAAGTTAGTTCGGATATTTTTTTGCTGGGATACGCACTCAAATCTGAAGACTGATGACAATTGCAAGGATAGATGTACAGAATCACATGTTCTCAAATGGTTGGAGGGTACATAAATTCGGCATCGACACCACCGACTGTTTGGGGACATGATTAAATTCCCAAAACTTTAACATCGTAAAGCTCGTTAGTGAACTCTTATCCAAACCGAACCGCTTTGCAGAAAGGTTTGTAAATCTATATTTAATATTTTTCTTTCTTTCCCTTTTCAGAAAATTAAAAAGCTTTTTAACATGTCAGATTGGGAAGATGAGGTACGGCTAGTGTCTGCTGGACCAAAACTATGAACAATATTAAATGTGAATTTATTTTTTAGCCTGTTAAAACTCCAGCTTCACGTAATGGTGGCGGCGGCGGAGGTAATGACTGGGGCAACTCTGGTTCGTCCAAGCCCAAAGAAGTCTCTGGTTGGAGTGACAATGAAACTGAGACCAACAAAGGAGGGGGTGGCGGCGGCGGTGGCGGTTATCGCGGCGGCAGGCGTGATGGTGAAGGCGGCGGCGGCAGACGTGATGGTGAAGGCGGCGGTGGCAGACGCGATGGTGAAGGAGGCGGTGGCTATCGCGGTCGACGCGATCGCGATGATAATGGAGATGGTAAGTTCAAATTGTTGTTTTTTTGAACGTTAAGTGTGAAAGTCGTCCTTTGTTCTCGTCATGTTGTTTTTGTTTTTCTTTTGTTGTTGGAGCAACAGAGGAGCTAGTAAAGCTACCTTCTAGCTATGATAAGGAAACAGTGAGCCGGTTCATTGAACAGCTCAATGTCGAAGACTACGCATCTTTGGCCAAAGTACGTGAACTGCGTGATTATCTGATGAAAGCTTTTAAGGAGCTTGTCAGCTTGGAATGGGAAGAATGGACTTGCGTAGAGCGCGAGAAACGTAAACAAAAGGCATTGGAGTTACGCGAAGCGGCTGCCATGTCAGAGCGTATCATCAGAGATATAAATCGTCTGCTGGAAGAAAGTAACAATGAAGTGATTGAGCCAAGGGAGCAGGAACAGAACATGTTTCAGATGCTGCAGGAATTAAGCTTAAATTGGAGATTAAGAAGTAACAATGATAATGCTCCCTCAGAAAGAAGCCATGTAGTGCCCAGAACACGTAGAGCTCCCAGAAGTTTAAGAGTTCGAGAGCAATCTGTTTTCACTGAGCGCATTCTAGAACTTTATGCCCAGGCCAGAGAGTTGCCTGATGAAGCAGATGATGAAAATGAAACTTCAGCTATTATAAATGATATAACTCCAGCTATAGCTTCTCCCACTGTTGGCCAGAGATTTCCCCGTTGGCTTAGCGAGAATTATGTGCGCTTGCACGAGATGAGAACTTTAAAAGTAATAACTTCAAGTCAATTGCGCCAGGAGTTGGCCTGGCCTAGAAGTCCGATGAACGAATGGTTAAGTCACAGACATCCGCAACTCCAACAGGACCATTCAACAGTTTCAGTCATCGCTCACATATCATCAACAATGCAGGGCAGTGTGTCTAATGTACCACGTCTTCAAGGATCACTCCAGGATACCCCAGATGGTAATCTATTTTTTAATCGCTTACAACAAGGAGAGAGCACGCGTAACGAAGATGCCTCAGGAGGTGAAGCAGCTGGAGCAGATTTGATGACCATCTCGCATACAACACATACTAGCAACGATGGGTACTAAAAATTGATAACATTTCCTTACCACTTTGCACATCTCTGCATATCTATTGCCTAAAACTTTCTGCCACTTCTCTATCCAATCTACTACCACTCACCTGACTTTCCTGAAGTCACGACGCAGCGCAAAACGGAAACACACGAGAAATGTAAACATAAAACAATTTAGGCACTCCAATTTTGACACAATCGAAACATATTTCCAACTAATTTTGATGATTTACTCAACCGAAGTTACTTGAAGCGTAGAGTGCTTGTAGATTTTATATTGATTCTAATTCTATTAGAATTATGGCATCGGTACTGCAGTAAACCTTTCGGATAGTGGTTCTACTTCCTCATATTGACCAAAGCCCCATAGCGGCAGGGACTGCTTTTGTACAGTAATATTAAAAGAGATACAATAATAAGTAAGGAAAGAAAAGGAAAACTTTGTTTTAGAGAAGCAGGTCCAGTTCCAAAACAATCCGAATATTCTTTTATTACTTTGTAATGAATATGTAAATAATATGTCTGCATCCTCTTCAGCGCTTTGTATCGATTGAATTGTCTTTGTAGTTACTTCAATATCTTTCGTTTTTAGGTAGGGGCTATCTTTGTCAACTGTGTCGAATGCTGCTTTAAAGTTTATAGAGATCGGAAACCTTCTTTAGGTTTGGTTTCCAAGTGCGATAAAAGTAAAGATGCTGTCCACAGTGTGGAGTAACGCTTCCCTAAAGTTTGGTATTCGCCAGTTCTTCTTGCATGTGATCAATCTTAAATCCGCTTCAAACATAATTTTTCAACTTCAACTAATACCTATTCCACTAGTGGAGTTTTCACAACTAACTGACTCACCTTTTATACATTCCACTTCAACTCACAATTTACAGCTTACCACTGATTATGAATGAGCTCGCCATGGCGGCCAATTTTAATGATGTTGAAGCCACACCACCCACTTTGCCACCAGCCATACCAGGAGAGTTTTCTATGCCTCCAGGAATGGATAGTAGTTTAAATTTGGTACCACCATTCGGCGATTCTGGCGGCGAAGGTAACTTAGTATCATCGGTGCGTCTACGTGGCGTACGCCCCATAAGCGCTTCAACACCATTGGGCATGTATCGTCCCAAATTACCAGCAATTGATGAGGAACAGCACAATCGTCTCACCTTTTTTGAGCGTATGCGCGAAAGTGAACGCTCACCGCCGCCGCCAACTGCACCAGTACCACCAACTATAATGGAAGAAGTATCTATGTTGGTTACTCCTCCACAAAGTCCACGAAACTGGTCATCTATCTTTCGATCACGCAACGAGCTGGTTAACTATGAGGGCATGACTGGGGCTGAAACACGACCTAGACGTCCTAGACGAGTTCGGAGACCAGCTGTTAGACGACCAGCTCCTACACCGCCTCCAACTCCGGAGCGTGTACTTGCGCGTACTCAAGAGATTGCCACAACGTTTGTGGCAAATCTATTGCAAACAGCTGTGGAACAAGATAATATGGCGCCAATAGTCGAGACGCCAAATGTGGTAGGGGAACAGCAAAAGATGCCTAATTTGGCAATGAATCAGCTTGAGATTTCTAATTTGGCAGAGAATCAGCCACAAATTGATCAAATTCCCATGGAAATTGAGCAGGAGCAAGTTCCACCAGCTCAAGTGGCTGGATTGCCTGTATTAGAAGATCAGCAATTAATGAACATTTTACAAGAGGACATTGCTCCAGCCCCTGCATTGGAATCAAATAAACAACTTTCATTGCCATTGCCGCCGCCAGCCATGTCCATGGACACTTTACCAGATCATCCTATAGTTACCAATATGGAGATAATATATGCTCCCCCATCACATTTGCTCTTAAATGAGGCTTCTGCTCCACCGTCAATTATAAATAATACCGCTATGCAGCAGAGCAGACGCCTGCCCACACCAGCCACACGACTGATGACTGAAAGCCTTAATATTTCGCTAACTCCGACGACGACTGCTAAAGTTCAGTCCCAACAGCGACCATCACTTCAGGATCGTCTATATGGAGAATCCCTAAATGACTTGGGATTTCTAGTCCAGCATACAGATGCTCTTCGCCTAATGGTGGATCATCAAAAGCAACTAAGCGATCTACAGAATAATCAGCACCAGCAGGATCATCGCCAACAAAGTTTTCTCTATGAATTCGATGCTACTGAGGGTGGCGGGGATTTTGCTCTTCCTACCCCAGCACAACACTATCGCTCACTTCCGGCTACTTATACATATGATCCTCAATTAATATTGGATGTCTCACCAACAAAGTTAAAAGTGGTTCATGGCCTGTTTGGGGCACTCATCATGCTAGCCAAAGTTGATATGCATAATGCAACGTTCATTAACAATCGCATGGAGGCGGCTATAGCTTATCGAATGTTGATGGATTTAAAGGCGGCCAATATTGTTGATCTTAGCAGTGATTCGAGACACTGTTGGCTGCGTTAGGCAGCAAGATAGGAGGAGAGGTGTGGGGAGTGAATTGGGGAGATGCAAAGATTGCATCTTTTTAATGGCATTATATACGCACTTTTTTTATACCCCACTTGCAGCTAAGATTAGGTTTAGATATAAAACTGGAATTCAAGCCCGTGTGCTCCCATTTATAATTTCGCAAAAAGTTTTCCATTTAAGCTGCATCAAAATATTTACAAAGATTTTGATATGAATTCTATTCTAAAGGTCTGTATCCAGGACCCCGGAATTTTTATTTTGTCACAACATAATTAGTTTAGTTTCGACCAGCTCATGTACATCAAAGCAAGGCCAAAGTATTTCTGTTTATATAAATTACTGTGACCTAAACAAGAAATTCTTTATATTAACTAGATTATATAGACTAGATAGCGGTCCGAAAACAAGCATTCCATTGCTTTTAATCCTTTGCTAAGTAAGAAACATCTATTTCTGCTTTGCCTTTTTCATTTAATAGTTAAATCTGTTGTGAGAATTCTATGTAAGGATAAATCTTTGACCAACGTTTTATTAGTTTAGGAAAATCAAGGTACGAAGCTCTACAAACGTACGTGGGTGTCTTGGGACACTCCATTTAATCTGTTTGTTTGACTTTATTAGTTTTGATGTTTTAATTAGGCGATAAGCGATATTGGGATACTTCTTGAGGTGAGAAAATTGATCTAGACTTATTGAAAGCATTCGAAAGGTTCTCACTGGAATGGGATCATACATAATATGTGATAAATTAACTTATCAGTTCTAGTAGTTCCTTAACGAAGGCCCAGTTAATACATTTTAATAATGTGGCTTTAGTTTTTGTTTAATACGAACATACGATTTCAGGGTAGGATTTTTTAAAGCAATGCAGATTTGGCGTGCTCTGCTTATTTAAAGCTTTTATAAGATCAACAATGACACTGAATAGGTTCAATAGGATAGCAGGATTTACTTCTTTTTCGTTGTAGCGGTAACTCAACTTTTGTGTTAAAGTATGTTCGAAAGGAAGTTTAATATTAGTTGATATCGTAATGATTATATCGTTTTATCAACATTTGCCGTATAAGATCAAAATAAGATCGCAAATCGTAGATCAAATATCGAAAATTAAATAACTTAAAACATAATGCTTAATAAAGAACAAGTCTGTTCAAAGTATCTAGTATACGGACTATATAAATTTTGGAACTCCAATTTTAGTTTAATAGCTTATTAGGCTATGCTAAAATCTAGCAATATTCAGGCCACTCACTTATTGTATAGATCGCTTTGGTTTAACAAAAAATCAATTAAAAATGTATACCATGAAATTTCCCAAAATGTTATTTGATTCCATTAGACGAGTAGAAAGAAGAATGTAAGAAATAATGTATATTTTCTATGTTACTCAAATATGACCCTGTTTCGTATAATCATTTGAATTTCGAATTCAATATTAAAAACTTTATCTGTTTGACAAACATATCTGGGTTTAAGTTACGTTCATTTAGCGTGCTCGTCTGTTGTCTTCTCCCAAGTAAATGTTTCTTTTTCAATTGAGCCAAAAAATTGTGTTTTTAAAAAGATTTTAGGACCACATTTGGTCTCTATGTGTGAAAAATACTTCTAAGCCGAATATCTTTAGCTTAGTTTTGTATCAGACAGGGAGGTCGAAGTTTTATGGATTAAATGAAGAGCATTTATTAACTGACCATTACCGAAAATCGACAATAAAAAAAAACTGATTATAATTTTAGAGTTTTTTAAGTCATATTTTGGTTTATCCGCCTTCGCCCTGGTATTTTGTCAGAGTCTAACCTCTCCCTTTTACTCCCTCCTTTTTATCAAAATAGAAGAACATATGAAGGAGCTTAAATATAACATTTTATGCCCATATTTATTGGTAGATGGAAATTCTGTTGCCGGAGAAAATACAAAATAGTTTTTATGAAAGGATCAATTTGAACTATTAAGTGATAAAATAATCCTGGAGCGTGAACTCCACAAACATAAAAACGGATTTTATTGATGTTTTATTTTATATATCAATTATTATTTTTACCATTCAATAAAAACGAATAAATTATAAGCTTATTGTTTAAATATTAGTGTTTGTGTGTGAAATCTCTTAAAAGAATAAGAAAATTAATTATAAAATTTGTACAAACCCATAGACGGAGAACGTCGCGGAGGACGCGGCGGCGGCGGCTACAACCGAGAACGTGGCGAAGGAGACGAGCGTGGCGAACGCCGTGAACGTGGTGAGCGTGGTGAGCGTGGCGAGTACAACGGTGAACGTGGAGGAGGTGAACGCAGGCGTCGCGATGATAACGATATGAACAACAATAATGATGAGAACGGCGAGGAAGGCGATAAGAAGCCGCGTGAATTTTACATTCCACCCGAGCCAACCAATGATGAGACTGAGATCTTTAGCAGCGGCATCTCTTCGGGCATTAATTTCTCCAAATATGACAACATTCCCGTTAAGGTAAATTGTAAAACGGTGCTTTTTATCTTCTTCTCTAAATATTAAACATTAATTTATTTCCAGGTCAGCGGCGAGAACGTGCCCAAACCCATCAAATCCTTTGAAGATGCAAAACTACGTGAGATTGTCCTGGAGAATGTGCTCAAGTCGGGCTACAAAGTACCCACACCCATTCAGAAAGTGGCAATTCCTGTCATTGCCAATAGCCGTGATATGATGGCTTGTGCCCAGACCGGTTCAGGCAAAACAGCGGCCTTCTTGTTGCCCATACTGAGTAACATTCTGGATGAGGGCTCAGATCTGGAGATTGGCAAACCACATGCTGTTGTGGTCTCACCAACGAGGGAGTTGGCCATACAAATTTTCAACGAGGCGAGGAAATTTGCTTTCTCTTCGTATCTGAAGATAAGCATTGTCTATGGTGGCACTTCGTTTAAATATCAAAATGAATGCATTACCAAGGGATGTCATGTGCTGATTGCTACACCGGGACGTCTGCTTGATTTTGTGGAGCGTACTTTCATCACATTTAGTGATACACGCTTCATTGTGCTCGATGAAGCAGATCGTATGCTGGACATGGGCTTTTCGGACAGCATGAGAAAGATTATGAATCATCAGACTATGCGTGCGGAGCATCAGACATTGATGTTTTCGGCCACTTTCCCGGAAGAGATACAGCGCATGGCCGGCGAGTTTTTGAAGAACTACATTTTCGTGACCATTGGAGTGGTGGGTGGAGCCTGTGCCGATGTAGCCCAGACTCTCTATGAGGTTAACAAGTTTAACAAACGCAGCAAGTTGATGGTGAGTTGATTTAGAAAATGGAGGGGGAATAGCAGAATAGGGGAAGAAACCTTTATAGACTTGAACTAGAGCTCATCTCGTCCATCTACACAGACAGACAAATTATTGGGTGGGAATTGTTTTGGCCACCCCATCACTTCAATGTAATAAGTCCGAATCGTATTTCGGTTACGGTTTTGCATAGTTTCAATGAAATGTTTACCTTCTAGTTTATTTCTGTAAATTTGTAACTAATCCAATTTCTCTTATTTATAGGAAATCCTGCGCGAAGGCGCCGATGGTACCATTGTCTTTGTCGAGACCAAACGTGGCGCTGACTTCTTGGCCTCATTCTTCTCAGAAACTGAATTTCCAACCACCTCCATTCATGGAGATCGTCTGCAGAGTCAACGCGAGCAGGCCTTGCGTGAGTTTAAGACGGGTAAAATGAAGGTGCTGATTGCCACATCGGTGGCTTCGCGTGGTTTGGGTAAGTTGCTGCCAAAGTAACTCCACTTGCCGCCTATCTTCATTTGTTATTATTCTTCTCTGTATGTACAGATATTAAGAACGTGAAGCACGTCATCAATTATGACATGCCCAGTTCCGTTGATGACTATGTTCATCGCATTGGACGCACTGGACGTGTGGGTAATAATGGAAGAGCCACCTCATTCTTTGATCCCGAACACGATCGTGCCATTGCGGGTGATTTGATTAAGATACTGGAGGGTTCCGGTCAGGAGGTTCCTGATTTCCTTAAAGAGATTGGAGGTGGTAGCAGCTTCTCAGGCAATTCCAAGTTTGGTGGCGTCGATGTGCGCGGACATGTGAGTTTAAAAAAATTCTATATATATAAATTAAGTATGAACGATTTACTTACCATTTCACAGGGCGGTGGTGGTGAAGCTACCAATGTGGAGGACGAACAGGAGTGGGATTAAATTAAGAACCCTCTTACTTCCTAAAATTTTAGACATTTAAATATTACTTTTGACTAGATCGAGGCGATATATAAAGATTATATAGCAGCCGGTCCAAAAAAAAAACAAATGCAACATGAACAATGCATTTGTAATTACACTTTTTTTTTCATTTTCGAACGAAAATATCCTCACACAGAATTACAATTTAAACAATTTCTATTTAATTTTTAAATAATATGATGTACCACGCAGTATGGATTATTATAAATATATAAAACCGCTTAGCAACAATATAAAACTTCCAATTTGTGTATCGAAAATAATTAAATTTAAATAATCCTTACGCAGTGGTCCCTAAGACTAAATCTATAACATAAAAATTAGGCATATATCTTTGATGCTATATATAACAAGTCAAAGTATTCTTAGAAACATTCGTTATATTCAAAAATGTTTGAAATTTTCCAACCAATGTGCAGTAGACAAGAGGGCTCATCCCTTGTCTACCTACTGCTGCTCAATGTTTGTCCGTTTACTCTCTCCCTTTAATGTCTGCCGGCTTTTTTCATGTCTATAAAGTAGCGTATAAAAACAAACGCCAAACAAAATTTGTTATTGCGCGTTTTTGTGTCTTTGCACCAACACACAAAATCAATATAAATGAGAGGATGTGGTGAATTTCCTTGCTGCTTTGCCCTCAGCCAACTTTATGTTGAAATTTGATGGCCCCAAACAGTCTCTGACGGCATTTCCTAGCGTGCAAACGTAGTCGAATCGCGTTAAACACGAGTTTATGATAGTGTTTTCTGCTTAAATATATTACAAAAAAATAATTTAAAGAAACAAACACTCACTTTATTGAGACTACAAAAGTATGAGATAATAGTTTGTATGGGATATGGCGTGTATTGGTGGTGCTGGTGGATAGTAAACTAACCTAAGTGGCAGACCAAGACGATTATGAAATAAGCAAACAGTTTTCGGTTGTGTTTTTTTGGTCTGAGGGAGAAGAGACAGCAGCAACAACAATAAACAAAAGGAGAAACGTAGTAGAGGGTGTTAAAAATCCACCCCTTCTTAGCAGTCCAATTTACTATTTTGCCGGCGAAGAACAGGAGTGGGAACAAAAAACGGTCGTGCATTGGCATTTCTTTGGGTTTTACACTTACTTTTCTGACTACTTTTGTATGACAGCTATGCTATATAGATGTCCGATTTCGACCAAATTTGACAGAATTATGGAGAAGCATTAAAAACTAGTAAATACGGAGTTTGGACACGATTGCATAAAAAACAAAAAAGTTTTTATCACTAGAACTAGTTTTTCGACCGATCGTTGCCATGGCAGCTATATGTTATAGTCATCCGATCCGGCGTGTTCCGACAAATGTGCAGCGTATTTGGACCAGAAGACTTGGTGCAAAGTTTGGTGGCGATAGCTTTAAAACTGACGGAGGAGATAGCATAGAAACAGACGGACATGGCTATATCGACTCAGCTAGTCATGCTGATCAAGAATATATATACTTTATGTGGTCGGAAATGCTTCCTTCTATGCGTTACAAACATCTGGACAATTTCAATATACCCAAGGGTATAAAAATCCTTTCAAATCGTCAAGGTTAGCTTATTGTGTCTCAAAAAGTTACAATTTACTCTGTTAAATGACAATCAGATCAGAAATCCTGCCTTAAAAGTTATCATATATCTATAAAGAGTTTACTGTCTGAGGACAGTGTAATAGCAAAGCATACATCTAAAAACAATTTGAAAATATAGCATTCCCTGGACAGGTTCTATTACAAAGGAGTTTCTCTTTAGAGAATTCTGACAACCGACCGCTTAGAGATAAATGATAAGTATACAGGCAGCTTAGGAGGGAGTATACTAAAATATATTTATTTTGATAACGTTACTGACGAATCATTAAATTGAGAAAAGAACAATGAGAATTAATAAATAGTTGCATTAAAACCAAATCATGCCAGATGCAATGCAATAGCAAAGGCAAATGGTCAAATATTCGCTAAATACTTAAGAAATTGAAATTTCAGAAAAGAAACCCCATAGTACACAGAGCCACCAGTCTAGTCCTGACCTTAGGGTTATTTTCGTTCTCGAACTCGTCATATACTGACCTTAACAATTAATCCTAAAATGCCTTTTTCCTAAATAATACACAGAAAATTATATCAGCACTAATGAAAACGACATATGGTCCGGTACGGACTTAGGATCAGGAGATCTTAAGTTTCCAAGGTTCGAAAGACAATAAATCCTGCACCGGTTCGGTTCCGGACTAGTTAAATGAATATTTGGTACTATTCAGCTTTAAAAGCTTCAACTGAATTAACATTTTCAATCAATTCGCCACAATTGTGTGTCGAACAGTTAACAAGGAATAGTATTTAGGTGTTATGCGTCGTTTGCGTGAAGCTGCTCGCATAAATAGGCCGGAGCTTTGGGAAAACTACTCTTTGGTTTTGGTTATTCACCTGATTTGGCTCTGTGTGACTTGTGGCTATTCAGCAAACTCAAGAGACCGCTCCGGGAACAACGTTTTGACTCGATTGAGATGATAAAAGCTAAATCGCAGAAGGCTCTGAAGGATATTGCGATGGAGGTACTTAAAAAATTCGAATGCAAATATGGGATTACTTTCTAGAGCATGAAATAGATTTAGATAACTATTGGGAAACTAAAAAAAAATTCAATTAGATCACATTGGATCGAACATTTTGGTGCTTGGAAGGCCAAGTGAATTGAAAAACACTGCAGGGAATCAAACCGAAAGGAGGAATCAGCTAAGTGCAGATTTCACATCTACATAGAGCTATCCGACACATAAACTCACAAATAAAAGTGTGAAATCTAAGTTTATCTGACCCATAGCAGCTACGTGGGAGATGGGAAATCGGCGCTAAGACTTTGATTCGATTTTAAAGGACTTAAATGAATCTACTTGTGGCACTGTGTTGAACACTCTTATCAAATGACGATGATTTGCACACTAATTTGGCTGTTACGCTCACCTTTGCACATCAATTTTCAATAACCAGGCAATATATTTTGTTTTATGGACAATTTTCGGTTAGTTTATCCTGGCCGATCCACAAGTTTTTGCGTCTGCGCCTGAACTGTTAAAGATTTATACTCGTTCTGTCTGCCTTTTTGACCCACAGTGCCAAATTGGTTTGTTGCCGTCTGCTCTAACCACATTTTATGTTGCCTACTTTTCCGGTCGCGAGACCACAGAAAATGATTGATGGCCATTGTTTTTTTCTTCGTTAACTAATTAAACACGCGACATATTTGGATGTTTTGTGAATTACAATAACAAATCAAACAAAATTTTTAAAAACCATTTATCACAACTGGCTTAAATAACAAAAACAAGAAGTAATAACCAAAGTGGAAGCGTCGAAACAAAAACAAATTAAATATCCAGCAGTAAACAAACAAAACGAAAACGAAAAAAAAGATTTTGGCACAGCATGAGCCAAAGTTTTGAAAGTTTAATACATGGCGGTGGAGCAGGCGTTGCTGGTGGCGGGGAGGAGCGTCAGTCTTCGGAGGAAGTGCCGGAGTCAACAGCCACAACAACAACTACAGCCGGCGAGGATAGTGCTGGAGGTGCGGCCGGCGTTGGAAGGGACGATGATTTCACCGATGACAACAATTTCGAATCGAATTTGCGACGACGCAAAGGCAAAATAATATCCTGTGCCAAGGAGACCATTGAGAATGGTGAGTGAGAAATATAATAAGAAAAAAAGAAATACAAGTATGAAACTATTTGATTGGCAATTGCTCCAACAAATCAAATATTGTCTTAACATTGGTGGCATGTTTGAATAGGTCATGGAAACACCGAAAAACATACCCAAAATTAATCAATTGGGGGAAAAAACAAAAACTTTATGCAATTTTCAGTTTGCAATCAAGGGAGGGTTTCACTGTCAGAAGCATAGCCACCAAGCCCACCCTCTTCCATCACACAATGGAAAGTTTTTCGCATATTTCTGACAAAAAGTTTATTGCTTAAAATGGTACTTTGATTTTGAGAACAGTTTATAAATTCCTTAGCCTTTAATAGGTACATCTCAGAAATGCAGAAATTTAGTTTGTAAAACTCATAACTCACCCAGTGTATGAGAAAATTTCCCATTGTACAGCTGTCAGAATCATAGCCATAGCCACCACCTTGCCATTTGGAATTGAAACTGCCATTGGCATGATGATGATGCACCCACAACCATTCTCGTTCTGTGGTGCTCCAAATTGATAGACAAACAGCCAGAAGCACACGCAAATAAAAATGACAGCAAAACAATCATCAAAATGGCAAAAACACACATTTCTAGAGACAAAAGGAATCCATTTGATTATTAAGACAGGCCCAGACAACGCGGGGAGTTCTGAGAAATTTAACAGAAAATGAAATCGATAAGCCAGCTCGTTTGTCGAAATTCTCTAAAAATAAAGAACCTCTCGTTTCACCAGACACGCAATGCAGTGGCAGGTTGAGGGACAGCATTTGCCACGGAGTTCATCAGTAAAGTTTAAAAGTCATGTCTGCCATTTCAACACACGTAAATCCGCGCTCACTTCCTGATGACCATGTGTGTGTATGGGCGGGTGGGTGCAAGTATCTGCTTAAGTCCCAAATGCCACAACACGCTTGAAAATTCGCTGTGCTATTTTCGCGGCAGAAGGCGTTGGAAATGCTAACAAACTGTTGTTGAAGGCTACAAATTCTTGGTGAATTTTGTTGTAAATTCCAAGAACGGAAATAAAACTTTTTAAGGGAAATTGCTAAAAAAAAATTAAACAAGGTCTGGCTTAAACATTAAATGCAACTTTCTGGCATGAAGGAAGATTTTTTCCAATACATTTTGAACCCCTCTATCTATTATCTTTTCTGAGATCTATTTGTTGATAAGGACAGATAAAGGGAAGTGCACAAAATGTATCAATATATGCATATCGGTATGGAAAATACCCTATCGGTATACAATTACAGCTATAGGCGGCTGTATCACTTGAAAAGGGCGTACTATTTCCTCGACAAATGTTTCTCTATCACCATACGTTAAACTGGCTATCATGATACCCAATCACTGAAGTTCAGCAGAAGCATCAGTGAATGTATACTTGATCAGGGAGCAAGTTCTTCTGCTGAAGGCGGCCATTATTAAACAAAAGTTTGATGATTAAGTAATATGTGGTGCCCCTGCAAAGATTTAATGACTTTCAAATTCCCTTGACCATCGTTTTATTTCGGTTAACATACTTCTGGTCTGAAGATATGGCTTCAATTTCAACTTTTATAACCGTTTTCGACTTCGATCAAATGATAGCTTAAAATTTCCATTTCTCTTCATTCATCCCAGAAATCCGAACTTTATCCTTTCGATCAATTGAATTCAAAAATGAGTAAATCCCAAAATATTTCGAATTTTTTATTTCCACGATTGTTACCAACTAGAACCAGACGTCGATGATTTGTTTGTTTGTTTTGTTTTATTTGCAATACATCGTAGCGCTACAAGTACAATATACCTTAAAATTATTGCGCCAGTCACATTGAGTAGAGGTTTTTACATAGTCTTGGGTTCCTACTTAAATTTTATCTTATATCTAAACACGAATTAAGGCAATTTTCAAAGTTTACAAAAGTTTAATTAAATATCTTAATTTTAGTTTGGTTTTAAATGTTTTTAATTTATTGAATTTAACAACTATTAGTTCCCTGGAATCAAATGTTTGTAGTTCGAAAGTGATCTTCTATTCTAAGCCTAAATTGCGCTGCGTTCCTTATAGTTTTGATATTATGGGGTAGACTATTCCAACAGCGAACAGTATGAATAAAAAATTGTCTCTCTGAACTTGACAGTCTGCATTTTTGGCACACAATATTGTGGGTTCTTTTAGAGAGGCTAAAGTTCAGTTTTGCACAGCAGCCAATCACACAAGCAGGGAGCTCTTCATGATAAAAAGGTTATACAAAAGTCGTATAACAGTCAGAAGGAAGCATCACCGACCCCATAAAGCATATATTCTTGATCAGCATCAGCAGTCGAGTCGATATAGCCCTGTTCGTATGTCGGACCGTCCTTAGTATGATAGATCGCAGAGACTAGAAAAGGTAGAGCAACCATATTTTCTATGTAGACTTCTATTGTCCGCAGATCAAGTTAACTTCCAATTTTCGCCACACCAGGCCAACAATTTTGAAGTTATCAAGCTTGTGTCTTGCAGTGTAGAGTATTATAGATACTTAATCTCTGATCTTCATAAAGATCGGAAAACAAATGGCTCAGCTATAAACGCTGTAAAAAACATAACATAATGTTGAAATATTCACATTAATGTTAGTGCTCTGTTAATTTACATATGTAGAGGCTATTAAACATAATTTCCCCTGAGTAACGGGTATATCAAAGTGGAGCAGGGCCGTCTTTAAGGTACGCTCTAATTAGAGCTTAATTTGAGTACTATACTAGAATCGCTCATGAACTGGGAGCTTTTTCAAATAATTATGCCTTAATTCTAATTCATCACTTCAAGATTTACTTCTGAGGTGTTGTTTTAGGGCAAGGAATGTTCAGGTTTCAAAACAATTTAATTAGGCATGTTCTACATTTGGTATGAAGTATTGAAGATACTTAACTAATCGAATTTCGACTTTACAGCACCAAAGGGCCAAGCCAGCCGAGCGTCTCTCAATCTCTTGGCTTGAGTGCACTCTAATTTTGGCTGGAAAGAAAGGGACCTTTACAATTTAGCGTCGAATCTAAACGGCAAAGAAATAGTTGATTTGTATTGATTACACAGGCCGACAAAATGATCATCTTTGTGAGGTGCAGCCTTGTCGATGTAAAAATATGTCACATATAGCTCATAAATCCACATATATATGCATAGTGTGGCCTCCGTAATTCCTAGAGTGTCAAAATCGTTTTTTCGCTATATCTTCAAAACAAGAACTGATAGAACAAAACCAATGATGCAGTTCCGTTCATTTCAGTCTATATTAACATAAGCTGATCAAAATAGACCTGCACCAAAAACACTGTTGGGCTGTGTTATTGATTTATAATTGGATATATATTTTGTATACCCTTGCAAAGGGTATTATAATTTTGCGCAGAAGTTTGCAACGCATAGAAATATTCATTTCCGACCCCATAAACTATATATATTCTTGATCAGGGTGACGAGCTGAGTCGATTGAGCTTTGTCCGTCCGTCTGTCTGTCTGTCTGTTTCTACGCGAACTAGTCTCTCAGTTTTAAAGCTATCGAGCTGAAATTTTGCACAGAGTCTTCTTTTTGCTGCACACAACTAATATGTCGGAACCGACCGGATCGGATGACTATATCTCATAGCTCCCATAGGAACAATAGGAATGTAATCGTAGGTTTTATATGTTTTTTTTATAATTCTCCCAAATTTTATCAAAATCGGACAACTATATGGTATAGCTGCCATACAAAAGATAGGTCTAAAAAACAGTCTTAGTTAGAAAAACTTTTTTGTTTTTAATGGTAGCATCTGAAATTTTGTATTTGTTTGTTTCTCGTGCTTTTACACAATTCTACAAGTTTTTGTCCAAATCGGATGACTATATCATATAGCTCCCATACGAACGATCGGTCGGAAAATGGGAAAAAAGTATTTTTTGAAAATATTTAAGCGAGCACTTGCAAGGGTATAAAAACTTCGGCACAGACGAAGTTAGCTTGGCTTTCTCGTTTTTTTAGTGTTTCGTATTTTAAAATACTTCAGGCTGAATTTGATTTATTTGTAAACACCTCCGATATGTTTTTGAGGTACAAGATTCTTCTACTGATTAGTGCATTTTGGATATGCTGATAATACAGATGCTATCAATGCCGTATATTCATTAACCGAATTAACCATTAACCATTGTTTATATACAAAACGAGTTCAGTTAATAAAATCATCATCCGTGTTTATTTCGACATAAAAATCCATTCCAAGGCTGGGGAAGACTGAGGCCGAGGAAGCCTTAAATCCTTTTAGTACCCACAAGTAAACCCTAAAATCTAGATATGCAAATGAGTAGCAAATTGTACAATCAGTCACGTACACAACCACAATCTCTCATGTACTGGGCTACCCAGGCGGTTCACCTGACTGACTGTCTGTTGTCCACATATGCAAAGTTTTACTTGCATCATTGCATTGTTGTTGTATGCATGTCTTGCAATATTGTTAAGAGAATTTAAGCCTAAAATGCGCTTGTCTACATGTTGATTGACTGTTGATGCGGGATTTGTAATACACCACCCAACCCCACCCATGAACCAAAAATCATCATCATCTCCACCAGCAGCATTATCATAAATGTGTGTGTGTGTGCGCTGACATTGAGAGCAGCTTAATTTCCGTAAAACCTGTCTGCATGTTTTGCTCCTTTTTATCTGTGCTTGCGTGTGTGTGTGCGTGTGTGGGTTTATGTTTGGCTTATACCTTTGATTGGCTGCTAATACGATTGGCTGCTTCTGTCAACGGTTTCCACCTGTCACCCTGTACAGTACAAAGCTTGCTTTGCTCGCCTCCTGAATGCTTCAACAGTTGGTATTTTAATTTCTTATTGATTAGCAACGACCAACTGCAAAGAAGCTTTCGTTTTCGCTATTTGTTGCATTTTTCCAACAGAAGCATGTAATTTAATTTACAACAGCGGGGGAAATGGGGCAAATAAAGCAATTGGGTCAATTCGTAATGGCCTCAAACTTACATTTGCTATTAATATTTTATAAACTACCAAACTGACCAGTGAATTGAAGCTATTTAAAAGATTAAATGTAGTGTAAAGCCGTAAATATCCAAAATGTCTAAAGCATGGCTAATCAAGACATCAGATGCCGAAATAGAAAATCTAATTTTGTAATATATTTTCCAAGTTAGGCAACGCTTTTTACCGAAAAACCTCCTCAGCTATTCAATGCCACCCGACGTCAATGGCCCCCCCCCAAGACAGAGTTGTCAAAAAAAAAGTAAATGTTTGGACATAATTACAAATAATGTGGGCAAATTAAATAATAAATCTTGCTTATGTTTCTAATGAAAATCTACTTGGTGCAGAACAGAAACAGTAGACACAGGCGCGCAAGATAACAACAAGGGAAAGGACAGGACAAACCAAGGACGCGCTGCGAGAGCTTGTGTCGAACATTATTTAGTTGCCAGCGTTGGCATGTTAATATAATCCAAGACAAGGTTTCCACACACCGACAGGCGGCAGCTCTTCAACATTTTAATAGCTTTTCCAACAGAAACGTCGACTTTAATTGGGGAACCTTAATTATGCTCGAAAAGTTTATGTGATTTAAAGTGACCTGGACACATGTACTCTCACATACTCACCACACACACGCGTACACAAAACTTGTGGCGCACGCTGCGTATGTTTATTTTGAGCAAGTAAAATTTCAAGCATTGCTTTATGTCACTCGAACTGACATTTTGGTTAGATGAATGGCACATTACAGGGCAAGTGGCAGTTGAGTTGGCTATAAGAACCAAATCATAACTGACGATTGACAACCATGTTCCATGTGGGAGAAGAAGCACATGTTGTTGTTGTTGTTGTGCCCTATGGGGAAATGTTTGACATTATTTTGGGAGTGCCATTTGGTTTTTAGGTGAATATAAATTAATAATCATAAGTGCTTGTTGATTATTTAATAACAAGTGTATTCGAGCAGTTGAATGAGTGATTCTTATTTAAATAATAAAGTGCATTTTTTATATAAGTTTGTGCAAAAGTATGTAACCGGCAGAAGGAAGCATCTCCAAACACATAAAGTATATATATTCTTGATCAGCATCAACATCCGAGTCGATATAGCCATGTCCGTCTGTCTGTCCGTCTGTCTGTCTGTCTGTCCGTATGAACGCACAGATCTCAGAGATGGTAAGAGATAGAGGTTTGACATGTATGGGACATATGCTTCTTATGTCTGCAGGCAGATCAAGTTTATTTTCAATTTTGACCATGCCCCCTTCCGCCCCCGCAATTTAGAAAAAACGTCATATCTCCCACAGTTTGAAGATATATGGCTTGTTCCTTCTGGACATATTTAGTTATTAGGATAACTTATCGATCCGCCAAAGGAATAAAGAAGATCGTATGAACGGTTTTCGAGTTATGATCAAAAGACAAATTTTCTTGGTACAGAGTATGTTATAGTCGGGCTTGACCGACTTTCTTCCTTGTTTCCCGAAAATGTATTAAAAGATTTATAATAGCACTTTCTGTGTGCAAATAACTAAATTTTATTTTAATTTTGCTTGCATTTTCGATCGGGTCACAACATATGAAAAACTTTTTGGCCTTTCTGGTCAGTTGGCAAATTGAAATGTACTGGCTAAATTAGTCCAGAAATTGTTGACTTCTCTTTCGATTTTGTCTGGTTTCAATGCTGTTGTGAGCAATTGACCGGAGTGTCTCTTGTATTGAACATCTGACTTGCTATTCTATTCATCTCACGAAACATGATTTTCTGCTTGCGCAGTGGATTTCGACGAAATCGATCATTCACGGTGTTGATTTCTTGTATCTTTTGCACAGTGCGCGGGTGACTGGATTTCGCCAATATTTATGGCATCAATCTAGGCCGAATAATTTAAGCTTTTTCTCGGGGGAAAAAAGTATTATGGAAATCAGTATACCAAAATTTGTATCTTTTAGTTAGTAGTTTTGGTAAAGACACTCTAAAAGTATACAAATATTAATTGCTTTTGTTGCAAGACGTCAAATTTCCGGCGCAAATCGACATCAAATAATGCATAACTCCTCAATTACTCAATTACGGCCATATGCATGGCAGCTTTGTAGACGAGGTGCGCACATCCTGCATGACTAATAATAATAGATGTATGCAAGAGCCGAACTACCGGTCGGATTCCCATTCTTTAAAATTGTAATGCAGATTATTCGCAGTCTGTTTTCTTTCCTTCATAGAAAAGCAGCAGTTGTAGTTTATAACTTTTCCGTTTTCCGTAATGCATACTTTCGACAGAACACATTTAGCACCGTTCCACTGGGTCATGTTGATTGATCACAAAGCCGTCTGCCTGTTAAATAAATTTAGATAATTATAATTCGACAATATTTTAAAACAATTAGAAATAATTATACAAATATACGAAGTGTGGATAAGTGGTTAGAGTCGCTTTTGCGAGTTTTCGTAGGGTTATACCTTTCCCGCTAGTCGCAAGATAGTGGATCTTCCACCCAGAAGAAAACCCGACAGCGCCCTTCTGCTGGTTCTTTAACATGTAGCCCCATTGGTGTAGGTAGCTATTCAAGTTCAATGTTTAGTTTATCATTTATACATCTATACATATATATAAAAGTGAAAATATGTTTGTATGTTTGTTCCTTATGGGCGTCTATACCGCTGAACCGATCTTCACGAATTTTTCACAGTATGATCATGTCGATCAGGAAATTGTCATAGGCTATGTCTCATGTCTGTGAAATGGTCCAAAAACTGCGAAATTAGCAAAATTATAGCGTTTATCCGATTTTAATCAAACTTTGGGGATTGGCTGTACGCTTGCCCTGGAAGGTTTCTAAGTTGAAGAAATGAGCGGAAAATGGTCCAAAAACCGCGAAATTTTGCAAAATTTCCGATTGCGATGAAACTTTTGGGAATGGTTGAACGCTTGCCCGGGAAGGTTCTGAGTTGAAGAAATGAGCGGGAAATAGTCCAAAAACCGCGAATTACAAAAACTTTACCGTTCATTCGATTGCGATGAAACTTTAAGCAATGGTTGGACGCAAATATTTCTAAAGTTCAAAACCCCGAGAAATTTGAAAAATTGCCATCTGAGTATTCATAAAAGCGCTTATTGTTTAGATTACATTGTTGGCGTTGGTAAATGGAAGCAGTAGCTTGAACCGTCCAAAGAATGGCGAAATTTCAACATTTTTCATTTGACAGTCGGCAATTGTAGAAGGACCCGGGCTACGCCGGGTATTCAGCTAGTAGTTAATGGAATAGTTTATTTTAGAACTTAAAAATATTCCTATTACGGTTATATCGAACGTGCCAAAACATACTAAAAAGTTCCGACAAAATATGCATTTTAAGCCACTTTAAGTTTAAATTACTTTAAATCTAGACGTGGTGGACCAGTACCGAAAAAAGTTTAGGGGTCAGCACCTGATATCTAGAATCAAACATAGAAGTTATTTTGCGGGATCTATCTAAGCCCTAACTTTAAGATTCCATCTTAGTAACCGCCCTAGGCAACTTTCCCGGTGTTTCAAAGGCGCACATAAAAACCTAAAAAACTCATTTCCGACCTCGAACCAAAATCAGACCGGATGCCTTGAAGCACCTACATAAAAGTCTTGTTGGTTTACTTTACAACAAGTAGCTGGTAAATAAAGCATGTATGTAAATGTATTCACCTATTTCTCATATGTTCTCTGTTTTCCTTCATGTCAGCTACTTTTTAAAGCATTCAATTGCATATTTGCAAGGCATGTGCCAGGCCCGGCCCGGCTCGCGCACATTGATCTTGAGCTAAAACATACATCTTTCACTTGGCTTTCTTTGACTTGGTGTTTCGCGTGTATGCCAATACTAAGCCAAACAAAAACCCCAGGGCAAGTTTATATATAGCCGCGTTCTTTTTCATTCTTTTATCTATTTTGTCTGTGGGGCTAATGCCTTTGTCTAAAGCGCTTTTTGGCTCAACGACAGGCAAATATGGAGCACAAGACAAACACACACACAGCTACACAAAGTCATTATATAGAAGAGCTTTATTTTTTTGTGAGTTTGGCACTTTTCTTTACAATGTCTTTTCAACATTTTTTTTTTTGTGGCTGAGACCAACAAACTTGCACTTGAATTTCTAGTCATCTTATCCATTATATAGCCATTAGTTTGTAGTTGCATTGGAGAATAATTTTTTTAATGGCCTTTTCATTGCATACTTTATGGCGCTCTATCGATAAAAAGAGGCATTGAGTGTTGAGAGAGAATAAAAAATCAAATTATGCAAAGCTGTCGGCTTATTTGATTAATGTTGGCAGTCGTGAGGCCTTAACAATGGACAGCTTTCACTGATGTGCGAAGCCTTTTTTCCCAAATATCCTAAGGATTCGCTTATTGTCTGTTTTCAATTGGAATTTTAAAGCCAATTCGCTTGAGTTGGCATTAAAGTTATTGATGGCCAAAATCAAAGTACCATTTTGGATTTATAGTATTTTTTTGCCTTCCTTTTAGCTAATCAACAAAAGAACACGCCTGGTAATACGTAAATTAATCAAAACTTGTGCCAGATTTTACCACAAATTTATGCATAGACACAGAAGAGCTTAGAGACGGCACAAAGCCGCTTTGTTTGCTAATGCCCTGGCGTACAATAGTGGGTATTACGAATGCACACTTTTACATATTGTACATATGAGGACAGAGCTTTATGTATTTAGTATAGAGTTTTAAGTTGAAGAGGGGGAGACCGTGTGTAGCAAACATTAAACTGCGGTACTATAATTTGGCTTAGCGTGATGATTTCTTGTGTTATAGTTGCAGCGTTGCAAGAAAGAAAAGCGGCGGCTACCTTTGTGCTATTATGGGTCGAGTTTTAAAGTTTAGTTTACTAGGAAATCACATTTCCTTAAACACACTGTTTTGTAATTTTACGGAGCTGCTATGGCAACGTGGTTTTGTTCTAAAAGTATTGAGAATTTTGTGTTTTTTTATTGACCGTTTCTCTTGTGGCAAGAACTCATGGCTCACCACGCCCCTGCAATAAAACGAAACTTGTGAGCAAAACCTTTATTTTCGACTGAACTTGGCGCGCATTTATCGGTCCTGGCTCTTGCGGCAGCTTCCATTGGGATGATTGAGCTTTGGTTTCCGCCTCATATCCATAAACAAATGATTCTTCAACAGCTGCAGGGCAATGATAACGCAATGTTGTTTTGATTGGAATTAAGCAGTTATGGTTCAAATTTTGCGGGGTTCCATAACATGTCCAAATCGTTTGTTAAATTTGAATGGCATGAGACAATGTATATGATTAGGTCTTCATTGAGTCATTGAGTTGTTCAATGACTAGTACTGTGACTCGTTCAGTGACTTGTTCAGTGAACTTTCACTCAGTTCAGTATCTGTTCAGCTGTTTTTTATTTATTTATTTTATTTATTTATTTATTTCACGCCTATTTGTTCTCAATGAATGGGGGGTCCGTAGGGTTATCGATATTTTTATACTCTGTACCGTAGGTACATAGAGTATTATAAGTTTGTGCAAAAGTATGTAACATCCAGAAGGAAGCATCTCCGACCCCATAAAGTATATATATTCTTGATCAGCATCAACAGCCGAGTCGATATAGCCATGTCCGTCTGTCAGTCTGTCCGTCTGTCTGTCCGTATGAACGTATGAACAGATCTCAGAGATGGTAAGAGATAGAGGTTTGACATGTATGGGACATATGCTTCTTATGTCTGCAGGCAGATCAAGTTTATTTTCAATTTTGGCCACGCCTCCTCCCGCCACCGCAATTTAGAAAAAACGTCATATCTCCTACAGTTTTGAAGATAGATGGCTTGCTTCTTCTGGACATATTTAGTTATCAAGATAACTTATCGATCCGCCAAAGGAATGGAGAAGATTGTATGAACGGTTTTTGAGTTATGATCAAAAGACAAATTTTCTTGGTACAGAATATGTTATAGTCGGGTTTGACCGACTTTCTTTCTTGTTCAAAATATCAACATGATTTGAAAAAAGGCGGCTCTTAAGTAAATTCGTTGACAAAAATTAAACATTTTGAAAAGGCCTTAAAATAAATTGTTGGATGTGGTATAATAGTATCACTTTGGGAATAGTAAGAAATATTCAGATCGATCAATACAATACTGGACTTATTTTCTATATCGAAGTCCATGATTTAAAACTGTTTCGGAATGTGTTATATATATTTTGAATATTTTGAAATCTTTTTGAACCTACTTTAAGTATGTAATAGTCTTAGGTCAAACCCAATTAACTGCTAAAATATGTAGAATCAATTCAATTCTAGAAACAACATAACAAACAAGCTTTTTCAAGAAATTCAAAAGCTTTTCCCAATTCGTTCTTGTATAGATTATATAGACCACCGATGGGCAAGCCCTTGCCCTTTTTGCTCCCATTGCTCCCATTACTCCAAGAGCCACAGATTCTTTTCTCGTTTCGAAGCAAATCCAACAACAACGCCAGGCAGGTGCGAGCACAAGCAACGCATAAAAATGCCTTGTCATGCACAAGCTGTGTGCATGACATGCAAAATATTTTATTGTTGTTGTTGGACTGCTCCCAAAATCAAATTTCGTGCGCACCGCTGATATAGACAATTAATCGAAGATAGCCTGAAAGATCTAAAGACTAAGATGGTATTACTGTAGATCAGAGATCCACCAACACTCCATTACAAAAGTATTAGAACCAGTTGCGAACAGATACGCTATCGCCGCTTGCTCATTTTTCGGAGCTAAAATTGTAAGTCTATTTTGTACTCAATCAGCAGATCATTTGTACTTCATTAAGAACGCGCTCTTCTTAAAGTTTTAGGCTTACTGTTAGAACGAAATGTTGCTTCAAGAACATTTGATCTTAGTTTGATAAAAATGATCTTAATATTACTCTATTCAAGTATTCAATCTGTCCCGATTGTGATATATAAGTCTTCCAGTCGTCTTTTTAGAGTGCATATGAAGTATATAAGCAATTCCATGATAAAGTAGTTAAGAACTAGAGAGGAAACAGTCGATTGGCTGGTGTTGTGTGTGCAGAGCGAAACCTGAAGACAACCAAATCGTACAAGTTGTTGCGTTCAATTTGGGAACAGACCTCTCCTAAGTCTGTTCCCAAAAGGGAAGACACATTCGAAGTTGTTGTTGCAATGTTGTGATATGTGCAAGTCTCGATGAGCGTGGCAATGCCTTTGATTACCCCAATGACCCCGTTCGAATATAGTTCAGTCGGTTGTGGAGCCGCGGGTAATGTGTGTATGCCTGCTGTGCAGAAAATTGTTTAATTCCAAGTTGTGACCCACTCTATAATTTCAATCAATTTCTATAATTGTGGTGCGCACGAGCCAAACCAGCAAATTACCCTAAAATGACTTTCAGATTGCCTTTTGTGCTATTAAATATTATTATTGTTCCTGTGGTTGTTGTTATTGTTGCAGTTGTCACTCGTCTAGTTGCTGTCAACGTTAGACAAATAAAACTAACTTTGCCATTCTTCTCCGGTCTAGCTTTGTCCTTTTCCGGCGAGTCCTTTGGCAAGGGGAAGGCGCAATTTGAATTATTTATGTGCGTTGTGCGTTGCTTCTGAAGCATATGGCATAGAAAATGCAATTCACGAGGAAGGCTAAAGGAAAGAGGGCTGTCTTGGTTGGTTACTCTTTAATTGATTGGCGTCTTGATGGCGTCGTCGTCGTTCACGTTGTCGTCATCAACGTACGAGTCGGTATATAAAACTTTTAAAAGTTGCGCCTTCATATTGATTGGTTTTCCTTTGCTGGAGGCACTTAATTAGGAGTTGGTTCAAGTGTTTAATCGATCTGTTGGGGGGGGGGGGGGGGGGGTGGAGTACTTCATGTTGCTGTTTGCTTATACTTAAGCCTACCATTCTGGCAGTTAATTAATACCATTAACTTTTTTATGTGTCAAGGTTGTGTTTTGTGTCGTTGATTGCGTGTCGTTTAGAATGTCAGTTTTCCTTTTTTACGAATTCAGGGATTGATTGATAAGAACAAGAAGTATTTTTGTGAGCTTTGCTGAAATTTTATGGGTTTCCAGTCTAACTTTATGACCAAAGGTTTGACTTTGAAAGAGACCAACAAATAAACAATATAGTTTAGAGGAACCAGGCAAGATATAAAGTCATCAGGATGGCACACCCCTTGTGCGAGTCTGTTTCGCTTAATTCTAGCCACACCGAATATATTTGGTAGAACCCGTAAAGGTAGTTCTGAATTTTTTCATAATAAGCCGTGATACGGCAAAAAAAATTTAAAGGAAGAAATAACAGTGATTTCCGACAAAGACTCTCGAGACTAAACCCAAAGGGTTTGAGCAAATATGGGAGTTAAAGCGAGCTTATCCACAGTTCCAAGAGTGATCAGGAATGCTCTCCAATTCTACAGAGACTAGAACTAAAGAAACGAGAGCGTAAGTTAAAGTCGGCCCTTCCCGACTTCGAAATATCCGTTACTCAGTTCAATTAGTGTTTGTTAACCTCATGCGGCTCGGATAAGTATGCAACATTTTTTTAACTCTGCCTTTTATTATCCGATCCGATGAAAATTTGTGAGATTGTAGATATTGGCCACATAGACTGCACTGCAAAATCTGAGCTCGATGTCTTAAAAATTGTGGGAGTTATTCAACATTTATCATTGCGAGGGCGGCAGGGGGCGTGGCCAAAATTTGAAACAAACTTGATCTGCCTTCAGACAATACTAGCTTACATCTAAAATTTGGTTGCTCTAGCTCTTCTAGTCTCTGAGATCTAGGTGTTCATACAGACAGACGGACATGGCTATATCGACTCGGCTGTTGATGCTGATGAAGAATATATATACTTTATGATATCGGAGATGCTTCCTTCTGCCTGTTGCATACATTTGCACGATTTTAGTATACCCTTTTTACTCTACGAGTAACGGGTATAAAAACCACCTCTCAACCTGGTCCGAAGGGGGGAATCGTGCTTGAATTTCGCACGAAAGCGCATGACCTGGAATTCCGATTAGCGTAAAGTTATCTTTACGGATCAAAATAATTAATATATAAAGGGTTCTGTTGACTACATTTACTACTTCCAATACTACGCAAATAGGAACATCAGTTGAATCGCTTGCATAGTCGGGCGGGTAGCTTAATGCTATAGGAAACCAGCTTCTACTATCGTACATGTCAGTTTCAGTTTTTGGAAATCAGTATGAAAGCAAACACCTTTAAAATCGTACTCCAAATTACTGTCCAGCATTTTAAAAACTTGTTGGGAAACTCGTATTGACAATTTCAAAAGCTCGAGTGGTAAAATGCGGTATTCAGCGCCAAAATGTTAGTTTGTTGCAGTTCTCACTTTATTAAGCCGACTTAAATATCATTGAAAATGTGTGGGGATGACTGGTTGTCAAAGTCAATATGTCCGTTAAACAATATTTTAGCAAACGGGAACTAATTGAAGTCATAACAAGTGCTTGATCAATCATTTTTCCAGACTATATCGGAAAATTGGATGTCTCCTCTTTTTATACCCGTTACTCGTAGAGTAAAAAGGGTATACTAAAGTCGTGCAAATGTATGTAACAGGCAGAAGGAAGCATCTCCGATATCATAAAGTATATATATTCTTCATCAGCATCAACAGCCGAGTCGATATAGCCATGTCCGTCTGTCCGTCCGTCCGTCCGTCCGTCTCTATGAACACCTAGATCTCAGAGACTAGAAGAGCTAGAGCAACCAAATTTTATACGTAAGCTAGTATTGTCTGTAGGCAGATCAAGTTTGTTTCAAATTTTGGCCACGCCCCCTCCCGCCCCCGCAATTAAAAATATTGAATAAATTCCACAATTTTTAAGATATCGAGCTCAGATCTTGCAGTGTAGTCTATGTGGCCAATATCTACAATCTCACAAATTTTCAAAAGGATCGGATAATAAATGGCCGAGCTAAAAAAATGTTGCATACTTATCCGAGTTGAGCTGAGTAACGGGTATTTCGAAGTCGGGCAGGGCCGACTTTAACTTACGCTCTCGTTAAACATATTTTTGACTTCATTCTAAACACGGGAGGATCAAGGCATTTTAAATTAATAAAAATAATTGAGAAAAGTTAACTACGGCTCGGCCGAAGTTGGTATACCCTTGCAGCACGATTTTCTAATTTGAACGACATTTTCACTGAAAACAAACAAGTTTTTTCAAATAAGACTACTTTTCTGACTCTACTTTTGTATGACAGCTAGACTATATAGATATCCGATTTCGCCCAAACTTAGTGGAATCATGGAGAAGCATAGCAAACGAAGAAATTCAAAGTATGGAGGCGTTTTCTTTGAAAACAAAAAAGTTTTTCTCACTAAAACTAGTTTCTCGGCCGATCATTCCTATGGCAGCTATAACCTATAGTCATCCGATTTTGACAAAACTCTGAAGAATTGTGTGAAAGCTTATAAAATAAATATATGAAATAAAATAAGAGGTTTACATTGAAAACAAAAAAGTTTTTCTTACCAAGACTTTTTTCTAACCTTACTTTTCTACGGCAGCTATACTAAATAGATGTCCGATTTCAACCAAACTTGGCAGAATCATGGAGAAGCATAGAAAACTAGTAAAAACGGATTTTGGAGGCGTTTGCATTGAAAACGAAAAGTTTTTCTCCCTAGAACTAGTTTTTCGATCGATCGTTTCTATGGCAGCTATAAGTTAAAGTCATCCGATCCGGCCGGTTCCGACAAATGAGCAGAAGACTTCGTGTAAAGTTTGGTCACGATAGCTTTAAAACTGGCGGAGGATATAGCATAGAAACAGACGGACAGTCTGGCAATTCTAAATCAGCTCGTTATGCTGATCAAGAATATATATACTTTATGTGGTCGGAAATGCTTCTTTCTATGCGTTACAAACATCTGGACAATTTCTATATAAGGGTATAAAAATATGTTTTGATTCGTATAATGGCTAGAATGTGCCGAAAATTACTGGCTCAAGCGCGGTGTGCTATCCTGATGACGCGCACCATATATGAGCTTGTTGTGAAGCTGAGGGTTTGAATCGAGACCAACTATAAATTATTTACTCTTTTAATGGCATTCCATTCAATCTTATTAGTTTCATTAGATATTCCGTAACTCGTTTTCACTCTCAAGTATATCCCATATGCTTATTGTAAGCAAGCTCCCTACAAAAAGCATGCTTCATTATCTTTTATCTAACCCAAAGTCTTGATTAATTGCCTGACAACTCATTCAGCATAAATTTCAATGTTTTGTATGTCATGTGACACAACGAGCCATGAAAAAACATGATTGATTGCCACCAAAATAAGGCCAAATTACCCCCCAACGAGTGGGAAAAACAAACAACAACAAAATTAAGGACAACCACAAAAAAGGTTTTCTGACCACAGATCAGAGTTGTCCGGAAACCGCATTTGGTCTCATTAGAGGGGGCACACACGTACCACACACAAAACACGCCTAGAACACCACACTTAGAGACAAGTTAAATCTGAGTCTAGAATTTAACATAATTTGTGTGTCCTCCTCTCCTTCTCCCCCCCTGGTCGTAGCATAATGAAGATGAAGTGCAGCTGCCATAGACACGCACAGACGTTTAAGGTAGCATTTAAGAACCAGGATACATATTACATATGTGTTTGATTTGCAGTCGCTTGGACATGTGTTGAACATCAAAAGTAAACAGCCTCTTAGAGATAGAAGCGTGCATGTTTAAGGGAAACACGCAACAGCACACAGCACTTAAACGCCAGCACAGAACAAGCCAAAACACTTGGCAACACACAAAAGAAAAAGTCCGAGCAGGCAAAAAAAAAAAACAAGAAAAAAACACTTACATATGCTGGAAAAATATTTGCAATCAAATGAAGAAAAGGTTAAGCGAAGCAATAAATAATTTTTTTTGTGTATCCCACACAAGCCAATACCATGCAAAGACTTTATATTTTGATTTTGTTCTGCTTGATGGCTCAACATAGTCAACTGTGAGTTCAATACTATAAACCTCCTTGAAGCCTCGTGTCTGCAGTATGAACCACCTCTACAATTATGGTGAAAAAAACAACATGAAAGGACGAGTACGACTTGTTATACTCTGTACCCATTAAAAATAGATGAAGAGGGTTTTGCATGGACTAGTTGTGCAAAATATGCCAGCCTCTGCACACTCACAAACTATCAATGACCAAGTCCATATAAATAAAATGTCAGGCATGTCTGAACTTTAATCCGCAAAACGGAAATGGATTTCACGCCGCCGAATGTAAATGAAATAACTAAAAATATGCCATCCACGCTAGATACGCACGATTGCCAATCGATTTCAAATGTGAAATTTTATGGCAATATAACTACGGGTGGTAGGTGAACCGCCGATTGCCAGCAAGCAGCAGCAGCATTAGTTTCAAAAATAAAACCCCTAAAAATTCAATTGAATTAATGGCAAGCCAATGTGGCATGGCATGGCGGACAGGGCGTATGATTGATATTAAAACATTTTACCAGAGATTGGCTAATGTCTTATTCAGGCGAGAAAGGACTGCAAAATGGCACAAGAATCTATTTAAAACAAAAATAAATCCTTTTCAAAAATTGTTGCTTTTAACCTCCCAAGGCATCATTGATTTTTCCATTTCCATTTTTGGGCTTTCTTCTACATATCTAAGTGCACTTGTGGCAAGCACTCGCGACTCTTTTTTGGACTGTTGCCAAGTCCAGAATACCCAAATACAGACGAAGAGCACTTTCAAAATGCATTTCGTGCTCGTTTGTGTTTTCTTTTTCTTTCTTTTCTGGTAATTTTTGGCTGAGTAACGAAACCCGTGGCAATGCTTGGGGGCGGTGGCAAGCATTTATGCTTAGACCGGCAGCCGAGTTGAAGGTACGAGCAACTTCCTCCGGTAGTTTGTGTGCACTTTCTTTTGTCTCGCTGTTAATACGTAAGGATAGTCAGTGTCTGAGTGCGGTAGTTGAACGGATGTGGGCATATAGAACTGCAATCCTATGCACACCGAGAATGCAGGCAAAAGATTGATAAGATTGGCTTCAAAGTATTTTGACTTTGTTGGAAACTAAATTCAAAGAAATATAAATTGTTTGACCATAAGTATGGTATTTAGTTGAATGGCAGGGAAAAGATCGAATAGATAGCGATGAGGAAATGATTTAGCAAAAGTTTAAGTAGGCATAATTAGAAGATGTACAGAGATGTACAGCATTGAAGTTGGAAATGTTCTGGCTAAATTCCAAGTGGACCAAGCTCAAGTATCTCAAATGAAATGTTTCACCTTAAAGTTATTACTCAAAAAAATTCATTGTAAAACAAGAAAAAAAGTCGATTCGACTATAACATGCTCTGTATCAACGAAATAAAGCGCTCAGCATAAATTTTGATGCTGCAGTTGCATCTACAGCGCCGCTACTGCGCTGCAGCTACCAACAGTCTTTTGTTCATAACTCGACAACTGTTCATCCGCTCTTCCCTATTCCTTTGGCGGATAGATAAGTTATCCTGATTACTTCATATGTCCAGAAGGTACGAACCATCTATCTTTAAAACTTTGGTAGAAATGACGTTATTTCCGAATTGCGGGGGCGGCAGGGGGCGTGTCCAAAATTGAAAATAAACTTAATCTGCCTGCAAGTATAAGAAGTTTTTGTACAATACACGTCAAACCTCTATTTCTAACCATCTCTGAGATCTGTGCGTTCATACGGACAGACAGACTGTCAGACTGGCGGCTGTATAGACTCGGCTGTTGATGCTGATCAAGAATATATATACTTTATGGGGTCGGAGATGCTTCTTCTGACTGTTACAGAGCTCTATTTCATAACCTTAGCGTGGTTGTTCTAACTTTTTCCCAGTTTATGTCCTCATCTACCTCTATCTCCTCATTAATCTGCGTATAATGATGTGGACGCTTCCATACTTGCTCGTCTGAGTAGTTGGCAGATTTGTATTCTGTCAGGCTGGCATATACAGAATATGCGTCGTCTCAGGTATCGGCTTACAAATGTTTGGATTTTTGACAACTTCCACTTAAAGGGGCAATGCGTTCGTTTTGAGGAGCCAATTTTCAAGCCAGTTCGGATATGATGAGCATCACCATCCATTGCATTGTCAGTGGTTGTGCTAAAATTTAAATTTGTTCTTTAAATTGATGGGGCAATCACTTTTACTCTTTTAGAGCTTCCTGTTTAAACAAGTGAGAATTTTTCAGCCTTCTTTTTACTGCTTTCACAGTTTCCTTGTCACAGTCGAAAATAGCTGTTCAAAGATATAAAACTTTTACAACTTCTCGCCGTCAGCGCGCTCATTAACCTTTTCAAGAGGAAATTGCAAAGCAGATTTATTTTTTCAACTAAATTTCATTTCAAAACCCATTTTACACAAATATTTTCCCAGCATTTAACCGATTTTTAACCTTTCATCTATTTATGTCACTTTTCTCAATTGTCAGTTTGATTTTCAATTGCTCGCTTCCAATTATATATGCAGATCCAATCAATAGAGAGGAGAACCTTGCTCAAGAGTCACCGTCGCCATGGCCATCCTCTTCATGGTGTGGAGGAGGTTTAGTGAGGGGGGGAGGAGGGCATTTTGACAGTTTGAGTGGTTTTAGTTGTCAGTTGCCAAAGCAAAATGAGTGAGAAGAGAAGCGCTTCTATCGCTGAACGTTTAGGGGAACTAGTGCAGATGAGGAGGATTTCTTAGCTGGAAAATATTATGACCAAATGCCGGATGATGATGAAAGTGAGATGATGCTAGGAATGTTTTTTAAACATTTATTTGACACTGAAGTGATACTAGTTTAGAAATCAATGGATTGGTAAAGTAGTGGACTTTCAAAGATAGATTTGACATCCTTGGGAATTGAAAAAAAAATAAATAATGAAAATTCACAAAAAGGTTTAAAACTCCGCTTTATGAGAAAGTGGTTGAAAAATTTCACACTAAAAAAATTAAAATTGAATTGAAACACGGTTTGTAAAGATAAGTAAACGAAAATACTAGTTGTGTAATATACCCAGGTTGAATACTTCACCTTTAGGTTGTAGAAATTTCGGAAAATTTTATATGAATACAACTATAGCCTATTCGTTGCATTTGAAACTCGATTTGTATATATAGTATGCGATCAAATTTGAGCTGTGATTTTGCCCCATGTTTGAAAATCCGCCACAGATAATTATGCAGTTTTGTATTAAGTGAACCGTGGTTTCGGTTCGGTTTAGTGTTTCATAAAGGCATATTTTGAAATATTGTAATATCTGTCGAAATGTGACTTTTCGCACACTGTAAATTTAATTCCTATAAGCCATTTGAATATCTTTAAAATACTTAGAAGAATGTCATGAATTTATGATGTCGGATTTTCCAGATTCGTCTATAAGTTCCTAGAGGAATGCCATTCTTAACATGGATCTTACAAACCCCATTTATCATATTATATGAGAAAAATCTCTCCTGGATCATTGGCTAGGGAAAAGCGATTCACGTCATAAAACTTGTCAAAGAACCGAACCGTTTTTCTTAGTGGGTTTTCAGTTCGATTTAACATTTCGGAAAAGAGGCCGGTTCGGTTCAGCAGGTGAAATAAGCGGTTCGGATCGCTTCAGAACCGGTTTGCATCCCTGATCTATACATACTTATACAAATGTATGTATGTTTGAACCTAAAGCGGCTAAAAACGAATAAGCCCTATCTCTGAAGTTAAAGACCTTGAAATTTGGTCATCTTCTCAGAAGATATTTAAGCAATGATCTGTAGGTTGGGATTATGGAGTTGGATAATTTACGGACTTAGAACCGGTTTCGAACCGGTCTAAAAGTGCTTTAGAGCCATATTTTAGCAGTTATTTATGAATTGCAAGTTTGTGTGTAAGTTGAGTAATGTGAGGTTGGATATTTTACTAGTTTAAAGACGGTTTCGAACAGGTTCAACAGTGGTTCAGAGCCATATCTCAGCAGTAATTTTGACTACGAGCTTGAAATTTGGTATTAAGGGTGATAATATGGATTTGGATATTTTACTGGCTCAGTACCGGTTTCGAACAGGTTCAACAGTGGTTAATAGCCAAATCTCAACTTGAAATTTGGTCTGTAGGTTGGTTTTATGGAGTTGGATATTTTGTTGGTTTATAACCGGTTTCGAGACGGTTTAAAAGTGGTTCAGAGTCATATTTTAGAAGCTGTTTTTAGCAACAATCTTAAAATTTACTATAAAGGTTGGTAATATGTAGAGTGATACTATGAAGTTAGACCCAAACTATCCGGCTGCACCGCTTCTAAAGTGGTTCAGGTCCATACCTTTTGATTGAAAAAGTTGTCTGAAGGTGTATAATGAGAGTCTTTTTCAGATTTTGATTAGGCTATAAACTGGAAGTTTGGTGTGTGGATTTAAAAAAAGTAGTTTAATGTTTTGCATATTAAGGTTCGTAGAAGATTGGACGAGCTCGAATGCTTATATCGATTAGCAACTATGTAAAACTTGAATAATTGTCTCATAAACCAAGGGCTTCGGGCAAACGCCGGGTACAATAATTCAAGTAATAAATGTTTTTCAAATTTGTAATGTAATTACAAATTACAGCCGAAATTACTAACATTATTTCAATTACCAAATAATTCGAAATAATTGTAGTTGTAAAAGTAATTAGATTTTTAAACACCCAACAATTGTAAAGGTAATTGTAATGGCATGGTAGGATAATGTGCCCAGAAGTTTGCCACCCACAGAATAATGCATTTACGCCGGCCTCATTAAGTATTTATATTCATGGGCATCCCACCGAGCAGATTGCTAATCCCAGCCTATTTTAAATTTGCATATTTTGTTGAATATATTTCGAATTCTTAGTTTAAACCAAACAACATGCTCTGCTCTCTGGCCAAAATCTTATCATTAATTAACCATCACAACCAAAAATAACATTTTCAATCACTTGCTACATTTTCTCCCCATTATTTTGATATTTATGTCACAAACTCATTTGGTTAGGTTACATTGTTTAAGTGCATAAGCCCAATTAGCCCACATGCCAGCCATACACAATCTAAATATATTTCAAATTCATTAGGAAAGACACACAAGCACAATCCACTAAAGGACCGCCCCACTGCATGTAAACCACCCAACTCGAAACTCGGTAATTAATTCCATAAATAAAACCGCAGCCTTTTACCAATTTTGTATAGAGATGTTGTTCAATTTGGTTGTCGCCAGGCAAATGAACTGTAAATTGGCAGCCAAAGCGAATGCAAATCGCAGAAACCCCCAGGGGGTAGAGCGATGGCCATTTTAATATGCTGCACAATACACAACCACACAGAGGGATGCTTTTTTTTTTTTTTTTGTGCACGCATTGTCCATAAAAATTGTGACAAAAGAATGGATCATGAACCCAGGCAGGCTCCCTGGGAAATTTGTGGCACGCGTAGTGAATAGTTTAGATAGCTACTTGTTCAAAGTGGCAAGAGTAGGCGACACTTTATGGCTGGCAGGGATATGGTAATGAGGGCTAATAACAAGTTTAGTGCACAGTCTAATGGATGAGAAGGGCCACAGTTTTGGTTAGTTGGTTAATTTAAGTATTCTGTTGTTTTATTCCTGCTTTGCCAGCAAATCGAATCGAAGGTTTAAACCACAAATTCCCTAAAGACTTGTTTCCCCACTGCAAATTGGCATTTAGAGCAACAGCTGCACTTTGATTCCTCACCTCCAGGTGAGCTAGTTGTGGCTAGTTCCGCCTTTCAAACTGAGAAGTGTTTAGCTTTTCCCCAAGCAGCCAGCTACCTGACAGGACTAAGTGATTAGATGATGATGATGCTGATGACTCCCAGTCATCATGAAAATTACATCATCTGATTTCAATTAGACGCTACTCCAGCTCCCTTCAATTAAGCTTGTGCACGCTGGCTAATGAGTTTCTTTCTCGTCTGTAAGAAGTAGCTGCGACTAATTAAAACATAAAATGTTTTAACTGAACGCGTTGCCCTAAGCTTCTGCAATTAGATGAAGCTTAAGTTAGTGGCTGATTAAATTGCTGCGGGTGGCAGCTTCATCCTGTCGCTTATGCAACAAAATTGCGTATACAACCCGTCAACAAGATTTCTTTGCTTCAGTAGCCGATTTCCAGTAGCCGATTTCATTAATTATTCAGTACACAGTCCTTGCCTGTGGGGGGTTAGTTGCTGCCGCTGTTGCTGCTGCTGCTTTAACATTAGCTGGCTCTTGCGGAGGAGAAGGCCACCCACATGGCGGTGTTATCCAAAACATGCAAGGACTATTTAATGAACTCGATTTGTTGATATAGGTTCTGTTAGTTGCTGCTGTTCTTGACGTGTAATTAGGCAATACGATTGGTTGGCATTGATTACAGCAGTTGAAGGTTAAATGCTTGTTGACTTTGACAAACTAGAAACTATAAAGAAATATTAAAAGTTTCAAGAAGAACCAACTCTATCATTGGCGATATATCTCCTTACCAACCCTCTCTTAGGTGCTGTGTGGTGCTCAATGACCTCGAGCCGGCTTAAACTGCAGGCTTATCCTAGCCTAAAGGTCGTTAAAACAGTCACTTATGAAATATTAAAAATATTTATTAAATCCCCAACGCAAATGATTCATGTCAAACTCGTTTTCACTTAATCAATTATCTTTCCGCCCGCACAAAATTGCTCTTAATTACATTCCCACTTAAGTGGAGCCCAGCCGTCACACCCACCACCCATCACACACCCATCATGCATATTAAACGTAATCCTTTCATATGAAATATTTAATAGGTGAAAAGCCTTTAGTTTTACAATATTTTTAGTGTCACATGGGTAGTGCCATAAAGCCGCCTCAACCAAATGGATGTCCAACACTGGTCCTGGTCCTTTAATGCCATTTGTGGCACATTTTCATTGATGCACAGAACTCTGGTTGAGATTAATGTAGCCAGGCCAGCCAGCCGGTAGACTACTCGTACGTATCTTTTGGCCAATGTGGAGCGTTGCTTGGTCAGCATAAATTAATTGCATTTTGTGTAGCAAGGAAAATGGCAAACAGCTTCTGCCGGTTATTTCAGAGATGGGTGCTTGTGTGTGTGTGTGTGTGCAAAGACATGCCTGGGTGAAAGCAGCTTAAGGACATAAAAGTGCTACGACAATTACTTGCAAATTGCTTTAAATGTTGAGAGACATTTCTCTACAAACTTGAGCTTAAAATAATTTTTGGTTGGTTTTCTTTTTATTATTTTTGTACTTTTAATAAGTGAATTGGTACCTTTAACACACCATTGCCAAATAATCCTGGCAGCAAACCTCAAACAATGAAACGGGTTCATTATCTCATTGATCCCAGGATCAGGTTCAAGTCCATATTTCTTTTTGTATACCTTGTACTCATTCAAAATGAACTCATATCGCTTCTGATAGGGATACTTACAGGTCACTGTGTTATTGGCAGACACATCATTGTTTCTGTAGAACTAGCAGATATGATAAAGAAGAGGAAACGGTGCAGCACCTTCTGTGTCATTGTCCCGCTTTAAGTAACTTGGTCAACCCGTCCGACTTAACATCTCGGAGACATCCGAGCTAGAGATGGTTCTACTTAGGATTATGAAGTTGTGCAAATGTATATAACAGGGGGAGAATGAAACATTTCCGACACTAAAGTGTATACCGCCCGTTTACATATCACTTGAATTGTTCAGATATTTTTCCCTGCCTGTAAAAAGGAACATATCTACATAATTTGCATTAAATATACCCAACTTCCCTGGCCATGATATCCAGCTTGGATAAACCATAGGGCGCACCAGATGAGGTTTGTGCTACAGAACTCAACTTTTGGTCCAATGAATTGTGAAACTAGAGGCATCTCAGTTATAGTTGAATATAATTTTTAAAATAAATCAAGTAAGTACCAACAGAAGTCTATTCCCAACACACATTTTGATGATGCAGTAGCAGTTGATCTAGAAAACTGTCGGAGATATCAAGTTTTTCTAAATTGCCGGGGCGGGAGGGGTTCTTGGTCTGCCTGCATGTTTAAAAGTTTTTGTTCCATACATGTTAAATCTGTATATCTTCTCTCTGTATCTCTCTGAGATCTGTCAGTTCATACTAGAGGAGGGCGCGGGCCGGGCTTTTTTTCGTGGCCCGCGGGCTTGCACAGGCCCGGAGCGGGCCCGGGCTTCAAAATAGCGTTTCGTGCGGGCTTCGTGCGGGCTCGGGCCTTACAGCAAAGGCCCGGCCCGGTAAGGCACGAATAAGCCCGAAAAAGTATTTATGTGAATAATAACACATAAAAAACCTTTAAGAATCGCAAAGCTCCCAGGCATATATTTAAAGCTTGTAGAACGGTCCTTTATCGCATTAAAAATGTTTTTCGATAGCTCTATCGAACTTTGTTAATTAAAATACACTTATATTAAAATACAAACATAATGTTATTTATTTACTTATGTATTACAATAGTGGTTTCTATATAGAAGAAATTGGGACGGATCCAATTTTAAATCGACCAATTATATAGCAGAAACATAATCTACGGTCAATTCAAAGAAATTTTCACCAAGAAACCATAGGTCTAAAATCTATTCCTAGGTTGTGCCCCTTCGAGGTCAAAAACTTGTATTTAGCTTTTTATAAAATCACTGTAGAAAAATCCAAAATGGGCCACGGACATCTTTGATACTGGGCTAGTTGAAAAGGAAATTTTGCCAGCTCTCCGAATCTGTTTACAACAAAACAAAAGAACAAAAGGATTGTGAGAGTTTTGGACGAAAATTACCCACACGGCACCATTCCCAGACACCACTGGAGATGGATAGATACAGCTATAAGCCGTGTTGCCCTGGAAGTGCTCCTGGAAAACCCAGGGGCACCTACCCACCCATTCCCTCAGTATAGGATGGAAGCAAGTGAGCTAAAAATCAATCAAAGGATAAGACAAAAGATTAAAAGGATATTTAAGACCAAATGGGTACGGGAAATCATTTAATAGTTATTTTTTTAATATCCTTTTTTTTTGTTTTCTGCTCAGATTTAAAATGAAATTCCGAAGGTTATCCCTAAAGTTATCCACCAACCGCACAATTTATGGCCCCTGTGAAAAGTACCTATAGTTATTTTTCTAACTTTCGTTGGAATTTTCCCAAACTTTATGTCACATTTTGTTTTCCTATGTAAATTTGTCTTTTGCTATCCAAGTAAATATTTACCTTGTCTTTCCTTAATTTCACAATGTAAAACAAACAAACCTTTATTTGGTTTTTTTTTTTGGAAGCAAAAGCAGAATCACTCAACTAAAACCGTTAAAGGTCATTTGCTGGCTGCATTTATCATTAGCTAAATGAAAAGTGAAAACGGTTGCATTGACAAAGTGCAAGAAGTAAAAGAATTTATCTTTGATATCAGTTCAAGTTCAGTTGCTGCTGGCTTGCCAAATGCAGGATCATAATTAATTGCAGCCTGGCGTATCTTTTGGCTGCCAAATGTTTGGTGTCGTGACTTTGCCTCGCTGCTGCTGCTACTGCACTGTCATTAGTCAATTCAAGTGATTTTGTTTTTATCGCTGCTTTCTGTTCCACCATTTCCGGCCGCCAGGGTAACGAGTACCGAGAGCGAATGTTTCGTCATGGCTCAAGTTTCTTGGCTGTTTTTTTTTTACAGTTGTCCTTTGCACCGAATCCCACCTCTTCTAATTAAAAGTTGTGGGTATTTTTGCGGTTTGTTATTTACGTTTTTGCCATGTTTGTTTGTTTGCCTGTTTCTCCACATCCCATCATGGGGCCCCCACCTCTGCCGTGTTATGCAACATAAAGCTGATTCAGTGCTGTTTTTAAAGGAGAGTAGAAGGAGGAGGCACATGCGGAATTCTCATATCTTTTGGTGGCTGGCTGTTCATATTTACTCATAAATATATATATATATATTTTGGGCGAGAGCTGTTTGATTAGTGTGAAAGAAAAATAAAAGTCAAAAATGTACATTAAACTGAGAAACTGGAAGGATAAGGCAGGACTGCTCTTTGATACTTTGCAGCATTAATTAGAATAATTTGCAAACTATTTTCGAGTTAATCAAGACCTTGAAAAAGTAAGCATGGATGTTTGAAAAATAATATACTTTCTATATATTGAAGTCTGCCCTGCCATAAGCAACTAGTGGGCACGATTATACACAAAGCCTCACGGGGTTCTCTTTAAGAACTCAATTTGAAAAGCTATCTTTGAACCTTTGAACTACCAGTTCGGCCCTTTTCACATAAAACTGTCAGCTGTGCCTTTAATACTAAGATTTAGTATCTTATAGAGATCTATAAACTGATTTTGAGTTTTTAACACATTATTGAAATGATTGGAATTCTTTTCAGTCCAAGCTGTCAATAAGCCTTGAGCGTTCTAGGACTTCTTAAGCATTCTTTTCGACCTAAAATGGTCCTGAAATGGTAAAATATATCAAGAAAATATTCAATCTATAATTCCAAACTTTATAACCAACCCCTTTCCGTTATTATGCTTTGTATTTTATATTCCCAGCTTAACATCTATATGTATCTGCGCTGCTCTTATCACAGTTTATTTTCGGTTGTCTTTGTTACCTGCCTTTAAAAAAGAAAGCAGCAGCAGTTTATGCTGGCGCCATTCCTTTTACAATTTCATTTCGCTGTCGCCTACAGACTATAAATATGCAGTTGAGATTAAATGAACAAAATGTGACACACAAATATATATACAGATAATGGGGAAAAGAATATGAGGGCACTTTTTTTCTTCAATATTTTTCCAAAGACCATTTTATCATTTTTGTATATATCTTCTCCTATTTTCTTTTAGCTTCCCGCCAACTACGCCGCAAAGTGCCCTATGCTGGCCATTTGATGACGCCGCGTCGTCTCTGGCTAAACAAAATACCCACACAATGCGATGTGGTCATTGAATTTCCGGAGGATGCACCAGATGAGGCGTTGCGTTGGTTATTGGCCCGAATACGTTCACAACCGCCAGCAGGATTGGGTCTGCTGGTACAGGTCAAGGCACACGAGAGCACGCGAAGGAATGCTTTCTATTTGAGCGCTCCGGTGAATGTGTAAGTCGTTAAACTATGAGAAGAAGTTTGAAACTAAGTTTGGTTTGATTTGTGGCATTAGATAGAAGTCATTTCATAATAATGTCTGATTAATTTAATGCATTTATCTATAAGATATACAAAAAATTCAAAATCTTGCAATTGTGGCAAAGCTAAAACTAGAGAGAACAAGTACTTTAAGGAAAGTAGCAGGTGGCGATTTTTATAATATTTATCGCCATTATTTTGAACACACATGTTCTCGAGAACCATTGGAACGCATCCACACCAACTTGACAGTTATTTGACAAATAACATTTATTATTTAAATTGCTGCATGAATAGTTTTTGGCTTAAGTTATTTGAGGATACTGATAGAATATTAGACCGCACGAAATTCGGCCGACTGCGCACTGAGCTAACGCCACAAGCCATAAAAAGATCGAATTCGTCGAAATCCACTGCGCAAGCAGACAATTATGTCTCCTGAGATGAATATAAGTAAGAACAGCAAGTCACGCATCATAAAAAGTCACATTGGACTCAGTGAATACAAGGGAAACACCTGCCATTTGCTCAGAACATCATTAAAGCAAAAACGCCATACCAAATCGATAATATTGCGTCGCCAGTGCGCGAACAATACTCACAGTAGAAGTCAATTTTAATCATAGAGGAATCGTTTGTTCAAACAGAACAATCGAATGTATGCAGAGTCATCAAAACAAGCATCCAAACTCATTTTAGTTTTCGATCCTGCGGTTCAGTTCATTGCATGGTTTTTGAAGCTTTCGGGTTGTTTCAGTGGTTCACTTCTTATTTGTTAAAAACCTAAAAAACTGACACGCCCGGTCACCTTTACTAGCTACTGGCGCCCCCTGTGAAGATTCTTTAACTTTGCATTTTGCATTTGACGTTTAACTGTAGGCCAAGTAAAAGCTTTACAATATCATTGAGTGCTGCTTAGTATATGCCTTCCGTGTTGGCTCTAGTTTGCTCAACATTTGGCTAAAAATAAATTAATTAATAAATGCATTTCAGACTCTTCAAGGCCGCCGAGGAAGCCCGCCTGCCCAAACGTTTGCGTCCCGACCTGGGCGGTGCCCTGAGGGAGTTTACCACACGCGAGAGTCACTGTTTCCAGCAGCTTCGCGGTGATGTGGGCAGCACGGCATTATTCACCTCACAGGAGCGACAATGGTTGGTGCTGCAGGTGTTGCAGGGCTTGCGTGCTGGGTGCAGTGACATAGATGCTCTCCATGGACGTGCGGCAGTGGCCGAGGGTCAAAGTATTGTGGCAGCCTGGCAGGAGTCGGGTCTGATCACGCAAGTCTTTCCATTGCACGAAGCAAGCTCGCTGACCCAGTTGCAAACACTCTGGGTCAAACAGATCTTAGCGCCACAGCCCCTGGGTGAGTCAAGCTTCGCTATGTTGAAAATACAGAGGATTATCCATTGTATTTCCACCAGATGACATAGCCGCCTATTTTGGCGTTAAGGTAGCATTGTACTTTGCCTGGTTGGGGCATTACACCTGCGCATTGGGTGTGCCGGCTGTATTTGGCACCATCCTCTATTTTATACTATGGGGCAAAGGTCAAACGGCCCAGGACATGGGTCATGTGCTCTTCTCACTGTTCAATGTGGCCTGGGCCTCGCTGTATTTGGAGGCCTGGAAGCGTTACTCTGTGGAGTTGGCATTTCGCTGGGGTACGCTATCCACGCCGCCTGAGCTCTTGGAACCGCCTAGGCCGCTCTATAAGGTACAGTATATTGAATATCTTAGAAGGGCTTGTCCTTAATTTAGGTTGTGGTATTTTGTTTCAGGGTCCGTTGGAGGAAAACAATGTGACAGGTCGATTGGAGCCCAAAGAGGCGCCTGCCTGGCAGCGTCGTGCCTTTCGTTATCTTGTCAGTTTTCCAGTAATTGGACTATGTCTGTGCGTGGTCTTTGCTGTGATGTTTCTCATGTTGCGTTTTCAGGTGAGTTCAAAGAGGATCTCGTAAATTATATTGTAGTTAAAGTTTAAGAGAGTTTTACTTTGATAAAAAAGAGTCAACATATATTCTAAGGAGCTTGGAAGCTTATGAAGGCCTGATAATATTGTAATTAAAGTGATTTTGGTGTTCATATGTAAATTGTACACATATATCCTTCGAGAAAATGCGAGTTGCCTTTTAATACGCTCATGTCATTTCATGCTACTCGGTTATCCAAGTATTAAATACTTTTATAGTCCTTAAATGCTCAATTATTTTTGGTCTTTTCCATTTCTTTTAACAATACTTTTCATACTTTACGGCATTGTTACCCAATTTTTAAAGTCTTTCTGGAAGCATTCATATTGTGTTCTGATAAAACACCAAAATTTAAAACCAAAAAAAAATGTTTTCCCCTGGGAGGAATATCTCAAATCTGTTAAAAAAGCTAAAATTTTTAATAATAATCAAGTTAAGGAGAACGGTAACACTGAAAACTAAAAAATTTTATCTTACTCAGGCCCATTTTTGGACAGGGGGTTACAGCGGGTAGTGTGTGGACATCTAATTTAAAATGTGTTTTCATTAAAAACTTACACCTCCGGTCACCTTCACTAGCTGTTGGCGCCAGCTTTGAAGTAACTAGCCATGAAAGAGATTGAGAGGAGCTTTGGGGATGATTAAAGCCAAGTATTTTATCAGTAAAGTTTCAGCTAGGCAGCTTTAAAACTAATAGACTAGTTTTCGAAGACAGACAGATGTTTATAAGCACGAGTAGTCAGATGGAAGGTACAAAAACCCAACATCTTATTATATCTATATTCGGCCTTTTAAAACTTAATTAGGATATCACTATTTAACCTTATATTGTGTAAGGCATTAGCAATGTGACCGATACTTTGAGGCTAATCTGAAATTTCAGCAAATTTGATGGCAAAGTGCAACGAAAAAAGATCATAAGATTTTTAGAAATCAGTAAAACAGTTTTGTGTACTCGGGTTTCTAAATGAATTTACTTTTGTTGTTAAGTTTTAAATTAGAAACAGATTTGGGTAGTGTCTATCTTTTAGACATTTTGATCTAGAACTTCCTCCATATAATTTTTTCATTAAAATAAACAAATAAATTATCAGATATAAAGTTCCTGATTAGTAACAACTCAATGCAAATCTCTATGCAAGTAAAGTCGGAAATTTTTTACAAATTTAAACAATTAAACTCGGCAACAAGGCTGAGTATTGTTTAGGGATAGTGGTGATTCTAGATGATTTTCGTGTGCTGAATACGACTTCGTTGAAAACTGATAACTTTAAGCTTAAAGTTGCTGAAAATTCACATTTTTAACCCTTTTTTAAGGATCGGTTGTATCCTAACACGGGGTTCGGGGTTCTTCAAATAGCTAAAAAGGGAACAAGATCTTGGTTTGTTGCAAATAAAGATTCTTTATAAATCATCTCTGCATAGCAATATCATGTTGATAACATCGAATAGACAGTTTATGAGCCTTATTTCCTTGAAAGCAGCTTTGCCTACAGTTTCCCTTACACGTAATCCCCAGATGTAAAGTGTGTTAAAAATATCAATATCAGCACAAATCATGATTTTATTACACACAAACAACTTAAATATGAAGAATTATTGACTTACAGCTAGTTACTCACCCAATGTAGTCTCGAATCGATTGTATTAAAGCTCTCATTGAAATTTAAGAACCTGCTCCCTTACTTTTTGATAAGGTAGAAGCAAATTTCGACCTGGGTAAAGTCATCAAAATGCATTTATTATGCATCACTAGGTTGTGTTCATTTGAGGGTTGTTTTTGAGGAAGTATAAGTATAAGTATAAGAAGTATAAGTGAGACTTTAGAAGAAGCTACCAGTTCTAAAGTCAAACTTATACGTTACAGACTTCTTTCGTGTTAGTTGGGTTTCCAACTTTTATTAAACTGTAGCCAAAACATATAGAAATGAAAGATAAGACTGGTTTAAGCCCAGCTTAAGAACAAAACTTTATAATTCTCAACTTCTCACTTTTAAGTCTCACTTATACGATATACAGACTTCTTTTGTGTTAGTTGGCTTTTCAACTTTTATTAAACTGTAGCCAAAACATAGAGAAATTAAAGATAAGACCGTTATAAACCCAGCTCACGAACAAACCCTTTTAATTCTCAAGATAACCTTACCAAAACTGTCGAACATCATGTCAAAACCATTCCTAAAACACACACGCTTACCCGCACTTCATGACAAATCCATAAAGGTTTATTTTTATTGAGGATATTCAAGAATTTGATAAGCCCATTTAGTCCTCACGTCTGTTGGCTGTTTAAGCAATTTGCACGAGTGTGACACAGTGCGTATAATTAATATTGTTTTCACGTCGGGGATGCCCCCAGACATTGTGTGTGTGTGTGCGAGGGGTAGTGCCGCCTCTTTATCAATTTGCTTAACCCTACATATAGAGGTAACATTTCGTTGACATTTTGTTGTTGCTGTTTTGCCATTCACGCTTTTACGAGCACACACAACACACAGGCGCACACGCACCCACATTCTCGACTTCCGTTTGCTGCATTGACTTGGTTATTATTTTTATTGCAATACTTATATGTATGTATATGTAGATGTTGTTATGTAGGATACGAATGTTTATCACTCATCACGCCTCATTGAATTGTATATTCTTTTTTGGTTTCGTTTTTCCGTTTGTTTGTTTGTTTCTTTTTCCACAGGATTGGCTGGATCACCATAAAATACCCGATAAAGGAATTGCTCAATGCATGTATAATTTGCACAAGGTTTTTATTCATTTTACACATTTTTAATTATTATTAGATACGTCAATTGGTGTATGGTAGAATTGTGTATGCTTTTGCAAGTCAGAAACCATTTATAGAACTCATCGAACATATACAGAATATATAGAAATTATTATCACCGATCCGTTGGAAATCAAATTTGGACTATTTTAGGGTTTTGTGTGGTTAAAAGAACACTATTTAGCATACTTTTAGGAGCCTAAGTTTAAACCATAGCTGTTAAATTGCAATTACGATTAGTAATCAATAAAATTATTTTTAAAAATAATTGTAATGATTAATTAATCCGTAGGTATAATAATGTCTGACTGCTAATTGATTACGATTAGAAATTATCAAATATAATCGGGATTATTGGCAATTACCAAAAAATAATCAAAAATAATCAAAAAATAATCCGGTTATATTTATAGATTATTTTAGATTATTTTTGATTATTTGCCAAAAATTTAATATTCAGCCTATAAATACACAGTCTAATTTTTATCTAATTTTCAATAAGTGAATTAATTGGATACTTTCGATGCTTATATCTATATCTCTGGATTTTTGGATCCTAGAAAGTATATTTTAATATAGTATATTATATATGGTATATAGTATATAAAATTCAATAGTTATTGAATGGCTGATGGATCGAAAATGGCTTAAAACTGCTGGTTTTGGTTTTTGCACGATTTTCTTATATTGTCTTAAGTGTATTTACAGGCTGAATACTTAATTTTTGGAAAATAATCACAAATAATAAAAAATAATCGGATTATATTTTGATTATTTTTGATTAATTTTGATTATTTTTTGTTAATTGCCAATAATCCCAATTATTTTTGATTATTTCTAATCGTAGTCAATTAGTAATCGAGATAATCTAAAAATAATCGTAATTCAATGATTATTTTTCATTTTCAATAAAAGTAATCAAATATTTAATGACTATGATTAATAATCATTATTTAACAGCTATGGTTTAAACCTAAAGCAAACCAAATGTTTCCCAGAGCGTCGATTCGAGGGCTCAAAATAAAATTCAGTTTTAATGAAACTTACTTACTTAGAAACAAATGTGGTTTCAATAGGTTTATAAATTTGGTTACTGGACCCAAAATTGTGAACAAATCTCGTTCAACTGACGTGCTGGGGCCAAAACGGAGAATTCATTTGAATTCAGAATCCGAAAACGCATTAGCAAAAACCCATTTTTCTTGGCTTCTTGGAAATTGCATTTAAAGTGTGGAGAGTTACAACTAAAAATCGAGAAATAACGATCCGTAAATCCCACACAACAACCGGAATATGTTGGCTACAAAAGTCCTCCCTAAATCCATTAATATTCCTTCAAGCTTAACACATTCTTTATGGTTTTCAAAACTGTTTTAATTTTCCAGGAAAAATAGTTTTGGTCTTATCCAGCCATTTTCAATTAAAACTTTAACCACACACACACACACACACACACGCATGTGAGTCGCCTTTGGGCCATCATTTTGCATACGAATTTATATTTCTTTTTTCTGCCTAGGACTGGCATTAATTAAAACCCTCAACTGCAAAGACAAAAGAGCGAGGAAGAGAGTGTAAAAATAATAGAAAGTATAACGAAACGAAACATTTTAGTTGACGTTGGCAAATTTCACGCTTAATTGAATGTCAAGAACAATGGGCCAAGGAAGGAAACCTAGTGGAGCAACTAATGACTGGCAGCCCGAAGGACATGTCAAAGTAAAACAAATTTTTCTATCACTATGCACAACCGTGACCTTTTTGTAATAATTGAGCTTAATGGCTAAATATTTACCATACAAGCAAAAGCAGTTCGTTATAACTTATAACTAATAGAAAATGCAAACAAGGCCACATCAACTTCGAGTAGCATATATGCGCGTTTGCATTTTTGTTCAACTTTTCTTGCTAATAATCGAAAAGCATGGCAGACTACGCTTCAGTGGCAGTTGAAAACATTAATTAAAGTTTAATTAAGAAAACGCATTATACAAATTAGATGTTCTGCCTTTAAGTCTCTAGGTCAAACCATTTTCACGCAATTTCCACATCAATTTCACTATACCACAAGTGTTAAACAGCTCCCGCCTGTTAAGGTGAACTCCCGCAAGACTAAACTGACAATTGACAAGTCTCTCATTGTTGCTGTTATGTGCAGCTAGAGCTATACGTTATGCCGTGTGCTTGGTAATGCGTGCCCGTGTCCGGAACTTGGACAATGGCTTTTGGGTTTTTTTTTACTGCCCAGCCGAGCGCTTAAATGTTGTCGTAATGAAGCGTGGCTTGCTTGGGTGTGTGCATGTTAGAGAGAGAGAGAGAGAGAGAGAGAGTGGAAGTGCCAGGTGTGGGCTTATGGTCTTGTTTGTCAAAAGCGGGCAACATTAGCTAGTGTTGCAAAAGGGCTGGAGAAGCTTTGTGTGTGTGTATGTGGTACAGAGTGGTATTTAAGTTAAAAGCAGAAAATTGTTACAGGCTTAGAGGTTAGTTGAAGGTGCACTTTTCTGACATATAAAGGGATTAAATTGTGCAGAGGAAGCAACATGAAACGAGATTTTCAATTTGCAATACCATGTAACCAATTTGGACGGGTGTGGTGCAGCTGGTAGTGTGTGTGCCTGCTGTGCAAGTGGTCATGGATTCAATTTCTTGAAAAACTTACACACCCGGTCATCTTAACAAGCTATTGGCGCCAAGTTAAAAGTAACTAGCCATTAAAAAGTCTCTAAAATTTTAACGTTCGGATTCGGCGTTAAACTTAAGATCCCTTTTTCAATTAAGCAAGAATCCGTAGGTTTGCTTTTTGCTTGATTCTATTTGATGCTTCAAGGCCCCAGTCGAGGATGGCCTTGATAATAGGGTCGTCAAAGCCCACCCAGTAAAAGCGGTGCTCTTTCTGGTATTACTTTTCAACTCGGCATTGCGGCTGGGTCATTTTCCAAAGACGTGGAAAAAGGCTCAAATCGTTATGATTTATAATGCTGGAAAAAGCCCGTCGGAGTTATATTCATACAGTTAAATCAGCCTCCTGTCCACAGTATCAAAAATTTTCGAGAGGTGTCTACTAACTCGAGTTAAATCAATAAAGTGTGTGGCAGGACACATCTCCTTCAATTCGGATTTAGAAAGTCACACCCCGTAGCAGCTGGGTGACTAACTTTATTCTTAAAGGATTCCAGGCTAAGGAATACGTCGTTGCGGTCTACCTGGACATTAGGCAGGCTTTCAACAAAGTGTGGCTAGACCGATTGCTCTGTAAGGTTAAAAAATACTACCGCCCAACTTTTTCCTCTTGTGGGAAGCTGTCTCATGGACGGAACCTTCGCAGTAGTCTTGGAAGGAGCTGTTTCTAGCGTAAGGGGAATACGCGCCGGTGTGCCTTGGACTAACCCTCTACTCTCTTTACACTTGTGACATGCCTACAGTAAAAACAATATCCATTGAAGACCCCAAGAATTACTCATTCCAACATTTGCTGATGATACTGCTATTATGGCGAGAGACCCCATGCATCTATAATGTCACGGACGTCGTGCAGCAATATTTGTACCGCTTTAGCAGTAGATGGGCGAAGCGTTGGAACATTGAGCTAAACTTGAGCTTTGTGTGTCAGCGTAACATATACACTTTGTTACGATGAGTGTCAAGGCGTCTTCCTCAACGAGTAGCTATTACTCTCAATCCGTAATAGAGTGCACATTTACAAGGTCATCATTGCACCAGCTTGGAGATATGACATAGCTGCAAAATCTCATCTAAGAAAGATTCGTGTCCTCCAGTCTAGTCGAAATATTGCTATTGTCCAAGACATACAGCTCGACAGATACCGAAAATCGTTTCGGGTTTAAGTTTTCCTCTTTTTTAGCTTTTACATTTCTCTGAATTTCAAAGTTCATGAGTTGGGATTCTATGAAACTTTTTGAAGCCCTTCAGCTCGGCTCAGAACTGAATCATAGCTGAATCATCCCTGAAATGAAAGGGCTGGTACAATATTTATGGCATCCTTTATAAGAGTTTAAGCCATAAATTTAACAAAGACATGATCTTAGCTGATTTTAGACATGATTTCAATACAGAACTTATAGTTGAGTTTCATGGAAAGTATTGAATCATGCCTGAATTAAGTTACTCCTACTACTCAGATCTGAATCAGCACCGAAACGTTAAACTGCGGTGAGCTTATGTAACAGATTTTTAAACTTACGTAAGATACATTAAACTTACAACAGATTGTCTTCAATTGGTTCAAAAGCAGATTTTTTGAAGTGGAAATATTTCTCTAAATCGTCTAAATGATGGTACCAAAATGACTCTTAAAATAAACTGTGCTTTACCATATTACCGACATAATCGGAACAGCTTTTCAAAGCCTTGCCTCGTTGCACACACCCGAATTTAAATAATTGCATCATAATTTCATCTAAAATATGTCCAGTGCAAGTTTGGCCAACTACCAAAAAGGCAGCCAAGTGGCTAACACGACATGCTATACAGCTAACTAGGTCCACAAAAAGCTAATTAATTTTATAAAATTGTGCAAAATGCAAGATGGCTATTGTTGTCGGTATAACAAAAGCTGCCTGCCTGTTGGCATGCAATTATAGTCCACCCTTGGGAGTATTTCATTTAGTTTTGCCCTAAAATGAAATATCTTGTAATATCATCGACTTAGCTGCGTAAACGCACTTAATGCGCCTGCCATTAACACACTAATGAAGCAAAATTAATCATAATTGCCGGGCAATTAAGCAGCAACTAAAATTGATTGATGTATTTACTCTTGTATGCGCATGAAGTGGTTTTGGCAAAGTTAACTAAATTAATTAATTTCATTTTCTTTTTGATCAGGACTGGTGGGACTCCAAACTGCCGGAGGAGAGTGTCTTGTGCTGTCTCAGTGTCATACCGAAAGTGTTATTAGCTGGTGCCATTACCCTCATGGATGAGGCCTACTTTAAGTTGGCTGTGTGGCTTAATGATCATGGTAACATATGTGTGATTTCATTTATACAATTCCCGGCTAATATTTATGTTTCACAGAGAACTATCGCCTGCAATCGAAGTACGAGAATCACTTGATAGCCAAAGTGGCTCTGTTTCAGTTTGTCAACTCTTTTCTCTCACTCTTTTACATTGCGTTTTATTTGCGCGACGAGGAGAAGCTTAAAGAGGTTTGTTTGCACTCTCCGTCGACTCAATTGAAGGAACTAAAATGGACACTCTCTTTTTCTGTTTATTTTTAGCAACTGGCTGGTTTGCTGATTTCACGCCAAATCATTGGTAATCTGCGTGAGTCGGCTATACCGTATTTTGTGGAACAATGGAAATTGGCTAAATTGAGTTTCACCATGTATGGCGCTTTAAGTCCCACACAGAATGTAACACGCAGCCTGGCCGAGGAATTGGCCACAGCTGAGGCCGAGCTAAAAGCAGAGGCAGCAGCAGCCACCACATCATCCAGTTCTACACAACAGGCGACCAGTAAACGGAATATAGGTCAGGCAGAAATTGAAAGTTCTTTGTATAAGGTGAGAGCAGAATAATTTGATCCTTTATGCGTATGTTAACCCATTGATTGTCTTAGTACGATGGCACATTTTCGGATCACCTGGAGATGCTTGTACAAATGGGCTATGTGGTACTCTTTTCGGCTGCCTTTCCCTTGGCTGGTATCTGTGCTCTCATCAATAACCTTTTGGAGATACGTTCGGATGCGTTTAAGTTGGCCCATGTGCATCAGCGACCGTTTGGTCAGCGTGTGGCTAATATAGGCACTTGGCAGAATGCATTGAGCATACTTTCCCTGGCCGCTGTTATAGTCAATTGTGCTTTGATTGGACTCTCAGGACAGGTGTCAAGATTATGGCCTGGTTTGACCACAGCACAGACTATTATACTGATTGTTACACTGGAGGTGAGTAAAACTACTTCACAAGATTTATAACATACAAAAATTTTCTTCTGATTCGATAGCATATCATGTTGGGACTGCGTCAGGCTCTCACCTGGCTACTGCCCGAGTTACCCTCCTGGCTGGCCGCAGAGATTGCACGCGCTGAGCATTGTCGCCGGGAAATGCAATGCAAGGGCACCTCACCACGACCAACACCACCCACACCGCAGTCAACCACCTCCACGCAGCCAGAACACGATGGTCTGGGGGGAATACAATTGGAAAGTGGTGCCAATACCACACATGATCAATCCATGGAGAGTCAGGTGGCTGAGGAAATGCTATTATATGGTCATGAATATGGACGCAGTATTGAGGCGGATGTGAATATCTATGAGAATCGGGATTCATCACCTGATTCGCCGCCCTCGCAGGTAAAACAACAATGCACTGCTGTGTGTAAAAGACCATTTAATGACATTTTTTTTAATAATCTTTTTATAGACCAGCACCATACTTATACGACCTTTGCATGAGTCCACCCCACCGCATGGAGGTGCCTCCTTGAGCAGTCTTCATCAGGATGGCAATGGCGGGTAAGTGGCTTACAATGTTAAGTATTTCGCACACGCCAGCCCACAAACTCAGTCAATTAAGGCTAAGGGAACTAATTGACCATTCAATTTTTATTCAACACGCACACACTTTCCTTTCTTTAATAATTTCAAATATATTTTTCATATTTATTCGCCTTGTTAAATATTCCTAAAACCTATTCAGACCTTGTTTAAGTTGTGCGCAAAAATCGCAAAACTTTATACCGGAGATTCCACCATTTCTTGGATATTCAGTGCGTAATTTAAGCGGTCTGTCAACAAAAACTCAAAGAGCTAAACAACAACAGTTGCAAAGCGGGTAAATTCAAGTATTAAGAAGGATCGATGATTTATGTTTTGATGTGACGGATGTTAATTGTGTAAATACTTGTTTTTCATGGAACTGTTTTGATAACTTTCTGTTTGAACTGTGAAATTTCCAAATCTAAATTATACTTTTGCGAGAAACAGTAAACCGATGCTTATGTTTCAGCTGAAGTTTTTTATTTTGGTGCAAGTTTTTTCGTTTCTCGCTCAAAAATAGTCAATTGCCATTCAATTAAGCTTAAAATGATCACAAAATAAAGTTCTTAAATGGACAAGAACATCAAACATCATTGTTAAACGCAATTTCTTTAAATTTGACCGCTACTGAAACGAAATGTCAAATAAATTAGAGCCAACAAAGAAATTAGTTTTAATATTATCCTAAACCGGAACCGGAATACGATTCAATTTAATTCTCTGCTTTAAGAAATCGTAAAATTTCTGCATCAATCCGATTATTTTAAGGATCCTACTTGTAAACTAAGTAATCCTATATCAAGATAAAAGTAAGTACAGAATGAAAAAACGAAGAAACCAAAATTAACCCAATGCAAGTGGGAAATATAACCAGGAGAGGTTTCAAAGCCACATAAATCTCTCTTTACATAGATTCCATCAGCATAGCGTTTATCCTTTGGTGTCGGTTCTTGCATTTAATCCAGCTATATCAATACAGACATGTGTAGGCAGCTGCTTATTTGCAGTGGATGTACAGAGCCTACTGAAGTTAGAACCGGGGGGTTTATGTAACAGTTGTATAAACAAAAAACCTTCTTTGTGGTTTTGTGTGTGTCCAGTTTTCAATTACCTCGAACCAGCTTTAATTTGACTGTCATAAAAGTCAAGCTCGAACAGATAGCTAAAAACCATTATGATTGATTGATATGAAATAAGCCAATTACGAGCTACAATCCAGTTTACGCTAGACAAGAATTCTGGGATTTAAAAGCTTGTCCTACTTTTTACATCGTTGGAGATTTATTTTAGTCACACTATATCATTTGTTTTCCTGAAAAAAGGGATTTCACATACTGAGAATGGACTTAAATCAAAAGAAAGTTCTTTAATAATCTGGCACAGCCGCTCTTTAGTTTTAGGCAGTGGCAAACTGAGAAATTTTCTAAGAGGGGCCACTGGTTCTAGGGGTCAATGAATAGCGAATCATATATCGAGCTACCGTGGCTAAATCTACTTTTGTTAGCTAAATATAAACCGTTTTCGCGTCGCATATATCGAATATTTTAAGGTAGCCAAAAAACCGAAACTGTTTAGATTCAATCTTTGGTTTCCCATTTTCAAGAATATAGGTTCTCGGAAATAGGATTTAAAATATCATTCGACTATAAATCTTTTCTGTAATTGTCTCATAGCCACTTCAGAGACTCAAAACAAATAAAGAAACAGGAAAAAATTAATTAATATCACCAAATAAGGAAAATGGAATAGGCTGCTTAGACCTTAACACTTCGATTACACAAGACAACAAAATTAGACATTTTCCAGTATATTGAAAGGTTGGTCTAGAGTCATGCTAGATGATTTTCGCGAGCTGAACACGAATCTGCTTTCAGAAATGGACAATCTCGTCTAGAGTTATGGTAATTGGAGCATAAGGTTGATTTAAAATGCCCAGTTTGTCTCTTTTTATACCCTTGCAAAGGGTATTATAATTTTGCCCAGAAGTTTGCAACGCATAGAAATATTCATTTCCGACCCTATAAACTATATATATTCTTGATCAGGGTGACTGAGTCGATTGGGCTTTGTCCGTCCGTCTGTCTGTCTGTTTCTATGCGAACTAGTCTCTCAGCTTTAAAGCTATCGAGCTGAAATTTTGCACAGAGTCTTCTTTTTGCTGCACACTACTAATATGTCAGAACCGACCGGATCGGATGACTATATCCCATAGCTCCCATAGGAACAATCGGTCGGAAAACTAGTTTTAGTATGAAAAACTTTTTTCTTTTCAATGGAAACGTCTCCAATCTTTGTAATCGTAGGTTTTATATGTTTTTTTTATAATCCTACCAGTTTTTATTAAAATCGGACAACTATATGGTATAGCTGCCATACAAAAGATAGGTCTGAAAAACAGTCTTAGTTAGAAAAACTTTTTTTGGTTTTTAATGGTAGCATCCTGCAATTTTTTTATTTGTTTGTTTCTCGTGCTTTTACATAATTCTACAAGTTTTTGTCCAAATCGGATGACTATATCATATAGCTCCCATACGAAGGATCGGTCGAAAAATGGGAAAAAGAGTATTTTTTGAAAATATTTAAGCGAGCACTTGCAAGGGTATAAAAACTTCGGCATAGACGAAGTTAGCTTGGCTTTCTAGTTATAAACGTTTTATGGGGAACTTATACCATTTGTTTAACTCTCTTTTTATTGCAAAGTATTACTTACTTATTAGCTTAAAAACAAACTATTAATAACAATTCTGAGATGTTTTAAAGCAAAAATTTTCATTGTAAATACATTAATACCATCAAATTGTCTACTGCCAAAAAAAAATTAAGCAAAACCCTCTATTTGTATTGAATCCTTTTGAAAGTTTTCAACAACATCCCTTGCTTACCTATGGGCGGCACAAAAATTTGTCATTTTAAGCCCATGTACTTAAAAAGGGTTATCTCGCTTACAAAAATTGCAGAAATATTTGTAATAGTTCATTCTAAAGCTAAGAAATAGTACTTTTTGATAATATCAAAGTTCACATAAAATAAAATAAAATTCACATAAATCTATTCCAAACAATTCTGTGATTTTTTTTAAAGCCAAAATATTCCATTCAAAGAAACAGTACTTAATGTTTCACATGAAACCAGCCTAAAAATAGTCAAAAATTTTACTATTAACGCAGCTTTAAGCTCAAATTAACAAAAATCTAGACGTGATAAACCATTTCCGTACACAGATTCGGGTTCTGCACACAAAAGTCAACAGTATCACAACCAACACTTCAATACACAGGAGCTTGTTGCCTAATGTTAACAGTAAAAGGTTAACCTTTTCTTAAACTTTAGAATTTGAGATGATTTTACAAACAAATTCAAGATCCCTTACGGTTCTAGCCGCCTATAAAGATTTAAAACTAAAATAGTTATTCAATAAATTTGCAAATTTCACAGTTTCAGGAAGGTCAAACAGACCTGTATTTATTTCTCTGTGCGTAATGCTGGTGTTCGCTTTCCTAAACTTTTCCAAAAATTTGTAATGCAAACTCTCGAATTGGAATACTTCTTACTATTTAGGCCGCTTTTTGTAACATTTTTAATATCTTAAAATTAAAACATTGCTTCACCTACTTATCTATTTCTCTACCTTCTTTTTGTTCCTTTGCTCTCTCTCTCTCTCTACTTTTCCCTCCTCGCTTACTTGTGGCACCACAGAGCTTCTTCCAGCACGCTAGCCCTGAACTCAGCCAGCTATGCTGCACGTATGCATGCGATGCATATTCAAGATATACCACCGTTCCGTAAGAAATCAAGTGACTCGGCCGATCATACGGGCAGCAGCACCGGCAGCAGTCCGCAACGAAACACAGTGCGACAACTGTCATCATCGTCCCAGCAACAGCAGAAGATACCCGAAATACCACCCTACCAGATGCGCAAAATATCAGCGGAGAGTGCAACGCATTTGACCGTAAGATTTTTGAAGAAGGAATATTCTTTCGTATTGTGTACACCAGAAAAACTTTCCTTAGTTGACCTGGCTGTCTATGTATGATTCTCTCTCTCTGTAGCTGCTCACTGTATCTTTTATTCCTATGTTGTAGACTTGCATAAGCCCAAAACTCTCGATACTTGAGATCAAATCTAAACAATTAGTTTAACACCATAAGTAATAAGTGACTTTAGGGCCGGTTTCAAATCTTATAAATGTAACAGATAGTTCCATGAAGTAGACAAGAAACTGGGCCTACAAACTTGAGCTAAGAATAACTTAATAACATACACACAAACTTAAACAGAACACCTCTGATATATTGGAGATCGTAAGCAATCGCGGCCACCATCAGATAGGAATTGAGGAAGAGGAAGGTACTTATTGTGAGATATAAAATATGTCCAAGGTTCAATTTAGAAAACTAAGTATGAGTGAATAGTTTCAGAATGTATTCAAACATTCAATTTGTTCCCCTTTATTTGAGGGTTTCGCTGTGATTTTCAGCATGTTTAATCACAAATATCAATTTAATTTAAGGTCACCCATGCACTATGGTCAAAAGGTCCAAAAATGTAGCATAAAATCCAAATATTCAGTCTTTAATTCTTCAGTTCTTCAGATATTCAGTCTTCAAATATATCGCAGATAATGCCACATAAAGTATATATATTCTTGATCATCACCGCGAGCTGAGTTGATTTAGGCCTGTCCGTCTGTTTCTATGCTATCTCCTCCGTCAGTTTTAAAGCTATCTTTACCATACTTTGCATGAAGTCTTCTGGTGTCGGATCGGATGATATAGCATATAGCTGCCATAGAAATATTCGGTCGAAAAACTAGTTTTAGTGACAAAAACGTTTTTTGTTTTTAATGGCAGCGCCTCCAAACTTTGTATTTCTTAGTTTGCTATGCTTTCCCATGATTCCACTAGGAATGGTAGAAATCGAACATCTATATAGTATATCTGTCATAGAAAAATAGAGTCTTAGGGCCGTTTTCACATGTTCCTGTTTTTGCAACTCCAGGTGGATTTTACGCATTGGATTTTTTGACCATAGTTCGATGTGGGCAGAGATAAAGCAGAGAACCCTTAACATTTATCAAGCCACTTTAAAGCTAGATCTCATAGGTTTTGTTCAATACAATAGATTTTCTTACCTCATAATAGAGATCATTTCTTGTGAGAAGTTTTGCATTCACCTTTAAACTTAAATTACCACCCCAAAAATCACACAAACAAACCCAAAGTATAACCTCACACTAACTCTACCTACAAAAATTTTGTCGTTTAAAGGACAAACTACACATAAAACTTCACGCACCCGAATGGATGTCACGTTTAAAAGTCAACGACAATACGAATCTGCATAGAAGCATAGATTGTATTGCCAAGGTAGTGAGAGTATTCAACCCAGATCTACTATGCATAAGCCCAATGTTTATTATTCGATATGTGTGTGTGTTGGTGTTTCATTATTTTTGTGTTTGGGGACGTTGCAGGCTGCCGCCTGATTCTGAATCATGTATAATCAACTAATAATTAATATGTAATCTTATAAATAATTTGAAAGATTCGGGGAAATTGGATTCGGCATGGCAGAAGCTTTATCAATAGACATTTTAAGCAATTCACGCTGGCTTTCTACCTTCACTCCCTATTTAAGGCATGGTACCTACCCCCCATTTACCCAAAAGCTTTCAATGTGTTTAGTTTTCATTAAAATTAGAAACTGTTTAAAAAATTTCAATACTAACAAGTTTTTTCGTAATTAAAGGAACTCGGCAGTCAGGCAGAGTCTTCGGACATTTTAAAGACAGCGCCATCTTGGAGCAATGTGGCACTCAAAACTGGAGCTCCCACCCAACCAGTCTCCTATCAACCGCAGCAAATACAACACCAGCAGATTGTGGCCTCCTCCTCTTCATCGTCCGGTGGCGGGGGAAGTGTTTTTAGTCCCAGTGGGGCAGGTCCCGCCGCTCCCACGGGCAGCATAAGTAATTCGAACTCAAGACCCAGTGTGGGTGCTCTATCAAATTCCTCATCGACATCATCGCAAAAGCAACTGAAACAACAACAGGCCAAGGAGGAAAAGCAACTGGCCAAGGAGGAGAAACAACTGGCCAAAGAAGAAAAGCAACTGGCCAAGGAAGAGAAACAACAGGCCAAAGAAGAGAAGGAAAGGGAGAAGGAAAGGGAAAAGGAAAGGGAACGGGAACAGAAGGCTCAAGATCAGGCGGCAGCTTCCACTTCAGCGGGTAATACAGATGATGAGGCCAAGGGTAAGTAAATTTTAATCTCATTCACAACTTGTATATTATTAATCTATTACCTTTTGTTTCAGCTGCCGAATTGGCGGCCAAGAAGTCAAGACTTAAGCAGAAATTAGTCAAGAGTGCCAGATCTGTGGCAATTTTCTCACTTAAACTCAAAGAACGCCGACAGCGTGAGGCTGAAAAGGCAGCCACCATAGCCGTAGAGCATGCCAAGGTGAAACCATCTCTCAAAGCTTCAATTTTAAACAAATTGTAATTGTTCCTTTATTTATATTTCTTTCCAGGCTCTGGCCAAGCTGCCTATACCTCAGGCCGTGGGCGGAGAGTTGTCCCTAATTCCCATCGAACAACTAATACAAATCGAGGACATTAAGCCTCAACTCAAATCGACAACAACGACAGCCAGTTCATCAACCCAAGCGGGATCATCCACCACGCATCATCACTATCAGCAGCCGCATCATACGCATCAATCGCATTCACAGGCAGATAACTAAAGCCATAACTAAACCTTTAACTATCGCACACTCTGTAAATAGTTTTCTAGGCACCCAAATTCACTTTTCATCATACATCGAGCCAGAGTTGAACAAAAAACACCAAAACAAAAATGATATTAGTATGAGCAATTTTGCTGAATGTGTGTCTTGTCCAGAGAGTTGGAAGTATCTAAGTAAATTAAACTAGACAAACCAAATGCAATTAAATTATTTCCCCACTTATTCGTCTAGTTTTTGGAAGTTTCTGAAACTAGATGATATTTGCCGAGACGAATTTTGTTTAGCGCGTTTAGCCGTTAATGTTTTTTGGTAGTAAATGTTGTTTAGCTCATAAATTTGTTAAGCTAAAAGAAATGTTGTTAAAGTTACGTTTTGCATTTATGTTGCCAGTAAATCGACAATTCACACGACACAACGACTCTAATACTGTGAGACAATGTCGTCCATTGTTCCTTCCATATACAAGTATTACAAGGATAAAAAAACCAAAAACCGCCGCACTCGCTTTTAGCTATATAAATATATATATATATCTGTATATATATCAAACACGTCTATTTACAAGTGATCAAGTATCATACACGGAAGTTTTCTTGTCACGCTCACACAACTCAAAAACGAACGAATATTTGTACATAGAAAATTGTAGTATTTAAGCGTAAATGCGAATTATACATAAATTACATGTGCTCTTGTGTTACAGAACAATGAAATGGAATTCAAATAATAAAAAAAACGAATTAATTTGAAGGCAGGTTTTGTATTGCCTACTCTTGGGGTGGGAAATCAAATGCAGAAGCGTTGGAAGCATATAAAATAGGCGGCATACTTTTTTGGATAAGTCGAAAATATGGTTTGTTGTTGCCCATTGAAGAACGAGTTTAAAATAAGAAACTTACCTGGCTGAGTTTAAAGCCTGTCCTGTTCGATCAAGTGACAAATCCTTACCACTTAGCGTAGGAGTCATCAGCCAAATGGCATAGATGATATATGTTAAGCAAAATCGATTGATTTATAGAGCTGATATTAGATTTCAGAATCTAATATAATTCTAATAAAGAAGTAGAAAAACACAACTTATGCAATATGAATTGAATCAGTTCCTTAAATCTACAACAAAAGGCAACCATATTAGACTTTTAGTATATTACAGAATTAGCGGTAATTCTTGATGATTTTACTCGTATCTGTTTTTTTGGGGAAATGGTTCGTAGGTACACAGAGTATTATAAGTTTGTGCAAAAGTATGTAACATCGAGAAGGAATCATCTCCGACCCTATAAAGTATATATATTCTTGATCAGCATTAACAACCGAGTCATGTCCGTCATGTCCGTCTGTCTGTCCGTATGAACGCACAGATCTCAGAGATGGTAAGAGATAGAGGTTTGACATGTATGGGACATAAGCTTCTTATGTCTGCAGGCAGATCAAGTTTATTTTCAATTTTGGCCACGCCCCCTCCCGCCCCCGCAATTTAGAAAAAACGTCATATCTCCCACAGTTAGATAGATGGCTTGTTCCTTCTGGACATATTTAGTTGGCTGGATATCTTATCGATCCGCCAAAGGAATGGAGAAGATCGGATGAACGGTTTTCGAGTTATGATCAAAAGACTGTTCGCTGCTACTGCAGCATCAAAATTAATGCTGAGCGTATAATTTTCTTGGTACAGAGTAAGTTATAGCTTGACCGACTTTCTTTCTTGTTTTTTTTTAATTTTTAGCTTAACATTGAAGAAAATTAATATTTTAACCCTTTTTAGACGCATTTTTTGTGGAAATTCAATATTTTGATATGACCACTCTTTGATATCATCGGAAATAAAGATAGAAACAGGTCCAAACTCTGACAATCGTCAGATAAGCAAACAAATGCTCTTCCACACAAACGATAATGAAACTAGAAATATGAAGTAAAGTTTATCAGCTCTAGGGGTCGATCACACAAGCGCCAGTTTATGAGTGACTCATTCAGTGCTCAACTCTAGCAAGTCCGCTAACATTCTTCATAAATGTGAATATGTGAAACAACTTCGATTCATAGATTGACTCTACTTTAAGCCAATACATTTGGTAGGTTTATTTATATTTTGGTTCAGGAGAATCCGTTCAGTTAACCAAGCTATGAAAATCGTCAAACAGTAGCCGAATGGACCACTTTACTTGTTGTTATCATTCACTGGTCCTCTAAAAAGGCTTCCAAAAGTGCTTAGTTTTTTAATTTGGGAAGGTAGCCTTACTCTCTTCATGGCATGTCCGACTCGAAATCCCAATATTCCGGAGTGGATTTCTAAAACGCGTCTTCATAATTCACGGCAACAGAACAAGACTTTTTTCAGTATTGTTCAGTATGATTTTGTATCGGTTTCGTATGCCGAACACGAATCTACATTGGAAATGGTGTCTAGATGTCTAGATCTTTAGTAAATTGACATTAATATTTGCTTACAATTCTCATTTTTACCCTTTTTCGACACATTTTTTGGGAAATCTTTACAATGGTTTTATACTGTCTTTGACATTATCGTAAAGTATTACTTCTTAGCTTTAAAATAAACAATCCCAAATAGCTCTGCGATTTTCTAAAGCGAAGATATTAAATTTTGAATACATGTGTTACTTTAAAGCTGGGAAGTAGTACCTTACAATAATATCAATGTAAGACAAAATAATCTAAAATGTTTCCCACAAATCGAGCGTAAAAGAAATCAAAATATGTTTCTTAAGCAGCTGTTGAGCTTAAGTTATCACAATTCTACAAATGAGGGACCATTTCCGATTGTTTTCTCGTTCATAGATCTAATATTTCCAGCGGCTCATGCACACTTCCTCACTTTAAAATACTATTCAATTATATTACAAGGCTTCTGATGTTGATGGTGTTCAAGGACCTCTTTCTGCAGATTGTCTTACAAAAAACAGCCTCAAGAAATAAATTTACAAAATTATCTAGAAATAGTTTTGGTAAGGACAGTCATGAAAGAATAGTGATGACTTCAGATATGTTTCATTTCTGTGAACCGGTTAGATAAATGTTAAGAACGGAAGAAGTTATTTAAGCAATGAAGTTGAAAACTTGGTCTGTAAGTTTGTAATTTGAAGTTGCACATTTTTCCGGTTTTGAACCAGTTCAAAAGTGATTCAGAGCCTTTGAATTTAATATTTGGTGAGAAGGACGGTACTAAATATAAACTTGAAAATTAACTTATTCTGTCGCAAGTATGTACAAGACGTTTTTGCCCAATACATGTCAAACCTTTATCTCTTACCATCTCCCAGATCTGCTGTTGATACTGAGCAAGAATACATATACGGCCCTGTTCCGAATTCCGAATCGGTTTTCGTGTAAACGTTGAATTGTAGAGCATAAACATAGAAATGTTATAAGGAAGGCGACAAGCATTTCAAAGGGTACTTGATCAGGTTTGAGAAAAATCGGAATTGCTTCAGCAGTTGAAACCGACAGCTCAATGCCAAGTGGATTCAATTCGACTAAAATAGACGACCTGATCTAGTAGGCACAGACATTTTCCTTACTTTTCATAGAAAACTGTGCGATTTTAAGTACAAAAACTAACGTTTACACGAAAACCGACTCGGAATTGGGAACAGGACCGATAGCTATACTTTATAGGCCCACAGATGCCTCCTTCCGGCTGTTATATACTATTGCAAAAATCTAAAATATAATCTGTGTACCTTTGGTACAGATAATTATAGATATTAATCCCCCGAGTGTATACTTTCGTTTACACGAATATTATTTAAGTACACATTTAAAGCCCTTCTGGCCTGTGACACGGGAGCATTCATAAATCACTTCCAAAAACCTGCTGTAAAATTTCCTAGTCCTTAAGTGTCGTCAATTCCTTTTAATTGCCAGCCCCCATTAAAGCAATTGTAGGCTGCCTCAATAGTACACTGGCATAATTACAATGACACATTGCCTGTTGCACACGTGGGGGGTCAAGGATGCTTAGTGATTGTTGGAACTTTTCCAGAACTGATTGTGTCGACTGGCCTACGGTTTAATCATTACATTTAAATCTAATTTGTAGTAGAGCAGTCCTAGTGCTTTGTGTTCTTGTTTTTGTTTTTTTTGCAACAACATTTTTCATTTTGTTTTATGACCGCTGGACACGGGTCAACGTCAACCAAACACACTTGGGCCTCCGTCTCCGCCCGATTATCAGCACATGTCATTGTGGCAGGTGTTCCTTTGTTGTTGGAGCTGCTGATTTGAGTTTGTTGATAACATTACGCGATTTGTGTGTTTTGTTGGAGCCTGAGAATGTCCATTTGCTGGGTTGACAAACGCACTCCGCACGTACGGTTAATTAAGGCGCGTTTTAAGGCCCCCCAGTAAAGCCAGCAAAGGTAAAGGGGAAAAGAGGAATAGTCTGAATGCATTATATGGTAAGGAATGAGTTGCCTGATGGTGACACACGGTTGACAGATGAGTGGAATGTGTTTTATACGTGTACTTGAACTGAATTAATGGCTGTGACCCCTGAGAAGACATCAGAATATGGAATTGTATTCAATTTATGTCCGTTTTTATCTGCAGAGTCGTAGATTTGTTCTAAATCCTTCAAATGGCAATCGTTTTACAACTTTATTTAAACACAAAATGGTCGGAAAAACAGCCGCAGGCTGCTATTCAGCCGGAAATTGCAAGAAAATAACATCGACCCATTAAACTCAGCTCACCAATGAAATGACCAAGTTGAACATAAATTTGCGCAAAAACCAAACGAAAAAGTAACACCAAAAAAAATCATAAAACAACAAGAAAAAACTGAAAAATTATACTACATCCCCGACCGTGTAGACAGAGCCATGTACATACGGAGGAAACCATAACGAGCCAAAAGTTGCGCTGACTAGAGATCAAACTCATGATGTTCAACGAAGGCTGACCAGCAGCAGCAGATGATGATGACACACACACAGAGACGACGCTTTATGGGTGATATTACCGTAAGATAATGGACAAAACTGTGGGGCGTTGGCTGGAGAGACAGGTTGGTGAAATCTTTGCCTGCACCTGACCCGAAAATGTTTCACATTGTGCGAGTTACAGTTAAGCGCCATTTTTCCATTGAATCTGCTGTTGTTGTTCTTGCTGCTGGTGAGTGAGAAAGCGCACAAGGGAGACGAAATGGAAGCTTCCATCCAGTAGCAACAATTTGTTTGCCTGAAATGGGCGGTCGGGGCCATTAATAAGTGAGGAGATGCCCTCAAAACGACAAGCCAACGGCAGCCACGCCTCGAGGGCGCAACGGTAAATGGCCCCAAGACTTTAGTTTTGTTGTTTCTGTTTTTTTGTTTTTTTTATTTGTTCGATGTAGTTTAGTCAGATGGCGGGGCTGACCCATGGTTTATTCACCTGTCGTCATAGCCACTGAGCTTAAATTAAAATTTAAATTGCTATAACACTGCTTACTTTTTTTTGGAAGGTTGCAAACAAGTTGAGTTTATCTTAATGAAACTTTTTAAATCGCTTTTAACAGCGCTGGAGAGCTATTAAAGCTCACACTCTCGGATTTCTTTGATTTAAATGCATTTAATTTTGAGGCATGTGAAAATTAATTACATTTAATTAGGCACTAGCCCCCGTTCTCTTTCGTTGCGATACAAGTTGCCGTTTGCAAGTGTTTTGTTTTTGGTTTTGTTAAGTGTTTTATAATTTAAATTTTCAAACGATCCCATAAAATCTTTACTCATGCTCATCCAGTAGTCCGTTTATGACCGCCTTTGTCGACCGATCTTGGTGTTGCATTTGGTGGTAGGAAGGTGAGGCCGAAATTTAAATTGAATTTCAAACGAAATGTACTTAGGGAACCGCAAAATTAAACGGAAGCTGTGTTCTAGTTTTAAAGAACACAAATTGTAGATCAATCTCATTTCAAGTAAACAAATGACACCCAACTGCGAGCCCAAGTTGGATCTAACTCAATCAAAGGGCCAAGGGCAATGGGAATTTGGTGCTCTGAAGAATTTATTATAGCACAAAGTTCTATTTAATTTTATTATTCATTTAAATCAGAGATGGGCGCGTCGCTACGTCCCTATGCACACGCTGCCTCGTGTGCATAGGGCTCTGCCTCGGCCGACTGCACAAAATCACACGTACGCTATAAGCATTGCTTGTATGCATGCTTGTATGCGTGTGAAAAGTGTGACGATATGTGTGCATGCCCATCTCTGATTTAAATGGAAGTATTAAAGCTGTATTTTCACTTGTTTGAAATCTCATTAAAGTTTATCAAAGGAGATAACAGACAAGTGTAATAGTCAATCTGAGAATCACCAAAATATATTAGAATTTGGCTTTCTGAGTTCACTTATGAGTTCTTTGACAGCCACCTCAGAGTAAACTGAGGTATTTTTGGCCCATCTGATATTAGATCTCGACAAGTAAAACTACAGCAGTAGAGATTTAGCATTAATCATTAATACAGAGGGAAAAACTGTAGAGCATTGGACTCAATAAAAGTACAAACAGTTCAAGCACAGTTTTTCTCATTCATACAGCAAGTTCTTACTGCAAAAACTAAATTTTTAAGTACGCAAAAACTTGATTTGCGTTGATGTTTTTCGCTTTTTCAAGAACATCCAACTCCCAGATGGGGATACCAATTTGATTGATTTTGGAAAATGAATCTTTGTATGGGTTAAATAGCGCTATCTACGTTCTTCTTATAAATACTTGGCTTTACGCAACCACCAAAGACCAAGCCAAGCTCCTCTCAATCTCTTAGCTTGTGTGCTTATATTTTTCACACAAGAAAAACGGAAAGTTTAGAAAGACTTTTCAGGGCCATTTAGCCATATTTTAGAATTCTGTTGTATGAGTTTGCAAGTGCTCGCTTAAATATTTTCAAAAAATACTCTTTTTCCCATTTTCCGACCGATCGTTCGAATGGGAGCTATATGATATAGTCATCCGATTTGGACAAAAACTTGTAGAATTATGTAAAAGCACGAGAAACAAACAAATAAAAAAATTGCAGGATGCTACCATTAAAAACAAAAAAGTTTTTCTAACTAAGACTGTTTTTCAGACCTATCTTTTGTATGGCAGTTATACCATATAGTTGTCCGATTTTAATAAAAAACTGGTAGGATTATAAAAAAACATATAAAACCTACGATTACAAAGTTTGGAGACGTTTCCGTTGAAAAGAAAAAAGTTTTTCATACTAAAACTAGTTTTCCGACCGATTGTTCCTATGGGAGCTATGAGATATAGTCATCCGATCCGGTCGGTTCCGACATATTAGTAGTGTGCAGCAAAAAGAAGACTCTGTGCAAAATTTTAGCTCGATAGCTTTAAAACTGAGAGACTAGATCGCGTAGAAACAGACAGACAGACAGATGGACAGACGGACGGACAAAGCTCAATCGACTCAGCTCGTCACCCTGATCAAGAATATATATAGTTTATGGGGTCGGAAATGAATATTTCTATGCGTTGCAAACTTCTGGGCAAAATTATAATACCCTTTGCAAGGGTATAAAGATAGCCAACTGCTTGGGTGTAAGCCCCGGCCAAGTGAAACTCAACGAGAAGCAGGTCGTCACACGAACTAGCCAAAACAAAACGGTGGCTGGTTTTGCTACCATTTTGGAGACCTTAGGCCTGGAATCTAAATCAGAGACTGCCCAAAACAGCAAGGCGTCAAGAGAAGTGGAGACTCAGGTTTAGCAATGAATTGAGTTTGCTGTGCTATATGTGGCACCCGGTTCAAAGGACAAACGCGTTGCCAAACAATTCCTGGCCGACTTTAATAGGCTGTTCATTAGCAAATCGTATCTGGTGAGACATTTCATCACTTTGGCTGATCTGGCTGTGCATTATGCCATTTGCTGAATTTTACCACCATTTATCTGCATGGCTTGGCCACCGGCACTCACATCTAGGCTTATTTTTTAATTATTCTAGTTATGTGATTATCATTTAACGCCAATGAGAGGGAAAATATCTCGAAAAAAACAAAAACTGGGGCCAATAACTTGTATAGGTGACCGGGTATGTAAGTTCTTAGAGAAGAGAACTTTTTCATTAGATGTCCCGAGGCGGTATCGAACCCCACGACTTCTTGCACAGCAGGCAAACGCACTACCCGCTGTATTACACGCTTTTAATACACTGAGATAATAAATTCAATCTCTAAGCAAGATTAAAAATCCCAATTTTGCAAGATCATAAAAAACAATAAAAAAAATCAAAAAAATCAAGAATTATCTTCTCGCTCCATTTATCAACCCTCCTACAGTTCTCCGAAAGCAGCGCATTCTTTTGCTCATAACTTGACTATCGTTCATCCGATTTTGCCAATCCTTTGGCGTATCGTTGTCACATTGAGAGGCGATTTTGTTGAACAGGTTATTTCACTTTTGGGGAAGGTCAATTAGCCGCCTAGACCGTGCGATACAATGCCTTAAGACTATTTTCTATGGGGCTATGTTAAGGCTCATGTCTATAGCGACAAACCCGCATTAGTTGACGCACTGGAAGTCAATATAGAAGTATTTATTCGTAACATACTAGCTGATATGTTGGAGAGAGAATGCCAAAATGAAACCCATCGTATAAACCATTTGAGGCGCAGCCGCGGCAAGCATTTACAAGAAATCATCTTTAAACATTAAATCATATAGATTGTCCTATCGACTCAAATAAAGATTTTATACATATTTCTGAATTTTATGTATTTGCTAAAAAACTCACCCTTTATTTCACGATTTCGGAAATCCGGTCACGAGCGAAAGACTGGTGAAATCTGCAAAACTAAATCATCCGATACAGTTGAAACTCAGTTCGGATAGAAGGTTGTAAGAAAAGGGGTGGAAACGGGGGTGGAGTGTTGGGAGTTGCTTTCAATCCTAATGTGGTTTCTGGCAAACCTATACGAAATTTTATTATTCAGCTCTATTTGCCAAATTATAATTTTAGGAAAGGGTCAGGTCAGAAGGTGTGTTCAAGGGAAATCGATACTTTTGAATTGACCAGAAATAGAAAGAGCATGTAAATATGTTTTAAACAAAACTTAATACGGCATTTGTTTGTAGCAACATGCCTTTCTATAACAATTTCATTCGTTAGTTGAAGTGAGTAACACCGCCCTCTTTCTTTCCTACAGAAATCAAAATTTAATTTCATTTCTGTCAGAATAAATAGAAACTGTAGTTGAGATTGAGTCATCCATCTACGGGCATTAAAAGGATCAGCATATAATATATACACCACAGCAGCAACCGTGATAGATATATTTAACCTCAACTCACTTCAGTACTGTTTCATAATGTCATAAACAAAATAATATTCGCATAATATTGCCAACAAGCCATTTCACTTCTCAAAATATTTATCATTTGACAACGATCATGCCCGCCTCAAAGGTTAATGTCTATAAAACCAACTCAGTTGCCAACAGCTACTTCAATTGTTTCTAACCGCCAACTACGTTTTATCAAAGCAGCGAATACAAAATGGAACTTGTTTGGTTAAGTGACAAAAAACTCGCAGCTAAGAATGCTTTAATGTGTAATTAAGGTAAATTTAATTAAACTGCAAGTCAAGACCCGCTCTAAGCAGAATTTAAGTGCTCATCTAGGCGACAATTTATGACACACATTCGTATAACCAAAACGTCGTCGAGAACTCGCGCTCATTCCTGCTGCAGTCAGCTTACGTTGAAAATTGTCAGCAATTTTGATGAAAATAATTGGCCAGCTGTGGGCGATGGATGCGTTCCAATTAAGGACTGGGGGCGACAAAATGCGTACGTGTTCATAAATATTGTCAATTAGCACAGCTCAGCCGTTCAGCCATCGATGAGCAGCATCGGCAGCGGCAGCAGCATCAGCAGGGCTAATTGCATGGCCTGCTCCGGCTTCGGCTCCTGGCTGGAAACAAGTTACGCAACAAGGAGATTGAGTTACATTTACGATCTGTCGTAGCCATCGGCGGCAGTTTGATTGATCAAACAGTGACAATATGGCACTTACGGGAGCAATCGTCCGCCCCCCCCCCCCCCCACTTCTCATCTGATCATTATTTTATAAAGCGTGCGGACTGCATAGCAACGCGTTGCCATTGCCCAGATGCCGCTTGATTAGCTGCCTTTATTTTCTAGCAATTTCACATTCTGTAGCCAGCTCCTTTGGGTGCTATTTGGTCAGTTGGAGTTAATCCTTAAGTTAATTAAAATTAATTATATGTGGCAATAGGCCAGGAAGAGAGGGAGAGGGATAGAGAGAGTGAGTTATGGGCAAAGTAAGTAAATAAATTTAAAGGAACTGTTAAGAAGGTGGACAAGCATAGAGAAAGTGCAAAAGTTGTGAGTGTTTTGAAAACTAGCAATTAATACACTCAAAACAGAAAGGTAAGAAAGATAAGCAGACAATCTTATCATTAAGCTGTTATCTGGGACAAGAGCTGGGAATGCTGATTACAATTTTTATACTCTGTACCGAAGGTACATAGAGTATTATAAGTTTGTGCAAAAGTATGTAACAGGCAGAAGGAAGCATCTTCGACCCCATAAAGTATATATATTCTTGATCAGCATCAACAGCCGAGTCGATATAGCCATGTCCTTCTGTCCGTCTGTCCGTCCGTCCGTCTGTCTGTCTGTCATATCTCCCACAGTTTTGAAGATAGATGGCTTGTTCCTTCTGGACATATTTAGTTATTAGGATAACTTATCGATCCGCCAAAGGAATGAAGAAAATCGGATGAACGGTTTTCGAGTTATGATCAAAAGACAAATTTTCTTGGTACAGAGAATGTTATAGTCGGGCTTGACCGACTTTCTTTCTTGTTTGCACTAAATTATTTGACATAGTTCACTCAAACACTAATCAATTATTTGCTTAAATTATTTATATGCTTCAATCACCAGGAAATCCTGTTGAAATATGTTTACACTTTAGCTCAACTTTGTTTTCAAGTCAATTGAATTTTAATATTTTTTAATTCCACTTAAATTTAGTAAAAATTCAACCAAAACGCCCAATTGAAAATATAATTGATGTGAAATATCCCAATTAAACATTGATTGGTTGTAAAATGTCTGATTTGAAGTCTTTAGTTAAAACTAAAGATGCCAATTGAAAATTCAATTGAACTGAAATATCCCAATTAAATATTTAATTGATACGAAAAGTCGCATTTTAAAATTTACAATTAAAAATTTGCTGTGGTAAAAAATCACAATAGAAAATTGATGGAAGGGATATAGCCCAAGCTAAATTTAAATGAAGGGTAAATAAATAAATAAATATCAGCTGGCACTTGACTGGGTTAAGAGCCATTAATAATTGACTTAGAACTGGAATTTTCAACTATTTCTAAATTTTAATAGAAAAATTCAACTAAAAGTCAATTGGAAATTCAATTAAAAATTTAATTGAAAATTAAATTCAATTAAAATAAAAATAATTTTCCACAGGATTTTATGGTAATTGAAAAGTTCTACTATTTATATCAAGTAATGGTTTCCAGCTTGAAAAATTCTACGGTACAGAGTATAAAAATGCTAATCAGCATTCCCAGCAATGTCTGCGACATAGATTTTGAATCAATTTTGTCATTTGTAAACTTATCTGACAAAAAAAGTGAAATCGAAGTAAAGACTTTTTTGCTCAAGGAAACCCGAACCCTATGCGACCCCAGGAACTGTTCCTCTAGCGAAGAGTAAGAGTTTTTAACCCGAACCAAGGCAAATATTGAGACCTGCATCAAAATGAACCAAACTCAATATTTGCATCAAAAGATCATGCAAATAACTTTACGATCTTTTCAAGCCGATGCACAACCACTGACCGTCCTCTCACATTTAAATGCGTCATCACTTTCACATTATCCATTAAGATTTTCGGCATCAACTCAAGAAAAATAAATGTTATTTCTCTGCCTCACTTGACCACTTTGGTTCCGGCTACTCAAGCAGCCACACAGACTCGTATTAAATAACTAAGTCAAATAGCGACAATCATAAACAAAATGGTGTTAATCAATGATACGTCATACGAAATTCGAGACTCCACAATGGTCGCGCTTGTGCGCACAAACAGACCATGTCGGTGTTTTCTTCTTGCCGAGCAGAGCACCCACCACAACAAACGGTAGCTTTTCGATCAACTGAAATGTTGCTACACAATATTTGTCGAGTGTTTCTTTATGATCGCGCTAATGAAAACGAAAGACACAGCGGCTCGAGTGGCTGTAAAACATAAATAAATAAATTCGAGACTCGTGACATTTGTAAAATGTTTTAGCAAATCAATAAACCCAATTTCACAGCTAGTCTGGTCAGCAGCTTGGTTATGTGATAATTGATGGTTAATTGCCAAGCGAGTCGCACAAGTGGACACATCCCTAGGACAGCAGTCACGTTGTTTTTGGTCTGTTCCGCATTTTTGAGCAGGCGCCCGCTGCGGTGGCTGATTGATGGCGAAAATGTAACCGTCTCTAGAGGGGGGCAAGCAAACACAACTGCAACTGCAACAGCAACAGCTTATGTGCTCCAGCTCCAGCTCCTCCGGATGTGAAGCCGTGAGGATGTTGACGTTTAACTGTGTCGCTAATTGGGCGTTTGGTTTGTTTTACCTTTTGACAAATGACAATCAGCCTTTGAGATATTGTCGTGTGTGTGTGTGTGGTGGACAGACAATGGCAGAAGTTGACTTCCTTTAAGAAGTTCTAAAACGGTTCCATGGTAGGAATGTAGGTCACATTAAACTGTACAAATTAATGTCATGGCAAATTGAATCTATTTTTAATTAACATTCCTTTGATTGAGAAAGATAAAATGTTTTGCTAGCCAGGAGACGAGTTCATCCCATTTGTTGAGACCTAAGGACTAAGAAGTCTTTCTTTTAGGGTTTTAGTCAATAAAGCATACTTTCGGTATGTGTACTTAGGGGCGATTCCTCATTAAAAAATTCTTAATTTTTTTGAGACTGAAAAAAAAGGTCAAATAAATGGCTTATTATCTATCAGCCGCCCCACTTAATCCCATATTTCAGAGATTTTGTTTGACTTGAGCTCTCGACATATGTCTAATAAATATAGCCCAGTTAATTTAAATTTAACTTGATCAGCATCAACTGCTGAGTCGATATAGCCATGTCTTTCTGTCCGACCGTCAATCCGTCTGCAGACATGCCACATATATTTGAGTACAGCATTCGCTGTCTGCTTACATAATGTAAATATATTAACATCAATGTTAATGTTCTGCTTAGAATAGTACTCTCTTCTCTTCTACTCTTCTGTGTTCTGAGTTATCTATCACATGAACTTACAAATAACAGAGTAAAATCTCAGATTTTCTGACACATCTATGTAGAAGATTAGAAATCGGCCCAACTGTTTAAGGAATATTCTTTTCATAAAGTTTAGCAATCTGTATGGCACTATGGTCGTCGTATGTGTATGGTCGTGGATTCAATCCCGCCTCGGTACACTTAAAGAAGAAGTTGTTTCCTGAAAAACTTACATATCCGGTCACCTTCACTAGCTATTTGCTAGTTTTGAAGTAACTAGACATGAAAAAGCTTCTTAAACTTCGTTAAACTGTAGTTCACATTCTTTTGTGCCAAAATCAGAGGCACAAAGGCCAAGAGAGCTGTAAAGTCAAGTATTTATTTAATCTGTATTTAAGTTCGAACTTCCATTATCTCAATTATTTGTATCTTTGTTATAAGTTACAGTGTTTTAAGCAATAAAATTTAGAATTAATATAACTGGATTTGGTTTTTATTTCATTAATAAACAATCCAGCAATAAAGATCGATCGAAGGGGAGAAACTTATATTTAAAATTAAGGCCCCCTATAAGATCACCCAAAAGGAGCAAATCCTTTTATAAAGGTGCCAGTTTGTTTCCTTCTTCAGTGTAGAGACAGGAGTTATTATTCTTCTAAGAAGATTTCATGCTAAAATTGAAAGTTTTCAAAAAATTTCAGAAAAGCAATAAAGTCTGCCTGTCGGAATATTTTTAGCACGACACGACTCTAACACGAATGGGGACAGCGACACGCACGACTTTATTTCTTATATATATTTATAAAATTCTTGGAATATATTCGGTAAAGTTGATGTTAAAAAATCAGCCAAAATATCTATAGCTAGTCAAGACTACAATTTGTTTCTCTGGACTAAAAACAAACCTACATAATGAATATTAGTGGGTAAAATACGCTTTTCCAGTGATTTCAGAGTTCTTGATCCAAGCGCGGATATTTATTGGAAGTCCAGCAATTTCGGTGTGCCATGTTTTTTGTGATTAGTTTGTCGTGTTTTGACTCGCACTTGCACGCACGACATCTGATTTGCAACACAAACACTTCGTGTTGGGTCGTGCGTGTCTGTGACACGAAGAAAAACACAACACGCACCCAATTCTGCTCTGTAACTGTGCATACTTAGCATGAATTTTGATTTAAAACAAACCTAATCTGCCTAAAAGTATAAGAAGCATTTGTCCCATACATGTCAAGCCTCTATCTCTTACCATCTTTAAGATCTCTTTGTTCAAACGGATGGAGAAGCTGTAGTACTGGGTATAAAAAAAAACTCTACCTTGAGCTTATAAAAATATACAAGAATTTGGCTTTGACCTCTTTTGTTAGTATATAATCAACTGTACGATTAAAGTCAGTTTTGGTTACTGCGTTTCCAATCACCAATTTTTAGATTTTTATCTTGAACCATCAAATAGTTATATCTATGTGTTGCTATAATAGTGCAAATGTGCCGATTAAACGCCAACTTGGACTGATCTTGAAAAGGTGGGTATGAGGTGTGACCACCTGATGCCTGATCACAATTTATTGGTGCGGTTCATGGGTATTTTTGAGTGTGGCCCTGTGTTAACAAAATCCGAAGTGCAGAGTTAATGATCCTGAACCAAATACAAATTGAATTTAAATCCTAACTCTAAATAATATATTAAAATATAAAATTTATTAGCAATCTGATTTACTACAAACAGCTCCCCACCACCTGTTTCCACTTATAACCGTCGCTACCATTCCCTTTGTGTTGTGATTGACATAAAAATGCTTAAAGTTTACCTTAAAACAATGACAGAAATGTTGACTAGTTTGCCGCCACTCTCCCGGTCTTCAACTCCATCCTCTGCTGGGGTCCATAACCCAGCTCTAGCTCACTTGGTCAGCACCTGCTGTTACTATTTTTTTTTGCTGTTTTGATTCATTAAAACTCCGGCTTCTGCTTAAAACATTTTTTAATAAATATTATAAAATGGGAGCTGCAGCAAAACTAAACAACAAAAAATCGTTTACAAGTAAAAACAATTAAACAAAAAGAGGCTAAGCAAAGAAACAAACAAAAGCTACGCAGTTAAAGACCCTAAAAAATGTCAACTGTTTGCCGCTCGCCGCTTGGAAGCTGCGTGGACTGTGATTCCAAGACAAACTCTGGTCTGGGGGACACATTATGCTTTCCTTGCTTGGCGGTCCAGGTAGTTGTTGTCGGCTGTCATAAAACAATTAAGTTTAATTTTGTCACCGTGCTCAGGCCCCAAGCAGCACCCATAGACTTTAGACAATTAACGCATGTTTTGTAGTTGTTGTTGTTGGGTAATTGTCCACCTGTTGCCGCCTCTTGTGTTTGAGATGGCTACAAAAAGAGTCCACAAATTACAGGCCATGGATGCTGCAACATTTACTTTTTTGTTCGAAAATTAGTTGCTTAAATGGAAATGGGTTATTAGTAAGGCCATAAAACAAAATATAGATCAGGATCTATAGTTTAGTAGTTTTCAAGACAAGTCGATCTCTCAGAAGAAAACATCAAACCCTAGCAAATTCCTCTCAACTCCCACGCACCCAAAACTTTATTCAAAGTAATCCATTAAAAATTCGTTTAAATATTTGTTTAGATCATCAAAGAAAAAACACCATTTAGGAGGTGTTACAGTTACTATTGTCTGGCCATATAATTTATATGCGACGTTTTAAAAAAAAAAGTTCGCTGAAAAAACGAGACAAAGACAAAGAGTTGGGCAAAGCGATATTCATAAATTAAACATATACGGGGGATGCCTATATACGAGTATAAATGTATATAGCGTGCCATGTTGTAGATCACAATCATTTCAATTAATTCGAATATAAAATGCAGAAATACGTTTTCGAATGAGGCAAGCGGCGGTTTCGGCTTTTGCAAAATAAAACGCCGCGACAGCCTGCTCAAATATATCAAATTTCAATATAAATGAGCCACAAGCATAAATCAAGCGAAGCCCCCCACGAAAGTGTAGGAAAAAACAGGGCATTAAACACGCCGAAACCGACTTTTAATGCCTCCTAAAAACTCTTTAAACCAAATTTAATGGACTGACGAGCAGCTGTCCAAGTCTGGTAGAAGAGCTTTCTTTGCTGTAAAATGTAATTTATTTGGATTTAACAATTCAAACGAAATCCAAGGAGGAAAAAAACTACATTTAATTTGTACCTTAATTATGTTAATGAAAACACATTTCAAATGCAAGAATTAAAATCAAATTTTTCAATTTAAATTCGATCGCATCGCATGGACCATTTTTATTTGAAAAACACATTTCATTGGAATCGAGCGAGTGAGAGGGAGAGTTTTTCTGTGTGTGTGTGTGTGCGAAGAGTGATTTCAGTGGGTTGTAGGGGAGGGGAGAACAAGTAAGTAATAAATCTACTATACTTTGTTTGGTTGTCGCCAACGCCAACAAGATTTGTAAGTTAAGAGTTGGTGTGGTTGGGTTGAGCGATTAACTACACATTTGTGCATAGATTAAAGCTAGATGAACACTGAAAGAAACGGGGCGTAAGTTAAAGTCGGTCCTGCTTAAATTCTATATATCCATCACTCTGTGGAATATTGCCTTTTCTTATGTTTAATTAACAGTGCATTAACATTTCTGTCAAGTCAACAAGTGCTCTGAAAGTATAACCTTTATAGCTCTGTCATTGTCAGGAAAAAGGAACTTTTCTAAACTGGCAGCAGCTTCAGTTAATTTCAATATTTCCAAGCCTCAAACATTCATTCAGAGAGAGAAATAAAGGATATTAAAAAATATCCATTGGCTGATTTCCCTCATCCATTTGTTCTGTACTTGACTGAAATATCCATTAAAGGATATGAAATAGGATCATCCTTTGGCTGATTTTCAGCTCCTTTGGAAGAATATAAGGATAAAGACATATCTAGTCCAAATGTGTGGATATTTAGTTTTTCAGTCTACATATCCGTAACAACGCCAACAAATGCTCGGTAAGGTTTGCCATTTCAACAAGAATAGATTACAAAACAAACAGCGCTTGCAAATCTTTGAACTTTATAATCAAAATTCGTGGTCTGTGAGAAATGTGATTCGCAAGCTATTTCCATTTTACGGTCGATATAATCGAACCAGAAAGCTATTGTGAGTGCGTACCAGGGAGAATTTTTCTGCTGCATCAACAATTGTGCTTGCGTTATTCGACTAACTGATCGATTTTAGGTAAGATCCTCGGTATGAAATCATACATAATACAGCGAGGATAGACCCAAACAAGGGTGGACTTCCACAAAGCTGTTTGTTTGCTGAGATAAGATAAATTGTATTCAACGACAAAGCTCTTTCTTGACAAATTTGGTCTGGAAATTACGCTATTTACCTTTCTTACGACCTTTCTTTTAAAATTACTGCAAATCGAACCGTAACACTAAATGGACCAAAGTAACGTGCGATGATAAGCTACTTTTTTTGAACCAAGATCAAGCGATTTGAGAGGGGAGAAAGGGACCTACAGTTTTACGCCAAATTGGAACGGCAACGTTTGAGATGCATTTTTATAGCGAGTTAGTTGACAGCTGGCGCCAATAGCAGGTGAAGGTGAACGGGTGTGTAAGCTTTCCGGCTTATTCTAGAAAAGTTATTAAATATAATGAATTGATACAGTTTTTACTTATTTTATGTCAGAAAATATTTCGAAAGGAAACTATTAAGTTATATTAAGAGCAATCAATGCAATTTTTCAGAAGTGGAAATGCTTTTTTTTTTCGCTGTTTTTTTTTTAAAGATTAAAAGAACACAAAATTGAATTTTTGCCCCATAGAATAAAATGATTTTAAGGGAAAAGAAAAGTAGACCAAACAATTTTTAGAATCATTTAAAAAACAGTTAAGAACTGCCAGTAACGATACATATAGAAACTCCTACAACATTTCCTCAGTGTAACCATCAGTTCAAGCTCTGCTTCGTTTTTGACCCACCACACAACCAAAGTGCTACTTTTGGCACTTTAATGGGCTCCACATTTAAATACGCTACATTTTTTGTCATTAAAGAACCTACAGTAACTGTCCCAGCTGTTTCAATTTCAGCTTCCTGAGCCAAATCGATCAAATTGTTAATGATGTGACAAGTTGGCACTCTTCGCTGGCGTTGAGTTGAGGTTTATTGTTGTCTCGTACGTGTCATCGCCTCGTATTGCTGTTTGAAGCTGCCGCCGGAGAGTGCGAAATTTGCATAATTTAATTATGAGTTCTTTGTGTGGAAACTATTTGGGTGGCCGCCCCATCATGATAAGAGGGATGGTCATTTCACAGCGATTTATGGATTCCACATTGTCATACATCAGGAAATCGGTTAAGCATTTCTCAGTAAGGTGCTGCTCACTTTTCACACAATTAAAAACAAATCTGTTTCATTCACAAAAATCCTTTTTGTTTCACTTTAACGACCGCTAAGCGGTGGATCTTCACATTTTACGACCTTTTCACTTTTCCTCTTATCGCGTTAATAAATCTTTGGAGCGCCGCTTGGCCTTTTGGGAAAATTGTTTTTTGTCATAACTTTTCATTTAATAAACTCGAAACTCCAATGACCGTCGGCCAAGTCACATACCAACTAATTATCTTAATGACAATTATTATTAAAGTGCGAGAGAAAAACATAAAATAAATAAAGAGAAAAAAAGGCGACTCTTTAAGACATGACACAATAGCCCACAATTATCTCAAATGACCATAATTATTATCAACAAATGATAAAAAGAAAAAAAAATGACCACGTAAAAGGATCATAAAAACCAGAATGAGACAAATGTTCGTTTCTATGGTATTAATGAGCTACAGTAGCGAGGAAATAAGTCGGGAGGAAATGAAGGAAAATGTTAAATGCAAGCACAAACCAAAATTAGTAGGAAATGTGCTAGGAAAAGCGGATCATTGACGTTTGTTTTATTCAATTATCACATGTGATTGCAACCATATAAAAAGCATTCAAAATTTGTGACTTTTCTTTACCTGCACTAAAAACTTATAAATAAATCTGGAAATAATAATGAAAATCATACCAATTCGAATATCGGTTTTAATTAGGCTACTTACCGAAGTATATAAACTGGTCACAATGAAAACTTTATTCCTTTTCAGTAAGCCTCTTTGTCAAGTTGGCCAATCGCAATCGGCAGTTCCTAGTAAATCGCCAGTCGATATTATCTGCAGAATGGGTCAAAAGTTTTCAGTTAGCTTACATTTATTCAACAGAAAGTAGTTAAAAAGAAGGTAAATTAAGAATTAGTTCATAAAATAAATAAAATCGATTTCTAAGCGAATACATACTAGTCCCTGGAAAGTAAACGATCACTGCTTAATTAGGTAACTGGAACAGCAAGAATGTCTTTTGATTATCACACGATTCCAAATTCTTTGTCTAACTTTGTGATCATTTCATTGAAACCTTAATTGATGCCACTAAACTGTTTTGTGAAAATACTGAACTATTTCATACAAACCTTATTAATATTGGGCGCGTTCAGCAGATAAATCCGATTTACAATTACTGATTAACGACTTGCGATTGCTGATGATTCTCTGCTGAATGCTTTAGTACATTTGGTCAAATAAACATTCTCACTATGCTAAATGTTTGCTCAACTTTGGAGGGCTTTTAAGGATGTTAGTTAGTCAGTTAACTTTCAGTTGTGGGGTAAAAAGTTGCACAAAATTTAATGCCAATTCTTATCTCACTCGGAGGCTATAAAAGACATCAAAATTAAAAATATCTCTGCATGATTAACTCTCTGACACTCAGTGATGATTGACTTCGGCAAGGCCTGATTTAAATGGTCCAATAGATCGAGTAGGATGCAGAATTTCTCATTATACTCTGTACCGTAGGTACATAGAGTATTATAAGTTTGTGCAAAAGTATGTAACATCCAGAAGGAAGCATCTCCGACCCCATAAAGTATATATATTCTTGATCAGCATCAACAGCCGAGTCGATATAGCCATGTCCGTCTGTCCGTCTGTCTGTCTGTCCGTATGAACGCACAGATCTCAGAGATGGTAAGAGATAGAGGTTTGACATATATGGGACATATGCTTCTTATGTCTGCAGGCAGATCAAGTTTATTTTCAATTTTGGCCACGCCCCCTCCCGCCCCCGCAATTTAGAAAAAACGTCATATCTCCCACAGTTTTGAAGATAGATGGCTTGTTCCTTCTGGACATATTTAGTTATTAGAATAACTTATCGATCCGCCAAAGGAATGAAGAAGATCGGATGAACGGTTTTCGAGTTATGATCAAAAGACAAAATTTCTTGGTACAGAGTATGTTATAGTCGGGCTTGACCGACTTTCTTTCTTGTTTTTTAAATGAGTATACGAGAAGTAGATCGAACGGAATTGCTTAACAGTAAAAGGTTCCAAGGAAATTAACTTCAAACATTCTGCAATTATAATTTTTATGATTTTTTAAAATATGCATGGAAAACGAAGGTCCAATATGCCGCGAGCCTCAAAAAGTGCAAAACGGATGAATGTATTGTCAAAAAACTTCTTCGCAAGCTAAGCTCAGAATGACACAGGTAGGCTGACAAGTGATGCACCCGATCAATCGACGCCAGCAATCTGCAGTGCAAGCAGAAGCTCGGAGGCAGGCAGTTGCTGAAAGAAGCAGTTACTCGAAATATTTGGGGTGTTTTGAAAAGAGCTGCGTTCGAGTATGATAGAGTTTTAGGTTACGACAGCCGTTAGCTCCTAAAATTGGAAGAAATTGATAAAGCTTGCCGATTTTGCGAAGCTTTCAAATCGTAATCAGAGAAGCTGGGATGTATTGTTCTGAAGGCAAAGTAAGAGTCTCACTTTTAGAGGAACCAGTGAATCCGTTATCTAAAATTTACTTGTATTTCATAAAGATTAAATAGAACGCCTTCTGATCCTTCTCACAGCGTTGGTGAAGGAAGTACTTAAAGCAATAAAAGGGCAAGATTGTAAAGAATAAAAGATAGAAAGCCTTCATCGGAATCTTAGCACTGAGAAGAGAATGGATGAATGAAGAATGAAATTGGTACAGACGAATCTTCCATGTTGTACATGCAGGGATGTTGTCCCACATTTACCATTCATGGACATGTTTAGCATTACCTATTCACTCATTACATCTTCAACACAACTTTCCAATTGTGACATCCTTTACATTGCTCGCCTATGCAACTTGTTGACCTTCATTTTACCTGCATTTTCATCGCCCAGGTGCATAGCATCAGTAGCGACCATAAAAATGTGCGAAACAAAATGCTTAACTTGATTTGTGATTGGTTGGAAATCACATAAATTACATCAAGAAGTTGGCGAGGATGCACAGAAAGCAAAATGGTGACACACGCGTGCACCCTCGGACATAAAACGGCGACAGAAACAAATGAAGTGGTGTACATTTACAGCTACATGAAGGAGCACCCCGCATGAGTCAGAAGGAAGTCCTCTCTAATTGCCAATTACTCAAGAGATTTTCCACTTAATCTCTAACAGATCACTTACAAAACGATCTTATCGTAGGCGACTGAACGAACCCCAAACGGTGGCCAGAATCCATGATTGATGGTGCCGTCTGTCAACACGCACTGGCCTGGGTCCATGATCTGCATAAATTTTGATTAAACTGGCGATTCATTATAATTATCAGCCAAGAAAACTTGTTCAACCTTAGTTTTTGGTTTTATTTATACTTTTTTAATGTGGTTATTCGTGGAATTCCGCGAGATCATTTACATATGCAAGCGAAAGAAACTTTAAAATTTAATTACACTCACTAAATCATCGAGGGCAACACACTCCGCCAGCGATTCCTCCAGCTTCTACTCCAACTCCTGGCATGACTAATGTTTATTAGCCGCTAATGGTTTGTTTTACAAAAGCTACGTGGTTAAAGGCAAAGACCCCCCCAAATCTCAAACTGTTTCACCCGTTGACATTTTGACAAATTCCCAGCTCCTCCTGGGGCTCCACAATGTAAGCTGATACCTATCTGAGATGTTCCGATGATCTTTACTGCTCGCTCTTTCCCTTCTTCTCTCTGTTCACACTATTAATTTTCCGCTCGTTTTTCGCCCCACCTGTGTGGACCTGGATAGCCTCGGTTTAGTTCCTTTTAGGGTGGTCGGTATTTATCTTATTTTGTGTGCTCTTTCGGCTTTGTTGTTCTGTTCGTGGATGTGAACCTTTAATGTCATGTGTTATCGGTTAATGATCAGCCGTTGCCAAGTGATTTTCTGTCAGCGGGTGATCCGCTTTGTTGTTAGTGGTTTTGGTTTCGGATTCGGCTTAATTGCCATTGCGGTTCGGGCTTTTGGGTTCGTTGTTATGTGTAGCTTGACAAATGTGTTGATTTGCCAAAAGGTTGAGTGTGGATTTTGCAACAACATAAAATAAGATTAAACGATCCTTTAATTTGAAGGTTTTTTGTTTTTAAGGTGAAAGCAGGATTTCAATATTTATGTGGCACCTTTTGGGGGATATTTTGAAAGCGGAATCGCTTAATTTAGTTGGTTTCCGTCTGAAATTTTTGCATATTGAAAAGCATTGTTTAAGGTCTGTTAAAGCAGCGGTGGGCATTAAATTTTGAGAATCACACTGCTTATATTTGTTATGCAAACGTCGAATCGCCATACATTTGTGGTTTTAACTCGATTCGAAGTCGTATTCGGCTGAAGCCAAGAAGCGAGGGAATTCTTTTTGTACTAAGGGGCGCCATTTACCGGAAAATAACTATCGACATGTCAAGTTTAACAAGATCTGAATCAGATGAAGTTTATTTTCACTGTTGTGAAAAACGTCTTATCTCCCACAGCTATGTAGATGATGGGTTCGTACCATACAGTAGGAGTGCCGAATATAATATCAATGTATCGAAATCGGGGTACGTAAAGTATCACTCAATATAAAGATGGTCTTCATTTACAAGTTAACAATTATCAAACACTGATATTTACGTATAAATATCGTGAGTGATACAAAATTCTATGAACATTGTTCTTAAAAATATATTTATCACAAAAATTTCACCTAATATAAATCAGAAGTGATAAATTTCCATCACAAGAAAACAAAGAAAACTATTGATGCAGAAAAATCGGTTAAATTACATTTGTGCATTCCAGCCTTTATATTCCCGTAAGAATAAAGATGTCTAAATTATATTTGCAAAGATTTCGATTGTTATTCAAGATTTCCCAAACACTTAGGCACCTCCTACCTTTCCAGCAAACATTTTATGAAATTTTTGATCACATCCAAGACTTTTTCGAGTCCTCAGTCGCATGGAAAGAATAAAATGATCCTTTTTGAGTCATCTGCGAGTCTTTTTTGCGTCATATTTCAATAAATCACAGTTTGAGCTGAAGCACGAGTCTTTTTCAAGTCTTCTAATCACACATGATGGTAATCTCTTTTAATATTCTGTACCAAAGCTACATGGGGTATATTAAGTTTGTGCTTAACTTTTTAAACAGCCAGAAGGAAGCATCTTAACATCCCTAACAACATTTAAAAGATAATTTTAACAAAAAACACCTGGATGAGTTTTTTCGAGGCCTTTTGATGATTGCAAAAAGGGTAATTATTGTGTGCAACTTAAAGTAGACTCGAAAATAACCCACGAATAGCCTTAAAAAGTGATGTATTAAACTACGAATCGAAACAGACTCGGTAATGACTCGTAAATGGGTCCAACCTGATTAAACGGTTAAGAAACGACTCTTTAAGAAGAGTCGCGGCTAGGGCACCATTTTCTTCCGACATGGGTATCCTTTTTAATCTCTAGCTAGCGCAATTAGGACTATTTTCGGACCGAGGGAACCGAAATAGCTCGAATGTGATTAAAAATTGTAGAAAATGTTTGCTAGGATATATGTACATATATTCTTGATCAGCACGAAGAGTCGAGTCGACATAGACATATTTGTCTGTCCTATATTTCCAATAACATCCATTTGCTCAAGGCTGTAAATGTATAAATTTTATCACAGTTTTAAAAAATAAAACTCTAAAGCATAAAGATGCGGTTTCTTTTCAACATCAGCATCTTCCCTCAATAAAATTGTATGAATTAGTTTTCCTAAATTAATTGGTTTTAAATAAAATAAAGCCAAGGCTGCCAAGTTTCAAAAACGTTGATGATGCGGACCAGTTCATATGCTTATCGAACCATAGGTTGTGGTTCGAACTTGGAACTTGCTAGATAGTTGACAGAGTTTTGCCTCTACTTTCAGTCACAATTCAGTCATGTTTATGTTCAGGAGAAGAATACTATAAAATATCTGTTAGTTTTTTATACTTTTTCGGTTTTTTAACATTGTGTTTGTTTCTTAAAAATACAGTCTCGCCCCAAAATCGATATTTTTCGGCAAAGTCCTCCTACATAAATCTATAAATAAATCTACGGAAAGTCGTTTATCAGTATCCGCATATATAAGTACCTGTAAATCGAAAATATAAAGGGTACCATAGCCGGAACCGAACACCGTAATGAACTATTATTAAAGCAGAGCGTTTTTGGTAAGTTATGTAAGTTCTGATACCTACCAAAACCCGTAACCGTATTATGATTCGAACAGGATCAGGTGACAATTTTCTAATAATTCTTTAGGCTTAGCCCTGCTCCGCCTTTATTATAGCTCACTTTTATTTACATATTTATTCCTAGTAGCTGGGTCAAAGTCCTTCTCCCATTTACGCATTCCTTCTAATTATGAAATGTGAATGTTCCATCCTCAGCTCCACACACACACACATAACGATCTTAGCTACTCCATTCAAAATAAAAAAAGATGATCCCAGTGTCTGCTCATAACCGTAAGATTCACACATGCCAGTAACGACGACGACGACAGTCGCAAACCGGGAGAAATACATTTTGAAAATTTAACGATGCGCACATTTTATTACCGCAATTAATTACAAAAACAACGGCGGCCCAACGAAATCTTAGTCACTTTATCTGTTTAGCCAGCTGAGGGATGAGCTCGGGAGCTGCAGAGAGTGAGAGCAAGTGTGAGAGCGAAGGAGATCCGAGTGATCTGCAGCCGGAGATAAGCTTTATGATAGATGTGACTAGTAAAATGCTACTACCAAATGGTTCTGGAGATTGCAGCCAGCTCTCCTAATTGGAGCTGCGACAGTTTGTCTCCACTGAAAAGATCACACAGTGCGAGAGAAAACCAGTTTGTTGACCAATTAAATTCAAGAAACCGAGAGAGAGAGAGAGAGAGATTGAGCCCAATTGTGTGAACCTGGCCAAGAAGAGACGATGTGGTCCGTTGTCAATGCTGGAGTCCCCACATTTCGAGTTTCGACGCTCAAGGCGACAGTTGGAAACGCTTTCAGAAAAACTTTTGAGTTCGAGTCGTGCCGCGTCTATGAACGAATCCGCCGCGAGAAGAATGGGTTTCAAGCATGCCATGTTGCAGCGCAGCTATGAGTTGTCACCCTCGCCCGCCCAAATGGCCGTGGCTCCACCAGCTGCTGTCCCGGCGGGACAAGTCACCGACTTTAGCATAAGTCGCATATTGGGCAAGGAGATGAAGAAATCTTCAACAGAAGCCGCAACCAACATTTTGGATCTATCGAAGGGCAGTCAACAAGCTGTGCCAGCACCTACACCATCAGCTTCCCATCTGACAGCACCCGCACCCTATCTAGGCTATTCACCGGACTTTCTGGCCATGGCAAATGCCACAAAATTTTATGCCCAATTTTTCCCGCATCTGTTGCCTGCTTATGCGGCGGCTGCTGCAGCAGCAGGCTTGAGCACACCACCCACTTCACCGTATCAACAACAAAAGCGATATTTTGCCCCCTATGTGATCAATGGAAGCTCCCAGCAAATGCCTGTTCAATCTGCCAAATCCTCCGCCTGTACTCGACCGGATTGCCTGGAATGCTTGGATTATTATAAACAACTACAGGCCGGCTATAAGGCCACGCCTTTAATATCACCAGCCGCCTCTTCAGTTAGTAGCTCTAGCCGGGATCTCAGTCTCAGCGCCTCTAGCACAAACATCTCACTGACCACGGTCACAAATTTAAGTCTGAGTACGTCGCAATTGCTGCCCAAATTGCCAGGAGTAACCACATCTGCGGCCGTCGGTATGAGTATTAACCATCTACAGTCTGCCAATTCCGCCGCTGAGGAGATTAGCTATAAATGTCGGATATGTGACAAGGTCTTTGGCTGCTCTGAAACCTTACAGGTAAGGGGTTGGGTGAGGAAAGGGGAGAATTAGACAAATTAGAAATTGAAAATTTACTTGAATTTACCGTTATTATAAAGGTAGTGAGAACGAGCAGGAGATCATCACAAGAATACCCTCAAAAGGGTGTCCCGCAAATCTATACAAATTTTCGAATATTTATGAACCTTTTAAATTAAGCTTGGCAGACTTTATATGTGACGAAAGACTGTTCAAAGTCAAGTTAGTTCAAATCGAACGATTTGCCCTCCCTCAACCTAGGCTTTTATCTCACCAAATGGTGGCAAATGGCTTTGTGTAATCCTCTTTTCGAAAATCTTTTTAGATTATCAGAATTCACCTGATAAAAACCAATAATTCAATGCCAACTTTTTGTCTATAAATGCATACCGCTCGAAAACAGGGACTGGTTCTGATCAGGAGTTTACACAATTTTTGAACACCAGTTTCGTTTATTACATGATTTTTGGAGCTAACTGAACAGCGGTTTCCGTTCGGTTCAGTGGTTCTATCTGAATTTGGTTTACATCTTATGAAGGTCGGTTTTTGCTTTCGAATTTTCGAACATTATGTTTCCACAGAAAATATAAGAAGTTTCGTGCACTTTTATATTGAGTTCCCAAAAAACATGTTAATTGTTTTAAAATCCTTATAAAAATGTTGCAGATATTTTTGCTTCGTCCAAAAGGACTTTTCTACATAATTCGCTTGGATTGTCTTAATAAGGAGGAAATTAGGAGGAGAATTATTAGGGGGACCCTCTTAAATAGGAGGAATGGTCATACTTAAAGGCTACATCATCAGGGCGTCGCTTAATTTCTATTCGGTCTTTGATATGACTGGCAGTTCGCTAAAACTTATCTTAGGGACAGAAACAAAATTCCCAGTATTTAAGTTTTAGAAGGTCGTTTTTACACCTTATAACTCGTCATTGAGCTGAATAAAGCCGTTTTTATACCCGTTACTCGTAGAGTAAAAAGGGTATACTAAAGTCGTGTAAATGTATGTAACAGGCAGAAGGAAGCATCTCCGATATCATAAAGTATATATATTCTTCATCAGCATCAACAGCCGAGTCGATATAGCCATGTCCGTCTGTCCGTCCGTCTGTATGAACACCTAGATCTCAGAGACTGGAAGAGCTAGAGCAACCAAATTTTATACGTAAGCTAGTATTGTCTGTAGACAGATCAAGTTTGTTTCAAATTTTGGCCACGCCCCCTCCCGCCCCCGCAATAAAAAATATTGAATAAATTCCACAATTTTTAAGATATCGAGCTCAGATCTTGCAGTCTATGTGGCCAATATCTACAATCTCACAAATTTTCAAAAGGATCGGATAATAAATGGCCGAGTTAAAAAAATGTTGCATACTTATCCGAGCTGAGTAACGGGTATTTCGAAGTCGGGCAGGGCCGACTTTAACTTAAGCTCTCGTTTATTGTAGTTTTCAGTTCGGTTCGTCGTTTCCGAATTGACGCCTGTTCGGTTTACAAAGTGGAATAAAGTGGTTAGGTTTTGGCTTGGTTCGTCCAGAACTGGTTTGCATTCCTGCTTAATACACTTTGCATCAAAAACAGATAAGAAGTATATTCATTAAAACTTAGGATTGATAAAGGATCCAGAATTGTATGTGGAGAGTCCAGAGGATTTTCGTGTGCTGAATACGAATCTATTATGGATTCAGATTTTTGGTAATTTGAGCTTAAAATTTGCTAGAAATGCTTACTTGCTTTTTAATGCTTTTATGGTAAAGTAAGATTATTATAGCTTTAAAATAAACTATCCCATAGATTTCTACGATTTTTTTAAGCGAAGATGCACCATTTTGAATACATGTGGTCCAAGTGGACATATTTTTAGCCACCCATACTTCGACAATGGATCTTGTTGTACATTTTCATAAGAATTCAATACAAATAACTAGCCAACTTTAGTGACTTTGCATAGCATATTTTTGGGAAGTAAGTCAGTTTAATAATTTTGAGTACTTGTAATCGAAATGGCCTTTCTTAGCTTAAAACAAGAAAGAAAGTCGGTCAAGCCCGACTATAACATACTCTGTACCAAGAAAATTTGTCTTTTGATCATAACTCGAAAACCGTTCATCCGATCTTCTTCATTCCTTTGGCGGATCGATAAGTTATCTTAATAACTAAATTTGTCCAGAAGGAACAAGCCATCTATCTTCAAAACTGTGGGAGATATGCGGGGGCGGGAGGGGGCGTGGCCAAAATTGAAAATAAACTTGATCTGCCTGCAGACATAAGAAGCATATGTCCCATACATGTCAAACCTCTATCTTTTACCATCTCTGAGATCTGTGCGTTCATACGGACAGACAGACGGACGGACGGACAGACGGACAGACGGACAGACGGACGGACGGACAGACGGACATGGCTATATCGACTCGGCTGTTGATGCTGATCAAGAATATATATACTTTATGGGGTCGGAGATGCTTCCTTCTGGATGTTACATACTTTTGCACAACCTTATAATACTCTATGTACCTACGGTACAGAGTATAAAAATTGACTTCTCCGCATCACTTACATTTCTACAACTTGATTATCCTCGTTTTTCTATTATGGGGTATAAAAATAAAAAGTTTGCAGGGACATGTGACGGCTACTTACTACATGTATGTATATCACTAATACGCAGTGTTACCTCTTCTTAATAATTTCGATTCAGAGTTTTACTAAGAAGGCAAAAGATATTTCTAAAATATATGTTTTGAAATTTCTACTACATTGTCTTTTTGTGCCTTATCGAACTTAGTGCCGTTTTCTAATCTGCTACATAGAGCTATCTGTCACATAAACCTACAAATAACAGAGCAAAATAGAAGCCTATCTGACACATAGCAGCTATTTAGAAGATAAGAAATCGTCCCTTAATGGCATTAGAATTGAGTTCTCAATTAATAAATTCCAAGCTAGAATCAATACCAAAACAGAATACGGTACCAGTATAGAATTTGTTGCATTCCAAATTGTGTGATTTGGTAAATGTTTCTGTTCTACTTTAATTCTGTTAATAAATTGTGAATATGGGATTCGATTCGCTACCCGAATTTTTCTTCCGTCAGGTACCAGAAGAGTTATCTTATTTAAAATTCCACGGAATGGAATTTTGTAAAATAACCAAAACCACATCAAAGGTAATGGAACTCAAAATAGCTAGGCAAATTGATTTTCATTGAAACTTTAAGAGGGTTTTCACGAAGAACTTTGGGAATACTAAAAATATTCATTGATTGCTTTATCGAAATAATGTTTTAACAAATGCTAAAGGAATTTTAGGTAATTTGTACCTTAATTTTGGAGCATAAAGCATTAAAATTTCGTAACCCATGGTTTTTGCTCCATTTTTAGGTAATTTTTTCTAAGTTTGTAGACCATTTTTGGACTTTTTAGACAAATTATTTTATGGGTTACAATTTGCCACGCCTTCCACCGCCCTTTGAAAAAAACCCTTCCATCTTCTGCACATTCGTATGTATACGAGGACCATTTTTCATTTCGTTTTAAATTTTAGGAATAGAAACAAGAAAGAAAGTCGGTCAAGCCCGACTATAACATACTCTGTACCAAGAAATTTTGTCTTTTGATCATAACTCGAAAACCGTTCATCCGATCTTCTTCATTCCTTTGGCGGATCGATAAGTTATTCTAATAACTAAATATGTCCAGAAGGAACAAGCCATCTATCTTCAAAACTGTGGGAGATATGACGTTTTTTCTAAATTGCGGGGGCGGGAGGGGGCGTGGCCAAAATTGAAAATAAACTTGATCTGCCTGCAGACATAAGAAGCATATGTCCCATACACGTCAAACCTCTATCTCTTACCATCTCTGAGATCTGTGCGTTCATACGGACAGACGGACAGACGGACATGGCTATATCGACTCGGCTGTTGATGCTGATCAAGAATATATATACTTTATGGGGTCGGAGATGCTTCCTTCTGGATGTTACATACTTTTGCACAAACTTATAATACTCTATGTACCTAGGGTACAGAGTATAAAAAGTCACAGGGGATCAGGTCGGAGTAAAACGGTGGTTGTGGCATTAATGTAGTGTTGTTTTTGACCAAAATTTCTCTCACACGCAACGATTTGTGAGCAGGGGCGTTATCATGGTGCAAAAGCCAGTTTATGTTCTTCCACAAGTTTCGTTTCTGATGAATAGCTACACGCAAATTGCGTATAACTTGCAGGAAATATTCCTCATTGACCGTTTTTCCCTTTGACAAGAACTCCTGAAGCACCACGCCCCTGGAAAACTTTTCAAGCAAACAACTTAAATGGTAAACAGTAAATGAATTCGTTTAATGCGATCGTTTCTGGTACCAAGCAACCCTAAAAAAACAAGTTTTCTTCCACAAACTGTAGAGTCAACTAATCGAAAAGAGGCGGAGTCCACAATAAACTCTCAACCACTTTCAAGGGCGGAGCCACAACTCAAAGAGAGACCAAAAGAAAGAGAGAGCGAGTGAGTGCGAGTGCTGTGCACCTTAGCTCGTTCCACTGCTTTATGCAAATCTTGATAAGGTAGTCAGATCATTAAAAATGGAGGGTAGCCGAAACAGAAGCTAACCAGAAACTGGTTTTACGCTTGGGTGCAGGCACTTAGGTAGAGATACACACGTTAGAAAGAGCAAGTGAGGTTCCAAGCTCTGACAAAATGGCCACTAACCAATCTCAAATCTCTGTTACCCTTCTCCAATTTACAGGCCCACGAAAAGACCCACAAATCGCCACGATATGAATGCTCGGACTGTGGCAAAGGATTCTCTCAGCTGCGGAACTACAAATATCATTTATCCGTTCATCGTGGCACCAAAGAATTTGCCGCCGAGTGTCCTGAATGTGGTAAAACCTTCAACGACAAGGGATATCTGAGTAGTCACATGAAGATCCATAGAAATCGCAAGGAATACGAATGTCCCTATTGCCCGAAATCGTTCAATCAGCGTGTGGCCTTTAATATGCATGTTCGCATCCATACGGGAGTGAAACCGCACAAATGTGCCGAATGTGGAAAGAGATTCTCCCGAAAGATGCTGCTCAAACAACACATGCGTACACACAGTGGCGAGAAACCATATCAGTGTTCAGTATGTGGCAAATCCTTTGCGGATCGCAGCAACATGACCCTGCATCATCGTCTTCATTCGGGCATTAAGCCCTTTAGCTGCCCACTGTGTCCTAAGGCTTTTACCAAGAAGCATCATCTGAAGACTCATCTGAATTATCATACGGGCTGTAAGCCTTATGTGTGTCCGCATCCTAATTGCAATCAGGCCTTCACCCAGTCCAGCAATATGCGTACCCATGCCAAAAAGTGTCAATATCGACCGCTAGACGGGGTCTCAACATATCCGGTGCCCGGAAAGAACCAACAGCCAGTGCAGCAGGTGCCAAATTCATTGGCCTTGGCCAGTTTTGCGATGCCCCCGCCACCCCCATCGTCGGCTTTTCCGCCCGCCCAGCAAATGTTGCTCAGCAATTTGCGAACTTTTTGAAATGTTAGCAGAAAACGTGAAACCAAAATGGCAATGGAAGAAGGAAACCAAATTTAATTACTTACGTTTAAGCTAAAAGTTATTGATTATTAAAATAGAACAAAATATTATGAACTGAGATAATGATTTGTTTTTTGATGGGAGAACAAATGGATAACACCGACACCAAAGTTCTCAAAGACTCTGAAATTTCAGGAATCCTAGGAATCTTGGACATTTCTTAGCACAAACGGCCTTACAACGTTTTGATGTACTAGCGCTATTTGTGTTATTTGCAATGATTTGAAATTGTACATTTCAATAGAAGATTTTCGTTGGATTATTTTTTACCTTGTTCGACCTGGATTATCTCAACAAGAGTGTGTCAATGAACTCAGTTCTTTGAATGACGATAAAGCACCATCAAACGTTACTGGACATCCTAGACATCCTAGACATTCCTATATCCTAGTGTTCCTAGACAAGCCAGTTCCCTAAAAGGTTGTTCCCGCACAAAGCATAAGGTCGGACCGACAATTCTAAGTGGTACACAACAATTTGTTTCATGGAAGTCTTTGGAGATATTCGCAAAACTAACCATAATCGGTCGAGAAACTAGTTTTAGTGAGAAAAACTTTGTTGTTTTAAAATAAAACGCCTCCAAACTTTGTATTTCTTAGTTTGCTATGCTTTCCCATGATTCCACTAAGTTTGGTCGAAATCGGACATCTATAAGTATAGCTGTCATACAAAAGTAGAGTCAGAAAAAGTAGTTTTAGTGAGAAAAACTTGTTTGTTTTCAGTGGAAATGTCCTTCAAATTAGTTTAAAAAAACGTTAGGTATAGAAACCTCGGCTTCGGTTTGCGGTGCGGTTTACCAGCTGGAATAAACGATTCGGTTCGGGTCAACACCGGTACGGTTCAAATAGCATAACAAACTGAGACGAAAAAATCTGCAAAACTTTGGAACCCGTCAAGCCTTTTCTTAGAAATTAGCTACATTATCAAATAGGTTGATGAAATGAACCGAATCTATATCAATTGTGGATTTCAGTTCGGTTCTGCTTATTTAATCAGAGGTTGGTTTGGTTAGCAGTTCGGTTTACAAGCACGAGCAGTTCAGTGCGTTTCAGAACCGGTTTGCATTCTTAAGAAAGATCAAGCGAGAGGGTCTTAGCCTAATGAGCTGTGTATAGCCAAGGTAAGCGCCAAATTTTCTATCTTTGTTATGGAATGTTAAAATGTGATGATATATCTTATGTACACATACCGTGAAGGGATAACCAGAAGATCAGTCTGCTTGATATGTGGAGGGCGAGCTTTGATCGGCTGAACGGAATGCTCATTCGTTTCTGGGATGATGGGAAATGTTTGTCAGTTCAAAAAAGTTATTAGCACAATTTCAAGACATCTAGTACCTTTGACTTTTCTGCCTTCAGTGTCACTTACGGTTTCAGTCTTAGTTGAAGCAATATCCCTGCAGGAGAAAAGAATCTTTACCAATTTGCATCATGCCGTCCGAAGCTCGCTCCATGAAGGAAATATATGCCCTTAAATGCGATTGACAACAATGTTGAAGTGCGTCTACTGGAGCATTTTCCACTCTATGGACCTCTATGGGCAAAAGGAATACAGCGCTGCAGCCACGATTGTTCATTGGCAACATTTTGATATTGATATTTGCTGAGGTATTGTGCCTATACGGGCTAATTGTGGGTGTCTACTTGTATACCGTTGACATTGACTGAGTTGAATAAATAAATTGAAGGATAAACCAAGAGCGCAGAGCTTAAGTTTGGCTTATTGCGCCAAAATAGCAAAATACCACCAAATGTCAAACGGTCACACTGCATTGGGTTTGCTTACATTGGGTGATTTCTTTACATTTAAATGGATATTTGTAGAGTGGTAGTCATGGTCAATGACCTAGTTGTGTTTTATTTGGTTTTTGCTGCAAGCTTCAGAAATTGTTGCATCGGAAAAATAGGAAACTAGTTTTTTTTCTTCTACCCAGCTAAGCTCAATGAACTGTTTAGCACGTCAAGGTTGCGGCGCCACGAGTTTTACGCCTAAGTATGAGCGAAAGCCTTTAGTGTGTTTCAGAACTGGCCCAGCTAAGACCAGTCCATTTGGCAGTTTTGGCAACCCTCTTTTATATGGAGTTTACACCCAGCTTGATCAATGTATAGGTTATGAGTTTTCGTTTGCAAAAACCAAAGAGCACTTAACATTTGCTGTAACACCTAACATAACAGTTTGACTCGTTACAAGTAATCGATAACTCTGCCCATCGATTATTCATTGGGAATAGTGGTACCGTTCCATGTTTTGCTTACTTGTTACTAACGCATTAGTAATACCCTTCTTGGGATTAGTAGTAACCTCGATTATTTTTTGGGATTAGGTGAAATAATTAACAAAACTCGTGTAATTTAATATCTCTTGCAATTCATTGTGAAATTTTATACCCATTTAAAGGTTAAGGCTTCGTGGCTAACAAATTCATTTTATCTTACGCTTTCAGCTGGGCAACACCAACAACAAAAACGTCAACTTTTTCTGCGGCAAAAAAAAAAAAAATAGAAGAGAAATAGGAAAGGCAAAAGAAAAGCCAAAACAGAGCACACTACGTGAAGAGCAGCTGCTGGCCAGCATGGCCGAGTACTGGCAGCTCTCCAATGGAGCTGGAGCCAGACCTAACGAGCCGTCTACATCATCATCATCCGCGGCCGCTTGCAATGGTGGCCACGAGGCAGCGGGCCCAAGCTCAGGAGCCAACACACCAGGCAACAACAACAATAACTATGTGAATTTCAATCAGTTCATCATGCAGCATAATTTGGGCATGCAACCAGTTGGAGGTGGTGGCGGTGCCTTTGGCCTTACACCTCCTGGAGCAGCAGCTGCGGGTGGTGGTGGTGGTGGTGGGCATGCCCATGGCTATAGTCAGGTGAGTTGTTAAGCAAAGAGTCCAAGTGGCGGAACAGTGGAAACGCAATAAGCATGCAGAATCCAACTTGCACCCCTGTCTTTTGCTGCTATTCCCAAGCTCTATAACGCTCTTTTCCCATTTTGCTAATTGAAATTATGTTAATTAGTTCTATTCTCAGCCCATGTACCCATCATATCAAAATGGCGATGGCATTGCTAGTGCCTCATACACAGCATCCAGCAATAATTATGCGGGACCCAGCAGCAACAGCAACAATTCGTTTGGCCAACTTTATACACCATTTGGCAATAATCCATTCGATTTCAGTGCTTCCAAGCTGCAGGCCACAGCGCCTGAATTCGTGCCCCATATGGCCAAGCTGAGTCTGGACGAGTCAGCAGCAGCAGCCGGACCAACAACAACAATAAATGGCAATAGCAACTACACTGCCAGCCTAGAAACTGCCAATAATGAAGGGGGCGCTGCCCAGGCCCCAAATAAACAAGAAATGTACACCAAGTCTCGTCTGAATCCAAATTATGGGGATCGACAGAGACAGCAACGTCGCGTTGATTATCGAGACGAGCGCGAAGATCGCTATGATCGAAATGATAGAAAGAAACCGCAGAAGCAACAGCGCTATGACAATCATAGAAGTAACAAGAGACGTGACGACTGGAATAGAAACAGGGATAGAATCAATGGTTATCCCAGGAATACAGAGGAGTTGGATACGAGCAACGAAAGCAATCAGCCGTCGCCGGAAAAACAGCAGCAGCAGCTGTCGCCCAGGAGGGACAATATGTCAGGCAATGGTGGAGCAGCCGCAGCTGATAATGAGAAGCTCTCGCAGAGGGAGAAACTGATCAGAGACATAGAACAGAGGCGCTTGGAGTGTTTAGTTTGTGTGGAGGCCATTAAGGCACATCATGCCATCTGGTCCTGCCAGAATTGCTATCATGTCATTCACTTGAAGTGCACCATTACGTGGGCCAGCAGTTCCAAATCGGATATGGGCTGGAGATGTCCGGCTTGCCAGAATGTCTTACAGGAATTGCCCAGAGAATATTTGTGTTTTTGTGGCAAACTGAAGAATCCGCCAGTAAGTCGCAATGAATTGGCCCACAGCTGTGGCGAGGTGTGCTGCCGGATCGAGGGCTGTACCCATGCTTGTACCCTGCTCTGTCATCCGGGACCCTGTCCGCCGTGTCAGGCGAATGTGGTGAGGAAATGCGGTTGTGGTCGAAGTTCCAAGACCATGCAGTGTGCTATGAAAGAAGAGTTGAAGTGTGGCGAAATATGCGATAAAATGTTGAACTGTGGCGAGCATCGCTGTCAGGAGGAATGTCATGCGGGCAAGTGCTCGAACTGTGCGGAGCAGGTGCAGCAAAATTGTCACTGCGGCAAGCAGGATCGTTTCGTTTTGTGTACCCGAGAGAATCAGGATAAGCGTAGTTACTCCTGCAAGGAGTCTTGTGGCCAGCCTTTGCCCTGTGGCAATCATAAGTGCAAGGACTCCTGTCACGCCGGCACATGCAGGCCCTGTAAGCTCAGCCCCGAGCAGATCACCAGTTGTCCTTGTGGCAAAATGCCCATTCCCTCGGCACAGCGTACCAGCTGCCTGGATCCTGTACCCACCTGTGAGGGCCTCTGCTCTCGCACTTTACGCTGCGGCAAGCCGGCTCATCCCCATCAATGTGCCAGTAAATGTCATCTGGGTCAGTGCCCACCGTGTCCCAAGCAAACTGCCGTCAAGTGTCGCTGTGGCCACATGGATCAGTTAATCAAATGCCGGCAACTCTCCACTCGTGCCGATGATGCACGCTGCAAGCGCCGCTGCACAAAGAAGCGCAGCTGTGGCAAACATAAATGCAATGCCGAATGCTGCATCGACATCGATCATGCCTGTCCCTTGCCCTGCAATCGTACTCTGGGCTGTGGACGTCATAAATGCGACCAGCCCTGTCATCGTGGCAACTGTCCGCCCTGCTATCGCAGCTCGTTCGAGGAACTCTATTGTGAATGCGGCGCCGAGGTCATCTATCCGCCAGTTCCCTGCGGCACCAAGAAACCGTTGTGCAAACGTGCCTGCTCTCGCGCTCATCCCTGCGATCATCCTCCGCAACATAATTGCCATTCGGTGGCCACTTGTCCGCCCTGCATGATATTCACCACCAAATGGTGTCATGGCCAGCATGAACAACGCAAAACCATTCCCTGCTCCCAGCCCACCTTTAGCTGTGGCCTGGCATGTGGCAAACCCTTGCCCTGTGGCCGTCACAAATGCATTAAGCCTTGCCATGAGGGCGCCTGCCAAACCACTGGAGAACTTTGCCGTCAAAGTTGTACCAAGCCCAGAGCGGTGTGTGGACACAAATGTGCGGCCGTGTGTCATGAGGGAAATTGTCCCGATACAGCTTGCAAGGAATTGGTCGAGGTGCAGTGCGAGTGTGGACATCGTAAGCAGAGCCGCAGCTGTCAGGAGTTGGTGCGTGAGCATAGCCGTATTGCTACGGCACAGTTAGCCTCCTCCATGGCGGAGATGTCTAGAGGAAATTATATGGAATTGAGCGAGATTCTGGCACCAGCCAAGGCCAACAAGTCCAACAAAACGTGAGTAAAAAATACAAGGAATTTCCATTTCAATATTTATATAAAATTCTGGTCTTCCAGCTTGGACTGCAATGAAGAATGTCGCCTGCTTGAGCGCAATCGTCGTCTGGCTGTGGCCTTTCAATCTGGACGCAATCCGGAGACACAACAAAAATCGCTCACCAAATACTCGGAATTTGTGCGCGGCTTTGCCAAACGTAATCCGGCGCTAACGAAAAGCGTTTACGAGACACTGAGCGATTTGGTTAAACTGGCCAAGGAGAGCAAACAAAGGTCACGCAGTCATTCGTTTCCCACCATGAATCGAGAGAAACGTCAGCTGGTGCATGAGTTGTGCGAGATTTTTGGAGTAGAATCGGTGTCCTACGACAAGGAGCCGAATCGCAATGTGGTGGCCACAGCGCACAAGGATAGAGTAAGAGAAAATCATACATTGATGAGTAAATAAACTTGTAATATTTATTCATAATCTTGTTTCCAGTGTTGGCTACCTGCCACCAGCATAATGGAGGTGCTGGCCCGTGAATCTGGACAACGTCGTGTCCCCGTACCTAGCAACAATGCCTGGAGCCTGAAGAAATAGCCCCTCAATCTGCAGCTATATATATCACTTTCCCAACTCCACACCCCCCATTTATTTTTTGTAAATTGTTAAAAAATCACGTTGAGTTAAAACCCTAGATTGAGAGATACATGGATGTTGAATACTGAATGAAATTAATGGATGGATGCGCCAAATGAAAACGTAGAATGAAAATTGAACATAAACAGAAACCACATGAAAAAAATGCTGTTAAAACAAATCTATTGTATAATGAATTTATGTACGAATTGAGATCTTTGACTACGTTGCGTATGAATAATAAAAAGAAAACACAGAAGAAAAGAGCAGAAAGGGAAATTAAGTGGTTATTATTATTAAGAAGGTCTTCAAACTGGCAAAGCAACAACAAATTGTTACTCAAAATCTATCTCCATTATAGTTCAGCAGAAAATTTCACTATTCTTAAACTTTTTGGTAGCCAAGGAACAATCGTGTTTTGTTTCAAATGGTGAAACACTTACTGCGTTATATCAAAGACTTATAAATATTTATAGATGACGCATGAGGAACTAACCGAAAATTGGTAGCCAATGTCAGCTACAAGGAATAATCGTTTTTTGGTTTCAAATGCGTCATCTAAAATATTTATAAATCTTTGATAATATGCAAGTGGAAAGCCACACCCACCGAAAACGGAGTAATTAATGTGGTAGTTGTTTACCAATTTTTACCCCTTAAAACCATCAGAGCCACCATTTTTAGGTAAGAGGCTTAAATCATTTTTATTAGAGCCCTGAATTAGTGTAATCATTGGGCGTTTTCAGCAGGTAAATCCGACTTACGATTACTGATTTACGATTTTCGATTGCTGATGATTCTCTGCTGAATATCACTGATTGCTAAGTTCCGACATTAGTACATTTTGTCAACTCATTCAATGCACAATTTTTAAGGGCATTTAACGCTGTCAGTTTATCAGTTTATTTTCAGTTTTGGGTTAAACAGTTGGCCGAGCAATCAGTAAAAGGTCTCACCGTAGATTTTGTATGATTCCATCTCAGCAAACATGATTGCCATATCTTCCAATCGCAATCGGCAATCACTTTATTCAGCAGGTAAATTCACCAATCATAAATCAGTAATCGTAAATCGGATTCATCTGCTGAAAACGCCCAATGTTATCTTTGACTTAGGAACAGAGATGATGTATCTATGAATGTAAATTCGAAGCTGATCAAGTCTTTAATTCATCGAGTCACAACTCTAAGCATAAGGCTTGATATAAAGGGGAGCTGAGCTTCAGAAAGACACAGCCACATTTTTCTGACGGAGTTTTGTGTGCTTCTCAACGTCATCAAATAAAATCAAGAAAATCATCAAAAAGCAGGGGTTTTGGTGTCTGTCTCATGGATTATCTCCAGTATTTGTCGCCTTTAAATATGTGGCCGGTGGTTAATTGACCATGACTAAAGCCAGTTCAGTTCGCTCATACTCGACTTCAGACGTTCACATAGGATGTACCTTATATGAACTTTCTTTCTTCGAAACATATTCAGCATTATATTGATTGGTATTATAACTACTTCTCCAGAGGCGGCATTCTGTTCATCATAACCTCTCATAAGGTTGGAGAAATAGTTGCTCCATTTGCCATAGTGCCACTTGAGAATCTGTGAGCAAATTTCAGTGCTTATCCTTGCAAAGAGCTTCTCTGAGATTAAAACCTTCGGTTAGCTGCCGAACATTTCGGTAGGATTTTCGAGTCTTACTCATGCCGGACATCCTTTTAACTTACTCACGAATGCGCCTTTCCTTCTCATTCATCTTCCTTCTGAAAAGGCGCATCTCCTCTCTCTTCTTTCTTTTTATCGCTATTTAACATCCTGCGTTGCTCCCGGCTGCAGAGTTCTTCTGTACGCAGCGTCTTTCTCTGCAGTAGCGCGGCGGCTATCACCGCCGAACCATGACTATTTGATGGTGCTCGACGTATCCGGGAATCTCTTTGGCAGACGTGTGCAATATGCAATTTCTCTTGATGGTTTGAGAGCAGCAAGTGGACCCCGTACTGTCACAGTTTAAATTGAAGTCTGATACCTGTGGGGGTTTGGATCCGCAATTCTCATCTCAAAAGTAAAATCATGTAGTGCTAATCCAAACCACTCTCAACTGGTACTTTAAGGCTCTTTTCATGCTTCGAAGCAAACAATTCTGAAAAGATGGCAGACCTTAACAAAAATAACAAGCCACTTCACATATCTTTGCACTTCACAAATTGTATGACTTCATTACAACTTTCCAAAGTTTATTCAGTATATTTTTAGTTTTAGTAGTTTTATTTGTTGTTTCTGTGATCTCTAATTCATATGCTTAAATTAAGAAAATACGTTATACATTTACCAATTTTTCACAAAAATCAATTTAGTCTCGAAATGAATGTTGGAAACATTTGAATTTGAAATAAATTTGAAAAGCCCATAAAGTGTAAAGGTCTAGCTATAAGGCGAATTCTTAGCGATCAAGGAGCACCAGAAAACTTGCATTTCCTCTTCTTTTACCATAAATGTGTAAATTAAGTACGATCAAATGTTAGAGTAACAGATTACAGGGGATTTCAGCATGGCAAAATAATTTTGAAATGAAACACATTGAAACATATTGTTTTGAACTACTTACATAAATAGGAAAGATAGGTAGATATATGTACTTAGATTACATAATAATAGTAGTAATAATAATAATAATAATAATAAACAAAAACAAAAATCATTTAAACAATAACAAAGAAAAAACTCAGAGTTTAGTTTACTTGCAAAATTGTTGTTTTTTTTTGTATGGTAATGGGGTTTAGCTTTATAGTACGTTTAGCCCCACACTTATAAATAAAGTACACACGCGATATTTACAAGATCGAAATAGGTTTATATGTATGCATATATATGTTTGTATAAGTTATAATTTTTGCTTAAAAGCTAATTGTCTTGCACTCAGAAAGGGGCAAATTGATAAGTTGTAAGCCTGGCAAAACAGATTTGTATATGTTTATGATAGGGGATTAGGTAGGATGGGGAGTAGTGGTGGGGTGGGTTGGGGTGGTGTGGGCGTTTTTGTATATATTTTGTTTATAGATAGGTACAGTGAACGCTTTGGGCACTACGACAAATATCACATAATGAGATCAATTGGATTTATTTTGGGTTGTGTTTTGTTTTCTTTGTTTTGTGAAATAAATGTTTATAAAAGAAAGTACGATTATTTAACTGGTGGGCTAAGTTTATCATAAGTAACGTAGTAATATGAATGTCAACTGATTTAAGTACCTAATTGAGTGCCACGATTTCAAAATTATGCCAAGTTCACTTAATCATATTCCTATTGTAGAGCTTTATTCAAAACAAACACTTTTCAAGGATTTCCTGTTACTAAAGTCTGGGCTGCTAACTGCTAAAGATTTGACTTGAACTGGTCTTAGAGTAATTCCAACCAACCATTTTATTTAGACCTCCGGTTTGCAGGCTCGAAAAAACATTTATCTATGGTTAGGGTTAGGTTTTTTACCAAATGTTTTCCACAGAAAAATGATTAATTTCACACTATTTCTTGGTTTCTGAGTTTTAAATGTTTAAGGCCGATTGAGAGTTATGGTTTTAGATCAGACCAAATAAGTTTCCAACTGAATACCTTGATGATATGTGAAAACCTTTAAAATGTTCGATTTCGAAGGCTCTAATGATACTTTACTGCAGATTCTGAGACTCTGTAACGCCATATCGAAGAAATATTACAAAATCTTTAAGTATTTAGTAATGCTAGAAGCTATTGTTAAGGCGTAACGAAACTGAACTTTCGGAACAGGCTCTGATACTTTTGCACACTTGGTTCGTTTGGGAATTTCGGGTTCAAACCGGTTCGCAGCCAACACATAATTATGCCACACTTTAAACATTATTAGCCAAATAAAAACACAATAGTGGTTAAAAATAATATGCGCATTCAAAATGTTTAAAGATTTGATTTCAGGTACCTGTATAGGTAGTAGTCTTAAGGTCAGCAACCCTTAAAAAGGGACACATACGTTAGCAATAGAAAGCGAAAATCTATTAAAGATTCATTAAGCTTCGAGCATTAAGCTGGTCACTTGCAAAACAATGTGTTTTATCTACATAATCAGTGCCAAAACCGATGCTAAATGTTGTGTTTCGAGAACCGAAACCCATTTGCCATTATTATTGAACCGGAACCAAACTGAAATGTTGGTATTCAGCAACAGTTTCGTATTGATGTACCTTTGCAGTTAATTTTAGTCAGTTATTTGCTCCAGTTTGCAGTCACCGACTAAAGCTATATTTTACTTTGAAACATGCGGACCAACAATTAATGAATAAGTCGAAAATATAGTTTGGGATGCTTTTGATTGCATTTGGATACACTGCAAATTTAAAATTTATCTCTTAGGGCCATATTCTCATCTTCTTCATAGCTGATATCTGTCACTGAAGCTTAGATTTTACTTTGTTATTTGTTAGTTTATGTGAACTGAGTGAAATTTAGTCTGGTAAAATAGTGTATATTTCGAAAATTCGAAAATATTCCTTGTTTACAAAAAAAAAAGGGTTATCGCATTATTTTGTCTGCAGTATAACTGAGAGATATGTAGGTTTTGCTGAAACATGGAAATTAACCCTGAAAATTGTGTACAGACATAATCTCATCTTACTCGGAGAATATAAAAGAACATTTTATGCAATATCGAAAACGATCAGGGAAAAATTGAAGAGTTTCTTTGAATAAAGTGCTAAAGTAAAGCAAATATCTTTAAATATTTACAAAATTATACATGATAAGTTTTAGTTTTACGAATGATTAGAACCATGCGGCCTTCAGTTTTTTGCGGAATTTGAGGTTTTGTTTTCAGATTTGTTTTTTTTTAAGCATAAGGCAATAAGTGAGTCAAATTAAGTCAAATTAATGTCAAGTTTATCCCTGTGAAAACCAAAAATGTACATCTTTTGGCCACTTAAGAAAAAAGCAAAATGAAATTAAAAAGATCTTGTTAAATTGATGGATCTTGTAAGAACTCATCATGTTTAAAATCACTTGAGTACTTTGAGAAAATCTAGAAAATTTGGTATTGGTTTCCTTGCGAAATCTAGGCGGCTCACAAAAAATAACTTGTTCGAATTTGGTACAACATATACCATTTTCTGGTAATCAATCAAGGTAGTCTGTATGAAACCTTCAAATTGTTGCCTCCTTTTATTTCAAAGGACTCAATCAAAAAGGTTTTAACTCAATTTACGCTATTAATTTCGGCAAACTTGGTTGATAAACTAACAAGAGATACGATATGTATTGGTAGGTAATGCTGTAACAGCATATTAATCTGATACAAAACTGAATACCCTTAAAATTTTGGCGTAATTTCCTTGAAAAATGTTTGTTAAAATTAAAAGTGTCTTGAAATTGCATTACGATTAACTTAAATGTAAGTTTTTATACCGCGCTGTTGTCGTTTTATTGTTAGTTCTTTAGTAGAAGCACAAAATTAAGTAACTTGGACTTAGGAAGAATGATATTATCAATATAGCCATATTTCTAGCCCATAGAGATTTGCTTGTAATATTGGTTATGTCAAAAATATACCTAATAACTAAATCTTGGGCTGGCTTGCAGTTTTCTCTTCTTTATAAGTACAAAATTTTGCATTAGAATTTCACAATTGCCGTTTACAACTTTCCAAAATGTCACTTACTGAGTTACAAATACAATTAGCCAAGTGTTTTCACATTTGTGTGTACATTTTGTTTCTCGTTTTTTTTATACATTTATAGTATATATATATATATATAGAATGGCGGCATATTCCATTTTAGTTTGTTGCATTTCATATGCCATATTCAATAATTAAAATATATTTATTTATATTTTGTGTAAAACTTATAAAGAATTTAACCAAAAAAAAAAGGAATGAAAAAACAAACAAAATGTAATAAAAACTTGTGTACTTTTTTCTTTCTTGTTGTTGGTATTTGTTATTGTTGTTGTGGACCGGAGGGCGAGAGGGAAACCCTTTTGTTTTCTCATTTATAAGGCGGGTGGGGTACAAAAATAACGGAGCGCCATGGGAATGCTGGGTGGGTTGTGTTGTTGTTGTTGTTGTTTACTGCTGGGCTGCTAAACTAACGAACAGGGATCGCTTCTCCTCAACTTCAGTTCTCAACTCAAACACACACTGTTCGTTGGTTTGGCAGCTCCAGCACAACATTGTCAATTGCACACGTCACATATGTCCTTAAGTTCTAAAGAAAAAGTGGGTAGTGGATCCTAAACAGTTGTGGATGGCACTGCCAGCTCCTCCTGTTGTTGGTGTTGTTGCTGTTCTCCCTCTGGCAGACAGTCGACCACCTCACTATGCCTTACAATCTCTATGTCGGCCAACTCTGCGGCATCTTCTGCCTTCAGGGTCACATCCTCTACACGTGATAGCTTCTGCAACGTATGCAAAGTCTCCTCATTGATGGTATGCTCTGGCGATATATTCTCCTTGAGCTCTCGCTTCATACTAGAGGGCATATGTATGGCATTGAATTCTTGCGTGGATGAAGGTGACATTGGCAACTCTGAGCTGCTGCTGGACGAAGATGATAATGATGTGTTTGTTCCCGCCATTGGTAGCGCCAAAGGATTTGCCTCAGTGTTTGGTGCTACCGCTGCTGCTGCTCCCCCTTCGGCACCGTTGTTGAACGACAGATTTTGACGAAAGACTTGTTTGCCGAAATCCCGCAACTGCCGCGACGCTGTGTCCAAAAATGAAGACCCACCTGCTGCAGCTGTCGTTTCTAAATTGCTTTTTGAATTTGAGTTGCTCCATGCTAAAGGTGGCGTTGTTTTGCGTGTAACCGATACAAGGGTGTTTTGTGTTGAGGCCTGGCCATCTCCTCCACTGCCCTGGCCGCTGCTAGCAGTTGCTGGATTTGTGGTTGTTGGTGCGTCTGTGAAGTATACAACATTAGTAAGAGCAGAGTTAACTTATAAAAAAATAGAGATTAGAGGACTAAGTAGTCCTTCCTACAAACATACTCTGTGCGTTACTTGTTATGGCGGCTGCTTGAACTGCATTATTGGCCTTGGACTCCGGGGATGAGCTGCGCTGGAATATGGTGCCCGTGTTGAACAAGGTGAGCAGTTTGTCAACAGCCGAGGGATTTGCTATCCAAGAGGATTTTCGTGCACGTGGCACCTCCGCTGGCGGTGGTACAATTGCTGTCGCTGGTGCTGACTCTGGATTGATGGAGAGAGCCACAACGGCAGCGGATTCTTTGGTCAGTGTGATATCATTATCGCCGAATACCACTAGCGGGCAGGGTTTGCAGGAGGATGAGGAGGTTGAGGTCGAGGTCGAGGTGGGGCAGGACGAGTCTGTTATGTCGCTGCTGGTGCTGGGTGAGGTGGAGCTTGAACTGGATGAATTGGTGTTGGTGGGTGAAAGTTTCGGTGCGCCGCCTACTGGCTCCTCCGCCGCCGCCTCCTCCTCCTCCTCTTTCTGGTCATTTGTACTATTTGGTTGTGCTTCCTCTTGTGGTGGCTCCACAATCACCACACTTGTGGCAGTCAGTGGTTTACGCGTCGTCTCCAACACATCCGCTCCCACTTGTATTTGCGCCGCCTTTCGTGCTGACTTCAGCATGGGCGTGGGCGGCAAATCCAAAGGGGGCGTGTGTGGCGCTATTGGTGGTAGCTGTCGACTGCCCACAGGCACCTGCGGATCCTCATAGATGCGTGACACATGGAAACGTGAGCGTGGCGATACCGATAGACGTTTTACGGTCTGTGTGGAGGATGAAACCGAGGCCATGGCCGGCAACGAACTCGATGTGGTCAAGGCGCCGCCAACTCCACCAATTTGACTGCCAGGTGAGCTGATGGTGGGTATGGACATACAACTGCTGGCCGGCGGCAACTGGGCCAGTGGACTGCCCACTGCTTCTGTGACACGCGACACATGAAACCGACTGCTGCGGTTGGGCGAGGAGGACGGCGATATCGTGGGCGAACTGGGGCCCGGTGAGCGTAGACGTGAACTGTTTGGTGTTGTTGTCGCCGTCTTACGCATCACCTCCAGTTGATTGGCGCTGGTTACTGCTGCAGTTGCGGTCACCGTTCCCGTTCTGGCATCCACCAGCGGTCGGCTGTGACATGTCAGCGAGATTTTCCGCGAGCCCAAGTAGTAACCACCGCGACAACGATTGTTCCTCAAGTTGCCCACGTTCGCCGTCGTCTTTTCGGCCAGCTCCTGCGTCTGCATTTTCTCATTCCGCGAGCAGAGAGAGCGCACCGTACCCAGCACACGTGTGTAATCCAAGTGAGCATCGCTGCCAATCTGTAAAACAAAGGGGGATTGGTATTAATATAAAGGAGACGTAACCGCATCTGTCTAGCGCTTTCATTGGTTAGCTGGTGAAAGGGGCTTGGCGTGTTTGGCGGCGCTGGTTAGCGAGAAGCTAAAGCAAAAGAACAGAGGCGAAAGCAGAGAGGAGCCGCGTTTAATTTGCAATGATCTAAGAAGAATTTCTACTTACGCTCTCCTGGGGCAATGGTGTTGGCGGAATTATATATACTATCGGCACTATCGGTAACTTTGGGAACACGCAGATGAGACAGAGACAGAGAGAGAGAGTGGGGGGAGGCAACAACAATAACAACACGAGAATGGAAATGAAAATGATTCAATTAAATGAAATTCAAAGATACAAAAATCAATAATCATTAAATCAACGATTAACAATTCAACACAGAACACACTAAGTATACAGATGGATCGATTATTTGGACTAAATGGAGGAGGCGGGTAGGCCATATTTGATATATATATATATGTCAATCTTTAAGAGGGAATGCATTGAACAGATATTTGATCTCTATAATTTACTTGCTGGGGTAACATAGACCTGAGATTTGATAATTATCCGAGAGATCTTGTGCAAAAGATCGTCTTAAGACTGTGCGGCGCTTTAGAATGATTATCGAGATGAAACTTAGACTATGCAGCACGTAAAAAATACTCATATAAGTTATAAGTACATATATAACAAGGAGCTGCCACGGTCCAAAAAGTAGATATAGCCATTTACCTCTTATATTTACTTTCTATGCTGTGTAGAAAAGGTACTCAGAGTACATTTTGTTTGTGCAGAAGTGTGTAACAGCCAGTTGTCAGTTATGTCTCCCACAGTTTTATAGATAGAAGCTTTGTACCTTCTGTACATACTTAGTAATCGGTATTATGTAACGATCTGCCAAAGAAATGGTGAAGATCAGATAAACCATAGTCGAGTTATAGGGAAAACCAACAAATTTTGCCGGGCAGCATCAGCTGGAACAGCAATGGGCAGCACTTTGCACACTTGAACACTTTGCGTGATAAATACAAGCTTTGGGAGGTACAGAGTATGCTATAGTCGGGCCTTACCGACTTTCTTAATTGTTTTTTTTGTGTTTTATTTACTTTTTATATGCAATCATTACTTTCCGTACTTAATTACTTTTCATTACAATAATCTCGATTATTCAGAAATTGCAAACACAATTCCTGATATTATGTAACTTGGAATTACGATTATTTAATGATAATTGAAAATTTTAACAAAAAATGTTTGAATAATTGTACCTCTAAAGGGGATTTATGGTGTAATTGTGCTTCAAAAGTTCAATTATTTATGTAATTCTAAAAAAAAAAAGTTTGACCCATTATCCCCAAAACATGATTTCTATGACTTTGACGAAACCGGTAGGGTAAATAGTTTCACTCTAAGCCTAGAAATACATGAATAATTCATCACTTCAAACTCCAATACTCAATAATGCCTCTTTAAAGGTACAATAATTCAAGTAATTACAAAAGTAATTACATTTTGAAATAATCACTAATATTATTAGTTCCATGTAACAGTTACGATTACAGAAAAATCGAAATCAGGAGTTGATTACTTGCAAAATTTGTAATGGCAGTGGTAGCTATGGTTTACAGCACTGGGTCATCCTAACACTGTAGAGCCCTGGTTTCTTCCAACTCGCATATCGCCATTGTAGCAACTATTTCAGCAAATTGTATTTGTAAGCAAAACAATCAGTTTGACACTAGCAATGGCTGCCTTATTTCCGTACTTTTTAACGACCAAATAAAGTGCTCCATACATAGCTTAAACAAGTAAGGGCGCTGCAGTCGAGTTTCCCGACCACAAAATACCCTGTTCATTTGTTTTCATTTATTTCTTTGTAACAAAATGTCATCCTAAATGTAGGCAACACTTTTGGTAGTCCTGACCAACAACTGGGGGGGTGCTCTTATCAGCTCAACTGTTTCGCTTATAACTCCGATCTGATTGTACTTTTCAGAATAGATAGATATTGGGTCTAGCTTGATGTATACTAAACCACGAGGCTCTAACTTGAAAATTGTGGATCTGACGGTTGTTTAGGTCTAGGATTTCTAGAGGAGGTCTTGGTTTTTTGGGGATAAAAGGGGGACGGCTGGGAATTTTCCAAATCTGAATCAAACTTGATCTGCGTACAGCATAAATCTACCTTCGTGCAAAAATTTGTGGCTCCATCTCTTATAGTCTCTGAGATCGACGCGTTCATACAGACAGACGGACGGACGGACAGACGGACATATCGACTCGGCTGTTCATGCTGATCAAGAATATATATACTTTATGGGGTCGGAAAATGTTGCTTCTCCCTGTTACATACATTCGCACAACTTCATGATCCCCCTTTTCCCATTTTCAATGCGAACAGGGTATAAAAAGAAACGACTGTAACTGCCATAGCAACATCTTAAAACAGAATCCACTTCAAATAGTCAGAAAAGTAAAGCAAGTAACAGCTCAACAGTGTATGAAAAAGATCAAGTGAGTAAAAAGAACTAAATAAGTCACTGAACAAGACTCACTGATAATGAGTAACTAAATGAAAGTAATTGAACAAGACTCACTATCCAAAATTACTTAAGGGGTTACATGGGTTTCGCGGCTTCAAAAAATTGTTGTTTTTTTATTATTGTCTTATTAAATTCTACAACAACTCTAGAATATTGTCCTAAAATTTCAAATCGATCCGAGATACACTCTAAAGAAGTTGCACGCGCCAGGGTATGAAGGAGCAGCTGCTCGTCTAGTTAGCTAATGAGTTGAAATCAGGGACTGTAATCCTTGAGTTCTGTTATAAAAATCGAAATTTTATAATAATTTGTGATTTTTATTCCATTATTTAAAAAAAAATGATTAAATTTATTTAAAAAAAAAAGATAAGCAATTAATAATTAATTAAATATTACATAAACGCCGATAAGGTGTTGCGCATAAGAAATTGTGGCAAGTTTGATGCATATCCTTAGTAAGTGACTTATTTCGAGCCAATGAAAAATATTTCCATGTTCGGAAACATACGAATATGCCCGAGAAGTTGACGAAAACAGTATCTGCGCCGCCGAGATAAAATTTTCAAGTGAGACTCGTGGAGCTAGGAATCGCGTTTTTCTCAAAACTATGTTTTGAAAGTCGGTTGACAAGATTTCTCGAGAACTACTCAACCGATCTTGATAAAATTTTACACAGGTCTTCGAAATACAATTTGCCATGACTTGGACGAAGGATTTTTTTTTGTTCAAATACAACT